>CM077877.1:78367419-78892419 GCA_039720435.1 Amazona ochrocephala | reverse complement strand
ACCCCAGTGAAGTCCTTGGTCATACTCAAATGGGTCAGAAGGAGATTCTGAACCAAAATTAGGTATTCTTTTCCTAAAAGCTAAAGCTAAAAAGTTTCAGCCAATTGATTAACTTCCTTTACAGTTTATTCCCCCAAGCTCACTTTTAGCAAATCACAATCTCATTCTCATATTGATTATGCCCTTGGCACAAAGCTCCTTTTCAATTTCACGGTAAATTGTAGCACTGATCTTATTAAACACCACTGAAAGCCCTTACCTTATGCACTGATGTCATGCCCTTTTCTGATACACAGCATTAAAACTGTATGTATCTGATATCAACCAGATACATGCTTCTTATGTTGTATGACCATACCATGGTTAGAAATCACTTGAAGAACTGCTCTTTTGATAACATTTTTAGTCAAACAGTGTGAGATCTTCCTGACAGCAAAATACTTCACTGTTGATTTAGGATGAGTCTAGACTAGTATTAAAATATAGGTGACATTCAGTATTTTTATAGTAAAATCCATAGAAATCTTATCTGTAGTACAGAGGAAAATTAATTAACATAGCAATTTAATTTAGCACAGCAGTACATGCTGATTTCTTTTATTTACTTTCTGTCACCTAGACACTGTATATTTTAGGTAAGTAAAGACACGCTACTCAGCCTAAACTGTCCACCTACCCAAATACCAGAGAGTTGGAATAATATTTTTTAAGTCTATGTCTTACAGAGAGAGGTGGGGATGGTATTTTTCTGCAGTAAGCAGATTTTTCCTATGTGTTTTGTGAAAAAACTTGAAACAAAGATGACCCTTTCAGTTTTCGGCTATGGTTCCTCCTTTTAAGGATTCAAAGTATGGTCCAGAGGCAGTCACAAAATTAGCTTGGATATCTTTGTTTAGAAAGCTGAAAAACAATAGCAACACACTTCCCTCTTCCCAGTTTTCATAAGGTGGAAAAACAGTTCCTGTCCTGAAATTGCTTTAAAGGGTAGAACCATTCTTTCTTTAAAAAGAGATTAGTATATCTCGGCAACAGCAATAACCAGAGGTAGGATTCTGTCTCTAGACCTCTGGGCAGCTTCTGGAGTAAGACCTTCTCATCCAGGAGAATTTGCATCTCCCTTCAGAGATTTTCTTAAAATGACAGTAAGAGACTGTAGAGGAACATGACTGGCCAATTCAATCTCTAGGAAGCCTGTATACGAATATAAAAGCAAAAGGATTTGGTATCGAAATGGGGTTCTGTTGCAATTGCTCAGAAATTTAATGCATTGCCAATACAAGCCCACCAAGTATTTAACTTGGAACAGGTGGCCAATAAAAGCAGAACAGCCTGGCATATTATTACATAGAAGTCCTTTTAAGTTCAATGAGTTGAATCCTCTCTGGACCCACATTTGTTCTCATTAAAAGTTAAAGATTTTCCTTTGAACTCAGAAGATCTTATCCAAACCAATACAAAAGGAAGAGCTGATGTGCTGGAATAACAATACACGATACAGCTGGCATTTTTCTTATCTCCCCTTTGTTGTTTTCCTGTAAGCTTTTCACATAGGTTCCCTCTCTAATCAATGAAGACTGGGTGAGGTTTGTCTCAGAAGGGTTCATTCCACACTGAATAAACAGATACGACAATGGTCTCTGAAAGCATCTTTCTCTGCTCACTATGGAGGGAGTTCAGACAACCAGCTTAAACACAGGGCTTAGGCAGAAATTCAGTTCCAGATTCAGACTCTTGTGTACCTGTAACAATTAATGAAATTGACGGATCCATTCAGTTGCCCTGGCTTATCACCTAGAGCCTTTTAAGATCCTGTAGGTAAGATATTTTGGCTGCCTACTGGCTGCCTGTCCATCATAGCCTGGGTCTCTCATAAGGCCTGACCCGTATTTGCCATACCTGAGTAGATCTTTCTGACATCTTGAGTCCTCTGAAATGGCCTATTTTTAGGCAAACCTTATTTAGGCAACTGAATTGAGCCTCTACTAATCACAGTAAACAAAAGGGGACATTCAGTTACCCAAACTTTGTCAGGTAGTGCCAGATGAGGTGCCCAAGGTCAACCAAGACCTTTGCTGCCTGGGGCTGGCAGATTTGACCTCTGACATTTTGCAGCAGCAACTGCAGCTATGCAGAATTATTGAAAATATCTAAACAGAGAAAATGTTTACCATCTCGAAAGGCCTGTTCAGGTAATTGGACTTTCTGCCTCCCTGGATCTAAAAAGCTATTCAGTTGGATGGAAGTTGGTGAAAATTCTAGATACTGGGTTCAACTTGCCTTAACACCTTACATCCAGAAGGTAGGGTAGACATCTAAATACAGGTGTTTGAATATTTGGTTTGATCTGTAAATTCATTAACTTTAGATGAAGCCCACTGCAGTTGCTTTGCGTAGATGAAGTTATATATAAACCTTTGCTGATCTGGCAGTGATTGCTATGATTAGAATTTGCGAAGTACACATGTTTCTACTGCCAATTATAGAAAGAATGCCTCACAAAATATGCACATTATTTAACATTATTATACTCTCTAGCACTCTGATAGTTATGGTTTGTCAACATTTCCCTTTACCTTTTGTGAATCTGACTCTTCTCAGTGAGTTTTACAGCACTGGAATAGTTTCTTTTCAATCAAGTTACACTCTGCTTCGCCTGTCATCAGCCTAAATACATATTTAACAAAACATTATAAATCAGGGAAAACATTTTTAACCTCAGGCAGGTTAGGTCTTCTAGACACATTGTTGGCATGCTATATATAACAATTTCGGCTAGAAATAGAAATTTGGCATCACAGTTTTAGTTCTTCTTGAAGTCTGGATTAGGTTGAGCAATCATTTTAGAAGTTGTAATCAAGACTAAGTCAGAAGTTTCTTTTCCCATTTAGGTATAAACTATTTGGAGGATAGATTCATTTTTAATTTTTTTTTCAAAAGCCAGAGTTATTACTTTGAAACTCTAAACATTAAAACTGTTATCACTTATTAGAAACAGTTCTGGCAACTTGAGACCATTTTTTCATTTCATTTCATTGGGTAATTTCTGGTTCTACTTTTACTTCCTTATTTGATAGTGCCCTACATGTGTATAGACATGCTTGTGTGGTGCTAATCAACTGTTGGTTAACAGGTTAGCAGTTCTATGAAAAAAGATTATTATCAATGTTGGAATGGGAAGACAAGAAAATTAATTTATGTGAAGTGCTTGTAGGTAGAGGGAAAAGGTCTAGAATATAAGTACCAGTCATATACCACAGCCATAATTATGATTTTCCTTCCAGGGTTATAGAAACAAGCATCTCAGATCTCTTGCTCTTGGATGAATTGAGTTAGGGTCCTGACTATCTTCCCTCATTAGAATGTACAGCAGATGTGACATGCTAACTTAATTGTTACAGTGGACTCACAGAAAGATGACATGAGGAAACTTGTTATCTTTTTTCATTTTCTTATATAATGTTCTAACTGGACCAAAATAATTACCTCTAGATACTGTACTCTGAATGCCACTTTTTTCTTCCCTTTTCTAATTCTTACTGGGTGGCTTTGGCAAATGACCAATATGATACAACTTGACATCTGACTAATAAAATGAAACTGACCCAGAAAGGACTTAATATCCACAGCTACATAATATTGTGTCTTTGCTTAGATAGACAAAGAGCATTCCCATGGAACCTTAAGATATTTGTTTCTGCAGTTGATTCAACAGTGGATGAGAAGAAAAGTCTCAGTGCTTACCGAAGTCCTAAAGGAAATCCATAATGAGAATTGCTGATCTCCTTGGAAAGGATGTGACTGCAAGTTCTGGGAAGTGACTCCCTGTTTGTGGTTTCCAGTGGCTGGGGTCACAGTTCCCCATTGCCAGATGCTCTCTCTCTGTGCTGCCTCTTTGGAGCACATCACTTCCCAGCATTCCCCTCAGCTATCTTCTGTATCCAGCTCACTGCAGGAGACTGCTGGAAACTTGCATTTTAGAGGCACCGGGCTGCTACAGAACAGATAACTCTCTGTGAACTGAACTTCCTTTGTCCTGAAAGGATGATACTCTTAGCCATAAAAATACACTTCCTATCTGCGCAGGTAATTATGTTCCCTATATGGGATAAATGGTGGAAGGCCTATTTATTTAAACATTGTTTTGATACTTCACTGGTTGAAAGGGACAGAAACTTCGCAGAAGAACCATGCTGTCTGCTGAGTAGATTAGTAATTTTGCAGCTGAATCTATCCTTCTCCCCAGTATATGTATTTATTGTCTGTGATACGCAACTGTATCACCTCTTGTTGAAGATCTTGAATAGTTTGTAAGAGTCTAGTTATTTCAGCTTAATGCATGTAGGACTGAGACACATAATTTTTCAATTACTATATGCCATATTCTTGTATGTATCATTTTTGTCTTCTAGAAAGCTGTTTTCATAATGTAGAGGGAAAGGTATCCAACCAAAATGACTACAGTACTGTAGAAATTGCATTCTGCAGCTAGTGAATCTAATGAGAATTACACCTTCTCTATCAAATTTTAAATTCCCATGAAAAGTTCATAGCAAGTATTACCTCTTATATTCTAGGTTAACTTAAAACAGCTATTACTTTCTTTCTGACTCCTGGGGAATTTTCATAAGCACTCTTGGCTGAATCTTATTTTCCTTATTCCAAGATTTAGTCTGGGTCTTACTGAAATTACCAGGAAAGTTTCAATGAGTAACGCAGGAAACATTTTATGCTATCCCCACAAACTATGCGATAGGGAAATTTGTCAGCCAGGCTTTTCAGGAATGATTGCATTGATTTATCTTCAGCATGGTATGTCTCAACAAGATTTCTTCAAACACTTCATTCTTAAAGCTATTTCCCTTTAAGATACTCCTGACATCTGCAGCTTTTATAGCTTGAAGCGCTAGAAGGTTGCTCCTCAGATGGTCGTTACTTCACAAACAGTCGTGGTTTTGACAGTCATGGGCTATGCACTGCAAAATCCCAAATCTCTGCATCACAGACTGGAATTCTTCTTTTAGAGAATAATTCTCCTGACTTTCTTCAATGTTTTTTTGTTTTATTTTGCTTAGTTTCTTGTTATACTTTCTGGACCTGAAAAGGGGCTCTTTATTCCTTCCCATGAGCTCCCTCCACATTAAGCTTGTGAATGTGTTCTCTCTGCCTGTCCTCCCAAAATCTTCTCTACCGTGGCAGTTGGCTACATTACAAGTGGAGGATAAAGAATAACAATATCCCCTGGGGCCCTTGACTCCAGGGTAAATCTGGCATGGCAGCAATAGTTACTGCTTGTCCAGGAGAGCTGCAGTGGGACAGATAAGGCATGTGGACTATGGTGAGAGCGTCCATGGGAAGCAGGAGGCTCCACAAAAGTGGAGCTTTAATCACCAAGAGGGAAGTGCCTGGGATATGTTCCATGCAGGCTAACCAGCAAACAAGGAGGTATCCTGATTCCACTGCAAGTACAGCATTTTTTTCCATTACAGACCTAATAGCTTGAAATTATTCCCATTTAATCTAGAGCCTCCTCTATTAAGACCACAGTGGCATTCATCCTGAGCTGTGAAGGGAAAACTTTTGAAAGCTGAGGCTTGGCAGCTTTGTCTGGAAAAACTTTGCTGCTGCCATAATGCCCGGGGAGAATGACAAAGAAAATTTAGGCTGCTAAAAATTAAAAGGATGAGTAGTGTAAACAAGCTGATTAAATCCTGTAATGTCTCCAACTTCGTGGCTCTAGGGTGGCTTATGTCCTTTTAAAATGGATGGATTCTGCAAGCTGGGAGAAGGAAATCAGAGTTGGCTAACAAAAAAAAACAAACAACCAAGTAGTGTGAAGTATAGGAAGACACAAACAGCTAAAGAGAAATTGTTATTTTATTTTATCCATCTGGTTTACCCTTGTCATGATCTGCCTCATTATTTCATGGGATAGAATATGATAAGTACCTACAGACAAGGCTTTATAGAATGCAGGGTTTTTTTTCTACCTAGTTATCTGATCCTGTTTAAAGCAGATTTGAAAGACACCATGTCCAGAGCACTTTCCAGGGCAGTTGTGTCCATCCACAACTAAAATACATTAGATATAATACAACAAAATTACTATTCTGTCCTATTTCAAAATTCCTGAGTTATGAAGTGTCCTTAAATTAAGAATATGAAAGATAAAACTTATTGACAGCCATTCCTTTATAGCACAGACTTATTTTCACACAGATTAATGGGTATGATTGCACGTAATAAGGTAGGACACAGAGATTAAATATAAACTATTAAACATGCTGCAGGTTGTAATTTTTATGTGTGTGAATTTAGAAGGGGCATGGGACATTTTGTGTCTCTGTCATTTGCCAAAAGTTTTGTCAGGTTGTGAAACTTTATCTTTTCAGGAATGTTCACAAAGTACCTAGACAATTTCAATCCCATGAAGTTTTTTACCCACTTTGCCTGCAGCTGGGCGCATAGATGCAGCTGAGCTGTCTTTGACATTACCATTAACATGCTTGATAACCCTTGTGAAGGGTAATATAAGGAAAACTCATGGTCTCAGTTTCCCCCGGGATGCCTGTGGTTCAGAGCTGCTCTCCACTGCAGGAGAACCTGTGAGCTAGTAACGGTGTGGATGGGCAGTTGGCACTGCTGTCTCAAGTAAGAAGTGCAGGTGATGGGATGTCGTATTCTGAGCATACCAAAATGAAGTACATGTACCCATGGTAGTGGAATAAGACACAGAAAAATTCCCTTTCCCTCAGGAAAGTGTGGGGAAATCCATCACTGAAAGAAATCTGTGCAAGTCTTCAGATGATAATGTCATTAGCAGAGAAAGAAGTCAGACAGAGTAGAAATGTATTGACAGATCTACACCTACACAGTCAACACACTTGTAGAGAGATACACCAGTGTTGGAGAACTGTACATTTTGCTGTGAAAAAGGATGATGAAGTTACCACTCTGGAGGTCTTGGACCAGAGCAGAACAGGATGTGATGAACTGAAATGTCTCATGAAATTATCAGTCTTGTTTCTGCTCTCTCATATCATTGATACAGTTAGTGTCCATGTAAGGAATTCCAGCCAGGCAGAGAACAAGTGAGAAGGGTTGAAATACTCCAGCAAAAATCAAAGCAATAGAGGGACTTCAATGAGTTCAGTCCCCTGCCATTTCTGGCAGTCACATCATGTAACCCCATAGGTTTATAACTGATCAAGCTCTATTTTACAGCTAATTAGATTTTTTTTCCTTAATGCCTCCAAGTAGAAAGCTATTCCAGATCTTCACTGTAATAATATGTAGAAGTCTTCTAATTATCAGAGTAAGCTTCTTTATGGCCAGGTTATATTACTTCCTTAACCTAAATAACACTTTCTTCACCATGGGATTTGCTTTGTTAATATATTTATGGAGACTTACCATAGCCCCTTTCAGGCATTAATGGACACCTAAATAAACCAAGTTGGTTGTTTTCTTATTATTTACACATGATATCCTTAACAAGTGGAAGTGAGAGAGGGAGAGATGGGAATCTGGGGACACAATCTGCATTAAGCTTAATATGAGTCAGAGGGTTAAACCTCTGCTCATCACTCAAAAGGGAAGCATCTCTGGGATTCCTCCCTTTATAAACATGTAGAAAAGCACAGATAAACTCCAATTGACTGAATTACACTAGATGCCTAAACACTGCTGTTCATATAAATTAAAAATGACCCACCTGATGTTACCATCATTGGAAACTCATGGGAATGAGTTTTCATACATGTAATGTACTTTCTCTCATTGCTTTCTTTTTCTGGTTTGTTTGATCTTCATTTATGTGCAATAATAGAGGGAAGAGAAACCTGAACTGCTTTTCCTATTGAATGTTTAGAGCGTTTGTAGAATTTCAAGCACATAAGAGATGATATATTATAAATATGTGCTTTTATAAATTCTTTGAAAACTAACATAAGTGGCACTTTGTTTAGACATTATTTACATAGAGACAACTTTTGACATAACAAAATACAGTGAATGGAATCTGAAATGAAATAAAATCAAATTAGAAGTACAATATGAGATCACAATAGCCAGAATAGGTGAACTTTGGGACAGGTTATTTGGAATAATGAAAGTTTCTACAGCAGCAGCTATTCTAAGACAAAGACAGCATGCTTTTCTACATGCATTGTTTTACAGAAGGAATTAATTCAGTGAAGTATTTAGGTTATACTTTACTTTAATATTCATAGCAATCCGGTCTGCCAATAAAAACAATTTGTTCAAAATTATTGGATGCATTGTAGGATTATTCAAACTGTTCTAGGCTAGAGGTGTAAAAAATGACGTAACTCCACTGAAGAGAAGCTGGTAGCTATCTGTCGTGGTTTAAGCTTCTAGAAACCCATGCAGTCTCTCTCTCACTCACTCCCCACTCTTTCTTCCCTCCGCTCCTGGAGGGATGGGAAGGAGAATCGAAAGAATGCAACTCCCACAGGTTGAGATAAGTACAGTTTAGTAACTAAGGTATAACACAAATCACTACTACTACCACCACTACTAATAATAATAATGACAAGGCAAATACAAGGAAAGAATACAATAGCTCACCACCCAGCTCGACCAAGCAGTGCACCCCCCACCGTGCACCCCCACACCCTTCCGGATCTCTGCTCTCCGTCTTTACATCCTGGGCATGACATGCTGTGGTATGGAATAACCTCTTGGGTCAGTCTGTGTCAGGTGTCCTGCCTCTCCTTCCTCCCAGCTTCCCCTCCTCCCTGGCAGAGCATGAGACTCACAAAGTCCTTGGCCAGCCTAAACATCACCAAGCAGTAACTGAAAACACTGGTGTTATCAGCACTGTTCCCAGGCCCAAAATCAAAAACACAGAGCTGCACCAGCTACCAAGAAGGAGAAAAAATGACTGCTGCTGCTGAACCCAGGACACTATCTAATAAGAAGTTGGAATGGCAACAAACAAAAGAGCTTATACACAAATAGAAAATAGTGATGCTTCATTTTAATGACAGATTCCTATTATGATTAGCAATTTCTCCAGAATAATTAATACGACAGTTAAGGTATTCAGTGTTATGGGTAGCTGGGGAAGACTTGCAAGGACAGCTCCAATTTATGCTTAAAGGAGCAATTCCTGGAATTGAAAATCCTTGCAAAACTTCTCTACAGCTGTCAAGGATGCTGGGAGAAACTGACTGTAGCTTTCCACTACACAAATTTTTAACAAAATGCCAATGATATGACAGGTTTATGTTGAGTATAAACATGCCCCAGTACACCAGACCTGCCCTTTCATGTTCAGCATGAAAGAAGTATTGCCATATTGGAAGCAAGAAATTCCAAGAAAATATATGGTGAATTCAAGCAGATGCTGGGCTTCAGTCACCAAAACATACAGTTGTAGAAATGCTGCTCGGGGAAAGCCTCTGGAGTCATCTAGCCCAAAAAACTGGGCTACTGCCAGTCCTCAGCCTTGGCATTGTCTTGCCACATCTTGAAATCCTCTTGAGAGGGAGATCCCCCAATACCTTTAGGCACCTGTTCCAGCACTACACTGCCATTCTGCGTTTTTCATACATCCTGACTTCCAGAGTTTCCTAACACCCAAATTGAACTCCTACTCTGTGGGCATTGTCCTCTGCTTTACTTTAAATTGAGAGGGCTTGGGTCTACCATCTTTATAGCAACTTTTCCTTAGTAGGATCACCCATTTGTTGAGTTTTGACTTGGTTTACTCTTCACTTACACTCATATAACTTTTTCTATCTCTTTATTGCCTCACATTCATTAACTATATTTCTTGACACCCTTCTATTTCAAATTCTATGGCCATTTTAGTATTCTTTAATGGGGAAAAGCATAGTGTTTCGCCTTACCTTGTGATGTTTCTAATATGTAATTCTCAGTTCTACTTGACTTATGAAGCATTTGGGGGACCAACTCAAAATTCACTGAAATCTTATGAGGAAGGTCTCAAAAACAGTGATCTGATTTCAGCTTCAAGTGAGTAATTCTGACCTTCTAGAATGTATTGACCATAACAGAAGTAGAAGTGGAATAAGACTGAAGAGCAACAAGATTTCCCTCATATAACACGAGGCTTAGCAACATAAAACTAATGCAAGGGTAGTGATTTCACCCCTCTGTCCAAGTCGATGTGAATCCAGGACTTCCTTATTTCTCAAACAAGAACAGGTTAAAGGGGCAAAATATAAGGAATTTTCTTTTTAATGTAACAGCAATGGAGTTTTTGACAATAAGTATTAACTAGTTTCATGTTTCTGCAAGATGAGGAGAGAAGAGCATAAGACAAATTTTTACTAAGTGCTGCCCCATGTACAAGGTACATTCTTTTGAAGTATCATTGCTCTTTTAGAGCATCTGTTCTTCAAAGGAAAAAACGACAACTGGTTTGAATAGGGAGCCTTAAGCCCTAAGCATAATAGATGAAGAATGTGAATGTCTTTTGATGTAACCAGAAGTCTTTGATGTATTTATAAAATCTTGCAACTCATCTTGTATTTTCAGCCAGTTAATATATGTATTAAAACAATTAGTTATAACTAACACGTTTTACAATGTTTTAAAGCTGTTCTTCTGGGTCTTCCCTTTTCTTCCTTCATTGCTGACATGCTTGTTACTTTTGGAAGCCATATCACTGGTCTCTATAGTCAAAGGCAGATGTGTTAATACAAAAATGCTTAATGACCCAAATAAACCTTCCGTAGTACAAATGGAAATTAAAAGCAGAGTGTGTGTTGGATGAGGGAAACCAGGCTGCTGCTATGCGGCTGGTTTCACTTATTTACAGAGTTGACAGTTCCCTTGCTTAGCAGAGCAAGAGCCAAACTGTACTTGTATTTCATGACACAATATTATAATCCATACTAGCTCCACTGAGGTCAGCGAATTTATTCTAAATTCATCTCTTGGGGAGCAGTGTTTGGCCTTCACTAGGACAGGATTTCATCTGCCACCTTGTAAGATAAATGTGTTTGAAACATTTAAGAAAAATCTAAACTGAAGTTCTGTAGAGGTAGCAGTGCTATCAAAATCATCTTCTTCCTTTTGAGTGACTGTCTTCTACAAAATAAAAAAAAACCTCTTCCTCTGGGTCTGGGGATTTTTTTCTGACCAGCACTCTCCACTGCTGCTGTCCTGCAATCTGAGAATAATAGCATCTCTGAAGCCCTACTTTAATAGCTCCAGACCTGTCTGGTGCTTCCAGTTCATAGAAAAGATGTTGCCCCCAGAAAATATCAAGAGCTTTTTTGGCTTTGTGGCCACTCATGACTTTATTTTTCACAATAAAATCAACTGTTTTCAAATCAGCAAAGTGTAATTTCATGTGCTGAGGGAGCATTCACATCTCCTCTGCTATAATGAATGTGTCCCAGGGCTATGGTGTCTATCTACCCTTTCAAACTGCCTGTTTAATTTCCCCTGCAGCAGCCCAGCACCTGCTGCTCATTTCACCACAGGGACTTATCATGAATTTTTCTAATAATATTCATGCATCTGTCCTGCACACTTTCTTATGTGAACATCTCTATTACTTTCCTTCAATCAACCTACCTTTGTTTCTATGACCTTCCTTTTATAAAGAGCTAGGGACTTTGTGGTATGGGGCTTTATCACACAAGTGCCACCTGGTCTTCAAAGCTGTCCACATGCCTGAATGGCAGATGTAGTATACCAAACACCATAAATAGGACAGAAAGCCTTTTGGTCTGCAGTTCATGCATTTTATGCTTTCAAAGGTTTTCCTTGTAAAACCATGTTTTTAGGGAATTTAGTGAATAATGTCAACAAAATGCTCTTTCTGCTCGTATCCCTTCTGCCTCACTGTCCTCCCCTCACTTCTTTCTTTGCAAGTCAGTGCAATTTCTCCAGCTGAATTAATGTCAATCATTACTGCAGTTGCTAAGTAATGCTTCTGCTCGTTGCTTGATTTATTGCTTTATTAGAACTCCACAGGTAATGTCACCATTTTTTTTTTCCCAGCGATGCACTGAACAATATTGGGGCAGGATTCAGCCTGAGATTTGTACATGTGAATTGAGGTGTCTGTGTTTGAGTTACAGGAGAAAATCAGTTTCTAAACTCAGCCTGAGGGTAGGTGCCTAATGTCAACTGAGACATGCCAGGACATCCAGCATATCCATAGAGAACTGGCATGCATGGCACAGAAGTCCTGTGTCTGGAGACCAGGTCCAAGAAGAAGGCCTTATAAGCATCTAAAATGATGCCTAGACATCTACCATCAGGCAACTGCAAGCCTGTTGCTAATACCACCTTTTTTTTTGCGTGTCCAAATCTTGAACTGAATCCTGATTTGTGTTATACAAGAGGGGTTAATCCAGCATGCTTTATTCAGGCCAGAACTGCTCTGCTGGTGAATGGGCTTTTTCCTGAACTTTTCCTTAGGCCAGTTGGGTTGGGCTTCTAAGCATGTGTGTGATAACTTTTAATTATGTACTTGAAATATTCCATTTTGTTTTGAATAGCCTCTGTTACAGCCACTTCTGGTTTGGCAATTTTGTTTTGGTGAAATCTGCCGCAATTGAAAGTTTTTCTTTTACATTCTTATACAGTAACTTTCAATTTTCGCTTCCTAAGTCTAGCATATAGGTTTCTCGTTACTTCCCTTTTAATTGTTCCCAGATACATCACAGGCTGCATCTGCACTCTTGTTAAACATCTGTCATGAGCAACACAGATTTTGCTTAGCACTTTTTGCATCTTCACACATTTTCTGTGGAAATTTTGCAACATTATGGGGCAGATCTGGCTGTGATCATAGAACCAGCACAACTCATAACCAGTGTGAGAAGGGCAGTTTCCAAGATCTGAGTAGTGCGTGATGATCCAGTTGATGCTTTTCAGACCTGACCTGGACCATATTCTTACTGCAGCTGGCCTGTTGCCTTTAGGCCACATTAGAAAAGGGGTTACTCTGGAACAGCCTCATTCAAACTGCTCAGATCCCCCATCCTCTACCTCCTCAGCAAGAACAGGAGTGTTGTGGATTGTCACAGGAGCTCCTGCTCTGGAGTCTCTGCTGAGTTCAAGGCACTCGGGGCTAATCAGCTACACTGAGCGATAAGGTCCTAATACTTCAGATTGTCTCTGGGAATGTTTAGTTCACTTTTGACCTTACAAAGATGAATTAATCATAGCCTTTGACTTCTGATTTTTACCAGGAATCCTCTCCCCTGGATTAAGGGAAAAAAAAAATAAATCCCAGATGCTTGGTTTTAATAAAAGTGACTTATCTTCTCCCGGATTTTTTTATGAATGAGACTTTCCTGGTTTTGCAAATTCCTCAAATCTTCTGCTGCTGTCCTATGTACATACATCATGTGGATGAGTAGAAGACGACAGTAAGAAAAAATACAGTGCTTCACCAAAGCTGCATTATATTTCATCTCCTCCAGATACATAATGCCTTGAAAGAATGAGTAATGCAGTGAACTGAAAGGAAAAGCTACTCAGTGGAACTGAGTGAATTAATGAGAAATAGACAAATACCAACATAAAGAAGAGGACTCAAAAGAGAATAAGGCACAGAATCAAGAGAAGACAGTTCAGTGAATCCCATCTTCAATATTTAAACATAATCTTTCCCCCTTTAAATAAAAATAAAAAGCTAGAAAGGAAAATTCTGGAGGCCTCCTTTACGAAGCTTAAAAAAGAAATTAATCAAATGGCAGGAAATATGAAAGTTCAAATGAGGAGTAAAGGCTTGGAAAAGACTTCCTGAACCACTGAGCCTGATCCTCTGCCATTTGAGATGATCCTTCTGGTAAACTGAACAACCACCCTTATATTAGCTGAGCTTTTAGTCCATTCACTCCTAAAGGGAGGCCACTGCAGAATTGCTGATTTCCTACCTTTATTTGTCCAGATTAGAGCAAACCAATGATTTTTTTTGTCAGCATTATTAATTGATTTCAATATCCTCTTATATTCACTCCATATGAATTACTAACGCACACAAACTTTTTCTAAAAACAGGTAGGTTTTAATTGCTCCTTTATGAATACTTTATGATCATAACATTAAAGTAGCAAGCATTTTCTTGCATGTAATACATGCATCAAAGATTAAGATTATGATGATATTATAATAAGATTTTAGAAGAATGTTTAGTAAGACTCCTGACGAAGAAATCATGCCATAACCCACAAAAGTAAGATGTAGAAGCAAACAATGTATATTTCTGGAAACTGAAGAACATGGATGATGCAGGCCAAGATGGGTAACAGCTTCCAGCACCCATTTTAGCTTAAATTTCCCCTGTGGCCTTGGGAAGCCATTTTGCCAACCTGTGCTGTGCTGCCCCATGTTCCCTAAAATGGGGATAGTAGCATGTCAGAGAGTCACCATGAGAGCAAAGGGTTTCACATCCTGCGTTCGTCATATTTTAAATAGACTGGCAACAAGTGTTCATAGTGAAAGCATTGCAGCCTTAGTTCTTACATGAGACAGATATACGTTTCATATACGCTACATAAAGTGTATGTCAAATTTCATATAACAACATTGAAGACTGCAGGATATTAAAGCTTCTTTCATATAATGAGTTACTCTATGATCTCATATAAATTCAATCTGTGAAACATTTTCAATGACTATAGTGTTTGTAGAAGTACTTGTACCATATGAACTGCAGTTCATACTACCCAGCAAAGAGCATGTAGCATCCTATTCACATCATGGCACATAAACATATTAATAAACAGAAAATTCTTGTAGTGGGAACCTAGAATTAATTTAATACTGGTTGTGAGAGCCTGAACTGTTAAATAACCCAGAATATTTATATCATTTGCAAATTAGAAAGGGCTGCTTGCTCACTCCTGCAAAATGCATGTAGCCAAATAAACATGTGAGTGGAAAAGAGAAAAACGGTTCGTTTCCCTTAATTAAGGGAAAGTAAAAGAATTTAATTACCACAATCAATCATAGAAAAATTTAAATAAAAATAAGATGATAGAGGGCAAAATTTTCATGTGTTCATGCAAAGGAACACTTGACTTGGCCAGCAGTTTCACAGATTGCGTCACTTGCTTTTGGTGTTTGCATCTTTCACAGACAGTAAAGTGAAACAGATCTTCTGGGCATGACCCACAGCATTTTAGATGCCAGCTTTAGAGTGGAAAGAGTCCTGCCTGGTTCTGACCACTGGCTATGAGGTGAGATTAGACATTCAGATAAGAGGTAGATGTAAGCAGTGGTATGTTGCCAACATTTACAGCAGGATTCAGCTGCCTGAAGGTAGGCATGCAGTGTCATTTTAGGCACTGTTGGTTGTTTCACCTACGTCCTGCTACTCCAGCCAGACGCAGATTTCCTAGCTGGTCTGCATCACACCTGCTGTCACCGCGCATGTACCTTGGATAAACTGTGTCATCCAACACTGAACTGTGTGCTTACATTTAGGCAATTAAATGACCTTCAAAGGTCCATGGCATTACTGTCCAAGGGGCATATAAAATATGAACAAAAAGCATAGGAGAAAGTTTGGGGGGAAGGGAAGGAGAAGGGAGAAAATGAGCAACTTCAAAAGTACCATATGCACTAAGAATTTGTAAAAGGATTTCCTGGATACTTAAAAGCCGCAGTGATTTAACATGTCCTACATCTGGAAGTCCAAATCTGTATGCTGATTAACCTAGACTACAGTTTTAGCTCTTTAAATGAAAAAGCAGGTATTTATCAAAAAAAGTGGGAAAATTCTTACAGCCTAATTGTAAACTTTGTCCACTCACAGAAAGTATAAGCAATTTTTAATATTTTATAGAAAAAGGAAGGCAAATCTAGAATACATTAAACTGAAGCACATGGCAATATTATGCTTTGCCTAAAGGAGTAATTATTACAGATAACAAATTGTTATGACTGCATTTTCCTACACTGGACATGAAAGCTCTTCTCTTATTGAATGGGTATGATACAGTTATGTTTGAAATTCTTTGTAAGGGGAAAAAATCTTTGTGTGTGTTTAAATCTGTATACCATGTAGATGAATTTTTGGGGAGTTTGATTTTTGCAGGAAGAGGGAAGTTGCTTATCAAGCTACATAATGAAAATACTAGCACATGCACTTAGTGAAAAAAGATAAAGGCTATCTTCATATAACTTTCCTATTAGAGACTTAGGCACTTGGCGGATGAAGCAAAGAATGTAAAGGAATTTTCTTATCAAGGTCTTTCAATTGTTGCTTCTCCATTATCGTGGTTTAACACCGGCAGGTAACTAAGTACCACACTCGCTCACCCCCACCTTCCCCCATGGGATAGGGAGGAGAATTGGATAAAATGTAAAACCCATGGGTTTAGATAAGAACAGTTTAGTAAATAAAATAAAGTATAATATGGCACTACTATTAATAGTAATATAATGAAAAGGAAAATAACAAAACTCTCCCCCAGTTTATATACTGTGCATGTTGTGTTGTGGTATGGAATACCCCTTCGGTTAGTTTGGGTTAGGTGTCCTGTCTCTGCTTCCTCCTAGCTTCTTGTGCCCCTCCTCACTGGCAGAGCATGAGAGACTGAGAAGTCCTTGATCAGAGTAAGCCCTACTCAGCAACAACTAAAACAGTTATCAGCATTGTTCTCAGACTAAAGCCAAAATGCAGTACTTCACCAGCTACTAGGAAGAAAATTAACTCTATCCTAGCCAAAACCTGGATATCCATTTAGCCACATGGGCATAGAGTATTAAAAGTACTGATCTTCTGTGGCAATGAAATTTGTCTCAGTGGCTTTGCACACTTTACCTTCGGGCAGCTGAATAATCTTCAGAAGTCAATTGACTCTCTCCAGTGATTAAACAAGGAGGTATGTTTCAAAGTGAAGTACTCTGAATCATGTGTAAGGTAGACATCTAAAACTATCTTCCCACAAGTGTCCTGAAGCTTTATATACGTTATTTCCCTCTTGTCCTACCCTGGGTTCATGGCTGACAATGTTTTTTTCCTTCATTAATTTATTCAGTCTGTTTGTTGTCGTATTTGATTCTGGTTTCTACAACACCCTGTGGCAATAAGTTTAACTTTTCTTATTAAGTACTGTGTGAAGTAAATAACTGTTCTGACCTAGGCAAAATCAAGGTGTGTGAAAACTTGACTACAGCCCTCCTTATGCTCCTCCTTGCCTTCAAGACTTAAAAAAATGAATGGCATGATTTTTATGTTGCTTCTTGGGAACTCTTAAAGTGAGTAGTTAAAAGCAGGATGATTTTTTTTCTAGAATCTCTAAGAATTGGACAATATTGGAACCTCACAAGACTGAAGTAACCTATTTTTAACTGTCTACAGCCAAACTGCGTGAAATGTAAGCCCGTTGAGTTGCAGACAGTCTTCTTATTACAAGGGTATAGAGTGCCTACCACAGGGGAGACATAACTCCTGGCTCTTCCTCTGCGGCTTTTTTATTCTCCCTGAGCAAATATGTTCTTGTCAGCGCTGCATCTATGGTTTGGCTGAGTGTGATAGGATAGCTTCTGTATTTTCTCATTGGTTGGCCATTTGTGTTAGAATTAGCATTTGTCTAGTCATCTGAGGCACAGCGTCAACATCTGGAAAATGCTAGCACATTGGGGACATTAAGTTTGTACTTTTCTTTATAGCATTGCCGGCATGCCTTAATATGAACTATTTTAGTTGTATTTTTAATATTAATTTACTGAATGTGGAGTAAATTGATGACGATTCTATTTTACAATTTTAGATATCCATACATACAACAATATTTTAAAGAACATGCTTTCCAAGAGTTTATTTCACCTACTGTTTCGATTATGGCTATGAAATAATTCTCCAAATGGATAATTATAAACATTGTGGGTGTTTGACAGGAAGCTTTTTGTGGCTGACTACAAGAATCAGGAAAGCTGCAATACTTTACTCAAAAAAACATGCTCAGAACTAAGATGCCTACTTGACAAAGAAGGCTTTCTGGATTGGATCTCTCTGATGCATCTCATGAGCATTTTCTACAAAGGTCCTAGGTGGAGTTTTACATCATTGAGTATTTCATTTTTTTACAGGTCGATTCAATAATTTCTGCACAAATACTGTTTAATGTGTTTTAATGGGTACTAACCTCAGTTTCTTAGCTTTTTTTTTAAGAGAATTTAAAAATTAATTGTTAAAGTACCTTTATCAGAGGTGATCCTTCATTCTTAGAGCATTGAAGAGATATTGGCAAATTTTATGTTTGTATACCACATCATATCAAATGAGTCAGTTACCACCTCTATGTTGTAGTTTTCTCACTTATTAAACTAGGGACAATAATCCCTACTGATCTCACTACATGATATGATGTACAGGTCTCTAAATACATAAAATATAATGTGTGTTTGTCAGTCATTACTATGAAAAATGCAATGGTGTGAAGTAGATCACTTTTCAGATTATACCTTTTAAGAATGTGATTTTATTGATATTAAATATATACTTCTCTGCCTCTGAACTTAACTGCTTATAGCACTGAATTGTTATTTAAGAGAACCCAATTGTCTTAAACTATGAGGAACTCTGGTTTTGAAAGTGAACAAATGAATTTAATTAATGACCTAACATAGAAAAATAAAGGAGCCTGCAAATACTCTGGTGCATTACCGCTGTTCAGATTGCTTTAAAACCTCTTCTTTTATGCAATCTTCAGAGAAATGCACCTAAGTCTTTCATAAAATGCTCTGTATGCTTAGGATAAACGCTATCATCACATGCTTAAAATCCTTTGTCTTAAAAAAACAGTACATTTTTTAAATCAAGCAGCTGAATAATGAAAGAGTGCAAGAGTGCATAAACCCTTTTCTTTTTTCAGAGGGTTTTTTTTTTCCAGTTCATTCTAGCTCCAGGCCTTAAACAACAGAGTTTCAGTTGTTTGTAACTGCCTGTGATTCATAACACTTGTTTTTAATCAAGAGAATTTTTGCTTTGGTTAGTTTTTTGAATAGTGTGAGTGTAGGCATGTAGCACTCCTAAACTTCCTCAGGAAGCCGTCCCACCATGCTGCCTGGCTGGAGGGATCCCTATTAAGTTCACATAGAGCAGTGCATTGCCATCGCAGGAAAGAAACTTGCTCATGACCTGCTGAGTGGAAATCTCTCTGCGTCATCTTCCATCCAAAGAGCCAAACCAAAACAAACTTTTGGATGTGCTGCTTACAAAAAAAGTTCCTTCCGTAAAGCTCTATCCAGACAATAAGCTCAGAGCCTTTACAAGCACTCCTTCCTTTTCTAATGCTATCACCTGCCTGACAGTGAAGAGTGATCCTCAGGATCAGTGTCTTCTCAAACCTGCACAGCTTTGGGTCTTTCCAGGTTGTGGGACATGTCAGTCTCGAGTCCTATACAATATGCTTACAGAGGATTTTAGGGCATATTGGAAAAGAAAGAGGACAGGATACCTTTTCCTACTGTTTAATAATAATAATAAAAAAAAAAGGTAGGTAATAAAGTAAGAGGAAGACCAAATACTTTAAAGAAGTTAAATTATGAAGAAACAAAAAGAAAGGAATGGTTCAATGATGTGAAATAGAAGCTTCTGGAGTCCAATTCTGTATCAGACCTTTAGTAAATGGTGAGATCTTGAGACAAAGGAACAGATGCCAACCTCAGGTGAAGAACATAAGGCTGCAGCACAGAGTGGGCAATTAATTATCCATTTACAATCAGATGACCATTTAGGAGGATAGAGAGAAGGGGATACTGAGTATGTCTCTCATGGCTGCTGAAGGTATTTGTGCAGGTAACAAATAAGCAAATGTGCACACAGAATAGTGGAGAAATATCTTTTGTGATACATGAGAACCTATCTGTCTAAGTAGGCATGGTAGGTTTGCATTGGGCAGGGTATCCACAGCTCATTGGGGTGGCCTGTCTGCATGTTATTTGTAAGATAGTCCCATGAAGACGAAGTGGAGCAAATCCTTAGCAAAGCTGCTTTGGAGAGGTCTTTTTTTGAACCCTTGCGGCTTGTTGGAAGCTGCTTGAAATATGAAGTCTGTAATTTAATAGTGTGCCCCTTTGTCAGAAAGTGGAGAAAAGAATTAAATCCAGATAGATATAAATGCATATATTTGTAAGGAAACAGATCAAGTAGCTACTAATTCCCACAGTAATCAGATAAAGGGAAGTACAAGGGCGAAGTACAAAGTGGGAGAAAAAAGGAAGAAAAAAGGAACTAGTTTGGAAGGAAAACAAGGGTGAGAGAGAAAAGTGGAAGACAATGACAGTCATGTATGCATTGATTAGCAGTGTTTAAAGTCAGACTAGTAGTTTTTTGTCAGGCATGCAGATAAGTTAATTTGGTTAAGTTGCTTTGTTTTTTCTGTTAGTTTTTTATCCAAAATGCTGATAGTTTACATGTTGCCTGAAGTTGAAGAGAGCCACACAGTGTAATGGGCTAAATAGGCAGCCAGACTTTTGAGACTTAAATAAATTCCTTGTCTTTCCTTGCAAACAGGTTAGTATCACTTTTATGACTTTTTCTAAATAAAGGAAAATATTTCACTTCTTGAGTTTATGCGCTTAAGGGAGAACGCATGACTTCATCAGGCATTCAACTAGTACATATTAACTATTTTAAGAAATCATTATTAAAAGCTCTCTGTCTTAGCTGAATGAGCAGCTACCTTTAATGGCTTAAAACCTGCCTGAAAAGTCTGCAGAGTGTATATGTGTTTAAGAGGGATATGAAGAGGTAAGGAAAAGTACTCAGGAAAAAACATTCTGAATAAATATCCAACACCCATGGTCAGGCCAAAATGCTGACATAAAAACAAATATTGCAAATATTTCCTAATGTAGAATGTTTAGTTTGAGTTCTGATCTAAAAAGTATAAAAAGTATATATCCTGTTTAAAGCTGAGACTGCAGTACAGACAGCTGCATTACCCTCAGAAACACCACCACAAAGCAGAACATTGAGATACATAGTTTAATTTAAACTTAACTTTTAACTTTTAACTTGGTGCACTTAAAAATGCAAAAAAGAAAAAAAAAAGAAAACAAGCAAACAACCCTCACCCAAACCTAAGCAAACTACTTTAAATATTTTACATTGATTCTTTGCTAAGATATTGAAAGGCAATAAGACTACATGATATTACAAATCAACACAGACTGGTTTTATGCGTTCCTTCCACTCCTAATCTTATTCTAAAATATCAGAGTGAACTATCCCAGGCTTCAGAAACATTAAATCCCCAGGACACTGGTGATTCCAAGAAGGGAGTAAGAGTTGATCATAAAAATCAATGCCAATAGTCTGGTTTTTGTCTATTTACTAGCAGCAGAGTGTTGATTAATATACTCTCCTTCCCTCATTTCTGCACCCACCCACATATCAGTTGAGACAGAAGTACCCAAACTGATGTTAAGATTTTAAACAGCTTTGTGATTGCTTTCTCCTTTTCCTGTATCCTAAAAGATCCCAGTCTCACATTGGAGCCTGGCAGAAATGAAACTAATTTTATTTTAGACAAATCCCTATTAACTTTAATTCTTATTTCCACTGCAGTCTCCCGTAGTGTCAGTGCAACTGATGCTAGTAGCATCTCAGCTGTCTTGCCCTGGCCCTGAAAGCACTAATGGAGTAACTGTGGGACTCCGCTTCTCTTATTTTGCAAAGCAAGTGTCTAGGAGCTGCAGTGCTGAAATTTTGGTGCTGTCAGAAAGGAGCCTATCACAAGCTCCCCATGGCTCCCGTAGCTCTTCACCCTGTCAAATCCACGTATATTTTCTCCCACTGTTAGTTGAACATGAGTCCTGTTGGTTACAAGACATATTTTTGCAGGGTTTTGCAGAATAAACATAATACTTAAGCACGAGTTGTCTCACTGATTTTTTCTGGCTCATGACTAGTTTAAGTATATACTAGATGTATATTTTGCATGCTTTTTGCTCTTATCATCCTGCTTTCTTTTTTGACTCTTCTTGTCAGCGTGTTATTTACACCTGAGTAATGGCTTTACTGAATGAAGCAGCAAAAGGGACATAGGACATAGATGCTGCTGTCGTATGACTTGGTAGCCACTCAGAGTCCCTTGTCCCACCCACAGTGCAACAATACTCTCCACTTCCATGCTCATTTTAATGACACCAGTCTCCAGTGCTCTACAGGCTTTCCTTCCCAAAGCAGCTTGGCTCAGTCTCCAACAGTAGAGAACTCATGTTTCTAGGCTGTCTTAATACCCCAGATCTGAGATGGCTGGAAAATAAACCATTATGGAGAAAAAGACTACCTCACTCCTCTTTCCCATCCCCAGGGGTGAGAGTATTTATTCCTGTCTTTTTGTTTCCTTGCTTAACTTTGAAAGGGAGAATGTGTGGGTGATAGGGAGATTGTCTCACAATGTCTGAAACAAGCAAAGTTAAGTACCTCAGATTTGGAGGACAGAGAAGGAAGAAGGAGATTTTATAAAACATAAAGCAAAGTGCCTGTAGTCACCATTTGCCTTCTATCCCTTCCATGCTTCGTCTCCCCAGAACACAGTGCTGTTTTCTCCAGGTGCAGGGGACAAACTATTATTAGATGCTGCAAAACATTGCATGAGTCCTCCATGTTTATCTTCAGTTGTCCTGTTATCTTTCCTGATTGCACAAACACGACTGCTTCTTTCCCGGCAGCTTGTAAAGAATTTCCCAGGCTGTCATGTCCTTCTTTCTGTAATCAAGGTTGAGCTTGGTTTCTCCAACTCATTCCATGGATCATTAACACATAGAGCTGAGAAATTTCTAATGTGACACTGTTGAGCCTTCGCAAGTATTCAGTCTGAAGTACTGAAAGATGGTGGAGCTGCCTGTGTTATAGTTGTATGTGAAATTGCATGGGCACTCAGAGTTGGATATTTTTCTTTATAGTTTAAAAAAATAATATTAAGACTAATACAATATTCAAGGAAGTTTCTTTTTAAGACAATTGCAAAAAGTACTGGTGTCTAAATATGCTCCATCTTATATTAAAATTGAAAGTAATCCCGTAGTTGCTGCTTTTTTGCTTCCCCTTCTTTTTGTATGACCTATGTACAAAACATAAATGTAACCCAACCCACAGAATATTTAATATTAGGGTCAGCCCCTGTAAATGAGATGCTGAGTCTCAAAAACCTAAGCCAAACACTTTTGTTCATTGGATTAAAATAAAGAAAAAAAAGAACTCTGCAATTATAGGTCATGTGCAATTACCTAGAAGGTCAAACAAAAACCTATTGAGAGAAACTTGTAGGCAGAGCGGGTTGTTGCAGGAGGAATCTCACTTAATGGAGTCCTTCAGCACAAATGTGTGAGGCTGTTTGAGATAACCATGGAGTGTTTGATAAGAAACATAAGATGCTTTTGCTCTGAGCTACTTCTCCAGCTCTTCACCAGTTTACGATGGAGCCAGTCTCCCTGCATGAAAGCTTTGAGAGTTTTGATATAAACAGCACCCTTTCAGATGTTCCCTGCAGCCTACCTATCTGTTCCCTCAGGATTTGAAAGCCACATGGTGCAGAGGCCTCTGTCCGCTTTAAATGTTTTCTTCCCATTAATCCTCTCTGACATAGTGTTCCTAACCAGCTAAAGGATTAAAGCTGAAGAAAAACAGAGACTACCAGTTTTGTCCCTAATGCTAACCAGAAGATTTCTCCAATCAGCAGCACTTATGACCAGCCAAGAAACATGAATTTCCAACATTGAATATGTTATGGGGTCTTACATACTGAGGGCTCAGAATTAGACCCCAGTAACATGTGAGGTATTTTTCACTAGTTACAGTGAAGTCAACCCAACCTTCTTCTAAGAGGGAATGGGCTCGAGTCTTTCGCACAGTCTTTTGAAAATTACCTCTTTTGACTCGTGTGATACCTAATAAGATGGGATGCTGAGCCATGGAAGATGTCTGAGAGGATGGTAAATCAGGGTTGTATGTGCATGGGATCTGTAGACCACTCTGTAATGTTTCCAAATGGTTGCCATTGATATGTGAGGACAGAGCTTCCCTGTTCTGTGGGGGGAGAGGAAGGGAGGGGAGAGAAAGACCTTTCAATTAAATATCTTTTGTAAGGCTTTAATTTAGAACAACACCTGTGAGAATCTGAACCATTTTCATTCTAATTTTTGTTGTTTATCAGACTTAATTTCCGTGATCCTTTATTTTCTTATTCCTCAGTAGAAGATGCATCCCTTCATGGAGCGTTCTTTAAAGAAAAATGACCTTGGCCAGTTGAGTAGAGGGGCATGAAGTGCTCAAATGCAGTTCTTCAGAGACACCACTGCTACCTCAGATTTTAACTTTCTTCAGTACCAGATATACTGTTTTTAATAGGAACTTTCAACAGACATAAGCAATCATCATTCTGCTTTTACAAATATACAGATTAAAAATTATGTTCTTTGTTATTTCTTATGGAGTAACATTTTTTAAGGAAACTTCCACCTCCTACTGTAGCATTTCCTTTTCATATCACTATCCTACAAATTATTCCTTCAAATTGTCAGAATTACCTGGCCACAGCATAGCTGCATAATTCGTATATGATCCTTTGAGAGTAATAGAACTGGATTGCTCTGGGCAGTTGTGTACCCTGAGGAAGTGAGTGCGAGGTGGAATGAAGCAGAAGTGTCTGTTTCTGGTGGTTCATGTGGGAAAATAAAATGAGTGCAAAATTGACAAGACACCTGAGTGCATCTGATTTGTCAAGAGATTCTGCTTGTGATCAGCTGGCTTCCCCATCAGTCAGTTTTGCCTGCTCTTACAGGGTTGCCATCTCATTAATTTTAACAGGGTTCCTTGCTTGGCTATGCGGGTCAACACTGATTAAAATTGTTTGAGACTGTTGCTGGTGAACTGGAGCCCAGCTGTAATCCTAATGAGAGGTCAAGAAAGGTCGTGAATCAGATCCTAGTAGTTTTGGACAATTGGGCCAAAAATAGTCAGAAGAGGAGGGAGTGCACCTAATAAGCTTTTACAAGTGATCTAATAAAGAAGTTACAAAGAGACAGCAGAAATACAGAGTCCTATATATAAAGATCATAATCAGAAGTGTTAGTCATGAGGCCTAAAGCACCAGTACTGGCTGCTCTATTATGAAGCTTTATTCCAAGATGACGCCTCTGTCCTTCTTTCCCACTTTTTATGATACAAGCATAGCACTGGATAATTACACCTCAGGTAAACATCCCAGGCTCATTTTGCAGTCAACAGGGACAAAGATATTCTTCTAAGTGCAATTCATCATTTTGTAAAATCTCAAATAAACTCAATGGATCACACCACAGAGGTTTTCTCTGTTGACTGCAAAAGAAGCTTAAGACAATTCAGTAATCTCAGGTGCAGGTATCTTCATTGTTACTATCCAGAGACAGGAGAGATGAATCTCACTGAAATATACTGTACTTGTGAAGATGCCCTGCTCTTGTTAATGGAAAGCACCAGACTCAAGGAATGTGTTCTTGTATTAAAGACATAAACAGGCAGAAAAGCTTTATGGTAACTGGTGATATAGCCCATACTGCTAGTTCTGGCCAGAAACTGACGAGCTCTTTCATGGAAAATTTTGTTTTTCCTAAACTTCCTGTAAAATAAACAATCCCAGCCTAATTAGTCATAGCAAAACCATATGTGCAAAGAGGGTGCCTGGTCTGAACAATGCACCTTTTGATGATCAAACAGTTAGAAGTCCAGACCAAACTACTTCAGAAACCGTATCTTGTATTTGTTTTCAAATACTCATCAAATCCAAAGACTTTCAGACAAAGACTTTCAGACCTCAACATAACACATTTTTGAATATTTTTTTATGGGTGTTGTGGTTTAAGCCAGCTGTAACTCGCGCAGTTCTCTCACTCACTCCCCCCTCTTTCTTTCCCCCTGCTCCAGGGGGGGATGGGGAGGAGAATCGAAAGAATGTAACTCCCACTGTTGAGATATGAGCAGTCCAGTAACTAAGGTATAACACAAACCACTGCTGCTGCTACCAATAATAATAATGATAAGGGAAATAACAAGGGAAGAGAATACAACTGCTCACCACCCCATGACCGATATCAAGCCCAACCCAGCAGTGAACCCACTCTTCTGGGTCTCTGCCCCCAGTTTTTACATCCTGGGCATGACGTGCTGTGGTATGGAATACCTCTTTGGTCAGTTTGGGTCAGGTGTCCTGTCTCTGCTTCCTCCCGGCTTCCCCTGCTCCCTGGCAGAGCATGAGACTCAGAAAGTCCTTGGTCAGACTAAACACTAGAGCAGTAACAAAAAACATCGATGTCACCAGCGCTGTTCCCAGGCAGAAAGTCTAAAACACAGCACTGCACCATCTACTAAGAGGAGAAAAAATGACTGCTACTGCTGAACCTAGGGCAGTGGGAATATTTCCAAATAGTTCAGCATACAGAATATATCTCAGCTCCAGAGAGCAGCTGGAAGCAACTGTTGAAAACTATCCATGAGGGATGCAGCTGGGCATTTAAGTATGACACATTTCACCCTCGGTTAATTAAATAAAAAAATCAGTGTTTGACTTTGTTTACTATACTTATTCTATAGTCTATTGCTGAGCTGTCAGTCTGTCTTCCTATCCTAAAGCTGTGCTACTTGTATTAAATATCCATTTTTGGAAATGACAAACTGTCCGTGGAAGTCTCTGTCTATACCAACTTAGGAGAGATGAATTAAAATTTAAAATGCCATGTCAAAGTTTGAAAACTCAGAATGGTACACTCAATCTAATTAAATCTAGCAGTGTGCAATAATTTTTCTATCTTTGACTTCACCCTCTTTGTTTTGGTCACATTATTCTCTGTCTTCCAGTAGGCACCAAGTGCCACAGAGAGGTTTGGAACAAGAAGCAATTTTGGCACCATAAATAGATAAGGTTTCCAAGCAAAGATATTTTGACTCTGTTATCAAGAAGAAGTGATCAAAGAGAGGAGAATAGGGGAAATGGGAAATCCATCCCACAAACACCTAGTAAAATCATAGTAGCTATGCTTACATTCCTTGAGGTTGCCACTGTCTGATGTTCATCTGGGAAAGTGATATTTAACATGATAAAAAAATTAGTTTCTATAGCACTGATCTAAACTGTAGCAATGCTGGAAGAAACAGGGAGCATGATGAGACGTAGTGAATGGAGACAATTTCCTTTACATGCAGGTTCTCATGGTTTGCTGTGATAGATCATGTCATTTTAGTACATCTGGGTTGTTTGTCCATATTTCTGTCCATTGTCAAAGAAGAAATATTTCATAAATAAATCCCCATTACTTAACATTTAATTCCAGTCGCCCAAAGTGACATTGGCAGACTAGTAGAAACTCTAGCACCAGACATCCTCAGTTCATCTTTCACATCCTTTCGACAGGTTTATAATTTCTAGCTATCATATATGCACACAGCCACAGTCAACAGAGCTGATAAGGCCTTATTCATGCCCTGTTCTAGACACCTTTTCAGCATGCCCACATTTTTGCTTTTGATTCCATTCTCCTCTCAGCCAAAGAGAACTCCAGGTCGCAGTAAACACACACAAGATCTTGCTTCAAAGTTTTTCCCTAGATCTGCTGTGCACCCATGTGAAATTGCTCATGGTTCTGGTATCAAGCTTCCTGCTGCAGTGTCTGGCTGCTGTTCAGCAGACAGCATTTATTCCAGCTCTTTTTCTTCTCTTATTTCTTTCACATCAGAATTTGTGTTTGAGAGAACTGCCTTCTAGCACATTGTAGTACAGTGAAAATCCTGATCAGACCTTTAACAACTTCTGGTCAGGGTTGTTTCTTGTTGGTGGTTTTTTTTTTTTAACTTTTATCTGTTAACATGATACTGAAAAAGAACATAGAATCATAGAACCACAGAATAGTTAGGGTTGGAAAGGACCTCAAGATCATCGAGTTCCAACCCCCCTGCCATGGGCAGGGACACCTCACACTAAACCATGCCATCCAAGGCTATGTCCAACCCCACCTTGAACGCCACCAGGGATGAAGCATTCACAACTTCCCTGGGCAACCCATTCCAGGGCCTCACCACCCTTACAGTAAAGAATTTCTTCCTCAGATCCAATCTAAACTTCCCCTGTTTAAGTTTAAACCCATTACCCCTTGTCCTCTCACCACAGTCCCTAATGAAGAGTCCCTCCCCAGCATCCCTATAGGCCCCCTTCAGGTATTGGAAGGCTGCTAGGAGGTCTCCACGCAGCCTTCTCTTCTGCAGGCTGAACAGCCCCAACTTTCTCATCCTATCTTCATATGGGAGGTGCTCCAGCCCCCTGATCATCCTCGTGGCCCTCCTCTGGACTTGTTCCAACAGTTCCATGTCCTTTTTATGTTGAGGACACCAGAACTGCACACAATACTCCAAGTGAGGTCTCACGAGAGCAGAGTAGAGGGGCAGGAGCACCTCCCTCGGCCTGCTGGTCACACTCTTTTTGATGCAGCCCAGGATACGCTTGGCTTTCTGGGCTGCGAGCGCACACTGCCGGCTCATGTTCATTTTTTCATCAACCCACACCCCCAAGACTTCCCTGCATGGTTTTGTGAAACACTTGCTGGCACTGAAAACATGATATTGATTCCCGTCACTATTGTAATATCTTTGAACTGCTATTGGGACTACTCCAATAAACACATTCTCTGTGCATGATGCACTGTATTTCCTTTTCACTTAGTCTGTTTCATTTGAATAGTTTTCTCTTTGTACATTGCTTTTAACTCTTCAGTATTACTATTTTAAATGTTATGCTCTAACCAGTCCATATTGATTTTTCTCTGCTTCTTAACACAGTCATATAAAACAAGAAATAGTATGAAAAAAATTATGGGAAACACGTGAACAAAACTCCTTTGAGATAAGAAAAAAAAAAAAAAGTAGCTTAAGTCTTTTGGGACTTCATTTAGAAATACATAAGGTACCATGTGCTTTTTAGTAATGAATGTTATGTTTTAAAGCAATGCATTGCTGTAGCAAGAAGTCTCAGTGCAGGACAGAAGTGGTTCAGTAACAAGCGTGATGAAACAGAGTAAGAGCATCAGGATTTGCTTCCAGTAGTTTCAGGGCAAGCACAGCAGCAAAACTGCATTCTAAATGTCAGAATAAATATTCCATGCTCAGAGACCGTATCCAATGTATGCAACACCAACCTATCAGTTACACCAGCCGTTTGTCTACTGCATTTGTATTACGGGTTTCAAAATGAGATGGCAATCACATATTACCATCAAGTTATCAAGGAACAAGTCAGGGACAAAACAAACTTATAAGAGAATAGGTAGATTTTTTGAAAGAAAAATTACATAAACAATTCAGGAGCACAAAATGCAATGATTTATGTCTTCTTGCCACAATGCATTTTCACTTCAGCAACAGAAGATTTCTTTCTAAAGGCTTCCAACAAAGGGTGACAAGTTTACATATGTAATCAAATACAGAGGATAAAATAAGACATTTGGGGAAATGTTGAAGTGCCTTATACCAGGAAAGCAGACTTGTTTCTAGCAACTTGATTTTGTACTCCTAAATGAGGTAAGCATATTTTAAAATTCCAGTTATTTTCTAAACCCTTTCATCTTTTTGCAGACATCAATGCATTTTTTCCACACTATGCTAGGAATTCAGTCAACAGGACACTCAAATGTGATTTATCTGACCAGATGTAGATATTTACATCTCTGTTGGTCGTCTGGCAGTATTACCTAGCAAGAACTGGTAACTGTTGAAGTTTGTCTGGAAATAGGTACCTCCCGTTTCCTTCATAAGATGCATTTCTATGCCTGCTTCAAGAGCCAAATCCTAGGAGTACCTCTTTGTTTTTTCTGGCTGTGAAAAGAAGTATGGGTGAGCAACCCAATTGTGAGCGATTTTATGGTAGACATCTCAAGCAGGATGAAACCCAATTTGAGAGTCAGTTCCAGAAAACACATTACCCATATCATACCACAGAAGCACCATCAGTCTTCATTTCCTGCTAAGACAGGAGTCTTTCATCCATATCTTTTATCATTCTAAAGCAGTGGTGATGAGCCCATGGCAGAGTGTACTCCAGCTAACACATCTCATTCAAGCAAAGCACACTGTTTCAGCATGTAGGGTAAAAGCAGTGCTAATTTCACAGGGCCAAGGGCAGGATAAACCAATACATTATAGTTACCTGCTGTCAAACCTACATTCAAAACTATGATCCTTATTTTCTCCCTTTCCAGCAAGAGCTGCACATTTGACCAAAAAACTCAGACATAATAGGCCACCATTTTGTTCAGGTTTTGTTTTCCTTTTATACTAAAGATAAAGTAGTATCAAATAAATCCCAGTAGATAAGGGATTTTTTGCCTTATGGGACATTGTTAATATTCCCAGCTTCCCCGTGGTTAAAAGATGTTCAGCTGCACCCATTGGCACGTCTGCATCCTCTCCGTTAGTATTCCCAAAAGTGATGCCTTTTAAGCTTTTTTCCCTATTTTACCACATTTGACAGCTCTGTCTCCATTTCATCCTCAGTGCGTTAGCAAGGTTGTCTTGTGCAACACAGTTAAATTCTGTCTGGTTTGGGGATATTTCCTGGGTAAAACATAAGATGATTTGTCATTCAGGCTGTGCTGCGAATTGGAAGCGTTATTATACCTGACAGCGGCTGAAGAGAGCGGCTAAAGAGGAGGGAAGAGCTGCCTGGTGTCCCAGGCTGGCTGGGGCTTGACAGACCAACCCAGGGGCCAGTTGTGCTGCTTCAGGGTTGTGGTGGTCCCATCACACAGGGTTCCTGCGCCACCGCCCCTCTGCTCTTTAACTTCATGTAGCGTAACATATTAAATTAGGATTCCCTTTTGAACAAGGCAGGGAGAAGCGGGAAGTACTCCAGGCAGTTTTCAATAAGGCACTCTTCTTTCAAACTCAGTCAGTCCCAGATTTCTGTGGGTATGATTCACTTGCTAGGTCCTTGTTTTCATTTTGTCCTTTTTCAAAGCAGGCATGAATAATGCAAGTACAAATTCTTAATTTTCCAGTATAGTAAAGTGGTTACAAATATAATGCCATTCTAAACAGCAGTTCAAATTCTTTTCACCCAATGCTTTTTTTCACTCTCTGTACTAACTTATAGGAAAGAAGTTCATACTCTGAAAAATATGCTTACTTATACACATATTTGTGGGAAAATGCATATATCGGTTGATCCCCAAGTAACATCTTTAGAATACACAGTGAAGCATCTGGGAAATTGCTATTAGCCTTGCATATCTCTTCTAGAATACATTTACTTCTTCATGCATGATTGCTTTTATATGTACTGCTTGTGATCGTGACTTTGTTTTAATTAATTTATTCACTGTTCAGAAAACATTTAGATGTTACCACCTGGCTCAATCTTAATTTAAATATGTAAAATAGAATAAAGCCAAACAGAACAAAATAGAATAGAACGAACATGTCACTGCAATTAGTATAGCATATTCTAGCATTCATTACATTTTAAAGTGCATAGTGCATTTCACTCATGCTTATTTTAACTTTTCTTAGCAATCATAGTGGCTATTTTCTTTAAAAAGGTCTTGCATGTTGGATGATTTCAAAACATTTATAAGTAGTGTGAATTATCATGAGATCTGTCAGAAATTGTGATAGTCAGCATTGCTATTTAGACTACCAAGATTTGACTAATTTTTTCCTAATCTAATTGACTATTTTAAGAAATAAGACTTCCTCAGTTGCCTTTGTCTATTTGGAGCAAAAAGAATAATTTCTTTTTGGTGGTTTATACCAAACTTGTCTAAATATGTTTAGGTAAAAATATTTCTTCGGGAAGCAGTAGTCTTCATTCCAGAATTCTTTATCTGGAAGGCTGAGTGTGATGATGCTGGGTAACAGAGAGTTTTTGCAAATACTGAAGAAATATGATTTTGGTGTTCTTGAGATGGGTGTCTATAAACTGGAGTCTTTGCTTGGCTGATTTTGTCTGATCAGGCTTTGTCTGTGTGATATCTCGGCACTCAGTGGAGAGAAATAATCACCTCCAGGCACATCCTATCATGTCAGCTGAAGTGCCCTCTTGGGGTGCCTACGTGTCTCCATAGAGGGTACCTTGATGAATACTGAGAATAGATTGACAGCTTTTACAGAGGAAAAAGAATTAGATGAGATGAATACCTCCTAATTGATCATGAGGGGAAAGAGCCCTTCCCCCATCCTGAGCCAGAGAAACCTGCTGCAATAACTCATCCAGGCTTTAAACAGTCAAAGTGCTGGCAATCCTGCATTCCTCAGTACATGATGTGGAGAGCTTCAAAGGGAGCTTGTTCTTCACTCAGACTACAGCAAAAATACCAGGTCAAAGGTTGAGGGTTTGTAAACTAATAACCCCCAGATGACAGGACTGGAGCCCTTAACAAAAATCTTTCCCTCTCTTTTTTTCCCCCTCATTTCTTTCCTTTATGGGAACTATGTCTAAAAATGGTCAAAGGAACAGAATTTTTAATGCGAGCAGCAACACTGTAAGGGTAAGGAGAGAAAGAATACACACACGTTTTCACATACGCATTTTAAAAAGGAATATGCATGAGTGTAGAAGAGGCTTATGGTACTACTCACTGAAGACTGCATTAGTCTTTGCAGTAATGTTAATTTTTATTGTTTCCTGTCTGTCCTCTTTTAGCTGTCTTAGAGCCACCTGAATTGTGCAGTAAGGAGGAAGAACAGGAATTCAGTTGATATCCCCACATCTTTTGGCAAATGAGCTATTAAAATATACACAGAACAAAACAGATCCTTAATGCAAGTTTCAATACCCAGTCTGTACACAGGTCTGCTTTTCTAACACAAGACATAGAAGTTTCCTATGGAAGACTTTGTACACAAGGAATACATATTGAAAGCTTGCAACAACATGAGGTGCTGAAACAGTCTTTAGGAGAGCAATTTCCAGCCAAAGGCATCTGTTGTTTCTCAGCCTGCAATCCTAACCTGTGCAAGATCAGTAGTTTATCACCAGGAAGTTTCGTCCAGCCCAAGCTCCCACAGCTCAAGTACGCCTATCTCTGAAGTAACATGAAACAAAGCAGCTAAGTATTTCACCCATCTCTCCCTCACTACTTGGTCTGTGAAAGAATTTATTTACTGGGGTTTCTATAGACGTAAATAGGTAATCAAGACACTTACAGCTACACTAACAGAAATAATGCAAAGCAAGCTGTGTGAACGGCAGTGCTTTCCCAATGTACAACCTCTTCGACACACACAAGGTGCTGCAGAGAAGAGCAGGAGAGAATGACAGCCACTCCAGCAACTACTGATACTGGGAGATATGAAATTTCCTAACTGCCCAGGGACAGAGGTTAAAGAGATTGGACTACATTAAGGCCTGGGAAAAAACACTGAATTTTCCGCACAGTTGGTCTTTGACTCCTACCACAGGGTTTTTTTTGGACCGTTATGGCTTTGATGTAAGAGATAGGGTCAGATCTGATGACAGTCACTCTGCATACAGGACTCACCAAATCTGCTGTCAGGCTGTCCTGCAGCTAGAAATTTGGATGGCAGAAAGGACATAACTGTATCAGTTTAAAGGTTATGTGCCCTGTCTGAGCTGGTTATCCGTGCTCTACTTATAACTACAGAGGTGAAGAAGAAAAAAGAATTTTGTTAGCAGCTCTTCTCATGCCATCTGGGAATTATTAATTTGCAAACCTTCATACTTTGAATTTGTACTAAAGTCTAAGTGGGAAATAGCTGCTTTGAAGCTTTTCTCAACTCCGTGTGCTATGACAACCAGATCTCTATAACTCACTCTGTCTGAAGTACACATGAATTACTGTAGCAGGCTTTTCCAGTTCAGGACAGGTTATTTGTGTTCATGCTGCTTGCACCAAGTAGGAACTATCTTCACTTGCCAAAAAGAAGGGCTGGTTTAACCTTTCAGGCTTTGCTTAAAGAAATGCTAGAAACATTAAAGGGCAGCTCAGCTACCTCTCTTGGACGCCTCTTTTAGGACCTGTTGAACTGCCCTCTAGTTGCAGCTCTCGCTCTTTCCGTCTTTGCACTGACCACAGGCAGCTCTCAGGTAGCCGGGTCGGAAGAGGCACTTTCTCCAAGGACTCCAATGAACTACTCAAAGAAAATGACAAAGAGGTGTGGAAGAGGAATACAAGAACAGTGGGCATAAATAAAGAGTAAAGGGGTTATGGCACATAGTGATTCACAGATGCGAAAATAAACTGTACATCCATTTGTTTAGTCACGTGCAACTGTTTCCTACACACTGCTGCTGTTTTTTCTGATGGGGACGTTGTTCTATCCTCCACAAAAAGAAAAGCACTTCCATTTTTCAGAGAAATAGCCTTGTGTGCATTTTTTTTGTCTTTGTGAGCAATGACCAGCAGAAGTTGAATGATGGCCCCTGACCACATATTCTACCTCCAGCGTAGCCAGTGTGCTTTTCCAAAGAATAGCAAATTTTTCATACAGCAAATACACGTCATGCTCTGTATGGCTTATCTTAGCCAAAAATACATGGCAGAGGCATGACATGACAGAGAAAAGAAAGAAAATGCTTAGTGCTACAAAATCGACAGAAGTCGTGGGCAAAAAGTGTAAGCAATTTATTACTAGTCTAACTGGTATCATTGTGCCGGTCAGAAAACCAACCATTTGGCCAGTTGGTTGTAAGAAAGCAGGGGACTTGAGTTGTAGGGAAAAAAAAACCATAAATCTTTTACTGAAATCTAAAAGGTCAAGGAAAACATGGCATTGAGCCTGGCTTTAATAACCTTCAATGACATATGAAACTTAATTTTCTCCAGTAGGAAGGTATTTATTCTTCGAGAACAATTTTTTTCTCTTGGATAGATATTTGACTATTGTAGAACACGTAAGACACACAAGCTGCCTTCAAGTCATTTTTTTATAAAATATGTGGTGTCTGGATTCAGAAGAAAATTTTTAGAACTGTAAGGCCCCGAATATACCTTTTTAAAATGCTTTTAAGGATTTTCTAACCCTTCTGTGGTAAAATCAATGAATAATTAAAAAGTAATTGAAGTTGGTATAACTGGCTTCTATGGAAATAATGAAATTTGCAGCTCTCAAGCTATAAAACTACATTGCTCTTTAATGTAAGCATACCTAATATTTTATAGATCTGTGACCTTTAGGTTTTTTTCCAGTGTATCTGTCTCAAATTTTCCTTGTCTATTTTTTTTTCCTCACTGGCTTATCTGTGAGGAAAATCCCAGCTGTTATTAAATCCAAGTACAGTTGTGAAAAACAGACCTTTGAATTTTCCCACAGCATTTCTGCCTCTACATTTCCTAGATGATGGATGAGGACTGGTTGGAGTCCAGGAGTTTTCCTGAGCGCTATGCCATGAAAAGGTGGGGGTGAAATGAACCAGGAGAAATCTCTGCTAGGTTTTGCTGGTTTTGACCTATGTTTCCTTCTTGTACTCCCATTGTATGCACAAAAGTTTTTCCATCAAATTCTATTCTCACATGCATCCAGTGAGCCATACTGAAGTCAGCAGAAACTGAGATATCTCTATGAATACATGCAAAATTAAAATCTGTCTTTTAAGCATCTATAGGCAGAACCAACTCTTCTGAGACAGGCTAATACACTCTTTATCACATATATGATGCTGGGAAAGGTTAGAAAGATCCCAGGGAATAAATGCTAGCCTTACCATTAGCTCTCTCTTCCGCTGTTCCTAGAATCATCCTATATAGAGGCACTCTCATGCAGTTAACTAATAAAAAGATATATATATTTTTTTGTTAGAAAACAGTGTTTCATTCAGCCTTGGGGCCACAGCACAAGAAAGACATGGACTTGTTAGAATGCGTCCAGAGATGGGCCATGAAAATAGTCAGAGGGCTGGAGCACCTGTGCTATGAAGACAGGCTGAAAGAGTAGGGGTTATTCAGGCTAGAGGAGGGAAGGCTCCAAGAAGACCTTATTGTGGCCTTTCAGTACTTAGAAAGGGTTTATAAGAAAGATGGAAACAAACTTTTTAGGCCCTTTTTAGTAGGGTCAGTTGTAATAGGACAAGGGTTGATGGATTTAAACTAAAAGAGTGTAAATTTAGATTGCACATTCTTTACTGTGAGGGTTGATGAGGCACTGGAACAGATCACTTAGAGAAGCTGTGGATGTCCCATTATTGGGACTGTTCAAGGTCAATTTGGGTGGGGCTTTGGGCAACCTGATCTAGTGAAAGTTGTCCTTGCCCATAGCAGAGGAGTTGGACTAGATCATCTTTAAAGGTCCCTTACATCTCTTGTCTTTTTACATTTGTGCCAGTTTTGTGCCAGTATCCTGGTTTAATTTTGTTTGTCTTCTTTCCCTTTTTCTTCTTCTCTCTCTGCCCAAACAACAATTCTTCAAGCTACTGGACAATGGAACTATTAGAAAATATGATTTTCCAATTCCTTTTTGGATGCAAAACAAACCAAAACCTCACAAATGGTCAGAAGAGTGGGAAAGACTTTCCTTCTCAATTTTGTTGCTAAAGTTACGTTTGATATGATGGTGAAATCTTGATCCAGTGATGCCTGTACAAAAAAATTCAACTGATTTTAGCTGCAGCTGCTCTTACATCATATCTTACATTTGCTGCATATCCAAAAATATGATTCTCTACCACCAAAAGATGAGAGGCTTCTCATCAGTATTAATCTAGATATCACTATTTCAACTTTTATCTGGAGGTCCTACAAAAGCAAAAAATCTCCTCTCTGTTAGGTATGTAATAGCTAGCCTAGCTAGACTGTTATAGCTAGGGATATTTCTTCTGAGCTGTAGAACAAACCCAGTGTCCTTGATGCTGCAAAACTGCAGAGCAACATGGGTTTGTATGCAGCTGAATGAATTTCATTATACACTTAATAGATCTTGTTACATCTCTAAAGCCAAGTAAGACACAAATACCAGTGTCTGTTTAAAGGCATCAATCCTGGTACTCTACCTAACAGTGCCGATCATACGATTAATTATATAGGTGCGTCAAGTGACTTGCAGTAATGTTAAGTGATCAGAGTAAAAACTTGCTGAATTTCCACCAGTTGGAAATGGCTGGAGGCTGGCCTGCTGCTTTGGCTGGATACTAGTATAAAATCAAAAGGTATGTGAGTGAGTGTTTGAAGATTCCCAATGGTTAAAGATTGTAATATGCCAAAGGGAGCGTGAATGACTCACAGCTATTTTAGGAAGCACTTGATGCAACAAACTTAAAACCCTTAGGATAAATTTATAACTGCATTTATTTTCAGTACTACCTCCTGCTAAAAAAAGGCGCAGAAATTATTTCATCTCTCTCTTGTTAGAAGAAGGGCCCACACGAACAGGGTAATTTTAAACTCCAGGAAAATAAAAGGCAGCAAAAGAAAGGGAAAAACAATTTCTAATAATAGTCTTTTAATAAATGACTTAAAGCAACTTATTTAAGCAGATAGCACCCATCATAAAGTCCAAAGACATTAGCTGATTGTATTGATCTCAATCCTATTGCAGTAAACCACCACCAGCTCCATATAAAATTACCACAGTCTGACCATCTCTGTGAAACCTTTTGAAACCGAATCTTTGGAAGCTGTTTTACTGCTGCTCATACTGCCTTAAATTCAACTGGAAAAATGACATCATACTCTCACATAGGCAATTGTCAGTGTTTGCTCAGGGGACTTTGTATCTGAAGAGAACTAAATGATATGGTTGTTTGCATGCATAATATCCTAATATTTGCTCAGGCTATATATATTTGTACTGGGCTGTCTTTATAAAGGTCCCTGTCTGAAGTAGCTAGCTAAAACCAAATTCCCTTATGAAAGCCACACAATCATGTCAGCTGGAAGGATGCTGCGTGAACTATGTCAAACAAAGGCTTTTTGGATCCAAGCTAGTTTCAGGGGGCCAGCTGCCTCAAAACAGGGGGGTCTTGGGCTTGCTGTACTTCTCTGTGCAGATGCACCCAAGGACTGCAAAGAGACCTGTTTGGAGGCATCTCTGAACACAATCCTGAGTTATGTGTTCTAGGTGACCTTGCTTGGGCAGGGAGGTTGGACTAGGTGACCTTAACAATTTTGTGGTCCTGTTTGTATCAGCTGTGTCAGGTTTTGTGTCTTCAGGCAGATGGACAGGGGGCAGTAGGAAGGGGCACGGGCCGGTGTGTACTCCTGCACCCCATTCCCACCTGGAACTGGGCTGCTGCCAGTTTAGAGGTATCCTTTATGTTTTTAGTGGAAGCTGAAATCCAGGCTTACATGTAAACACATTTGGGACTGGTCGGGGCCTTGGCAGCAGTGGTTCTGGAGTGCCTCTGGTGCATGCTGGTGGAGTAGGGCATGCAGGCATAAGGGATGCCCAAGCCCCCCACTCCATCCTCCCAGCCCAGTGGGTGTTCAGCTGATGCTGAGCAAAGAAATGGGCACAGAGGACTTATCAGGAGGTGACCCCAGGGAGGTATATTGAGGCAGCACGACGGCATGCTGCAGTGGGGAGTTTTCCTCCTCTCCCCATGCTGCACACACCAGCTGCCTGGCTGTGCTCCTCAGGAGCAGAGATGCACCATCTTGAACTCATTAAAATTGTCCTTGTTTCTTACAGCTTTTTTTCTTAGCAAAACCAAACTGTGTTTACCCTTCCTTCATCTACAAAACAAGGGTGGTATCCAGCAATCTGGTAACCCCTCAAGATATTTATTTTAATACACTGGCCTTTCACTTCTGAACATTAGAGAGTCCTCTGGGGGACAAGAAAACCTTAAGAGTGAAATTCAAAGGGACATGGAAATGTTTTGGTTTGGATTCATTAAATACCTTACATGCGTGAAAGACTTCTTCACTAGTTTTTCTAGTAAGGCCAACACTGCATGTTGTATTCTGGAAGTTAGTTTGATCCAAGACATTTCTTCTGTTAAAAATGTCAAGCTGGGAAGTAGGCAGATGGATGACCTCTCTGCCTCAAGACTCAATACCTGGCAGGGAGGGCCCTATTTTGTGTGAGGGAGAAAAGGAAAATGCTGTGGGGCAGTAGCACTCATAGAATCATATCAGGGTATGTCTAACCTGTTCCACGGGCAATTCTGCAAATACCCCTACAGCTCCCCAGATGCAGGGAGCAGTGCTGGCTCCAGGTTAGCTGTACATCCTGTGGGAAGTGTTTCTGTCCCAAGGCATCTCCTCCATAATGCTGGTACTGCTTCAGCATTAAAAACTGCAATCTTCAGAAATTAAAGCTGTAACTGTTCCTTCCTGGCTATGAATGCTTCAGCTAACGGCTTTGGCAGGAGCAGGTGCCCAATTAGTCAAATAAAAGAGTGGCCACTCACCCCTGCCATACAGCACAGATACCCAGAGCAGAGATTAAGAAATCCAAGGGACTTGACACAGTTTTTAGAAGTAGTTTTGAAGAAATGTAAATACATCCATAAAATCCCCAGCAGATTCTTTTCTGCAGTGAAGAAATTAAGATGCTGCTTGTCCTCTGTTAAAGCTTTATACGGTTTCTGTCACTCAGAAAGGCTGCTGAAATGTTTCTTTCTAAAATGGGGCATTAAGGAATCACAGTCAAAAGCACTTTGGTGGCTTTTCTGTCTGGCTGCTAAATGGCTTAGAAAGTATGCGGTTCTATTTTGAGGGACGAAATGGTTTTATGGATTAAAATTCAAATGATAAGGTAAACAATTTCACAGAATTCTTTACCGCAAAATATGATTTTTCCTTCAGCGCAGGTTACTGTTTTCTCAACAAGCTGATGAAAGAGGCCCTCACTACATTTTTTGCCCTGTACAGGTTGCATAGCATCTCAGCTGAAGTAATAAAATACAGAAGAGCAGCATGAGTGTATATAGACAGAAGGAAGAGGGAGGTAAAGCCAGCAAAATTAGCTTCTGATAGTCAACTGTCCCAGCTAGAATAAGATTATGCCACTTGTGAATATTTCATAGTTACCAGCTGAAAGACATCTAGTCAAGCAATTAAAGCCAATCAGTGGAAGACCTGAGTGTTTTGCTTCTCAGCCAGCTAAAATAAGCCATGAGTTGTATTAACATTTTAGGGGATAAAAAAAGAAAAACAAGATACTTCTTCCTACTGGCAACAGGAGGGAAATGCAGGTACAATTTTGTCAGCGAGCATGTGTTGGTGAGTGGTAATTCCCTCAGTGGTTAGGGGAATGGCTCAGGATCTCCTGTCAGAGGTGATATGCCACAGGAGAGTGGGCATGCATCTGTGGTGCCCTGGTCTGTGGGGTGGGTATCAGGGAAAACCTCTTCTCACCTGACTAAAGCATGTTGAAGGGTATCTGGCTAGCTTAGAAGTCCTCCTCCTGAATCCCATCTCTAAGCTAATCTCTAGCTGATGTTAAAGGCAATAGTTTGAAAGAGGCAGCAGAATCAACGCTTCATGCTACAACCCAGCCTGTTTCCCCCAGCCCCCATTTTTCTTCAGATGTGATGCTGGGGCCATGTGGCAGATTGCTTGCATTAAAGAGCAGAAACAAAGTTGTTGTTTCCTGCGCACGAGCACATCAGAAAAAACCAAAGCTAATGTTCACTTTCTAGAACAGCATTAAGTTCTATGGAGAAATGAATTGTTCAGCTGGCCTCTTAATCTAGATGACAGTTTTATTACAATTAAAATATCACCTCTAGGAGGCCCTTTGTTTGCATTTGACAGATTTTATTGTGTTTATATAGGCTAATGAAGCAGAATGAAATTATGCAGCTTATATTAAATTTAAATGACTGATTTATAATATTTAAAACCCAAAATTTATCATGCATGTTCTTTAATGCCACACAAACTACATTAGTTCACTGCTGGTTTCTATTCTACTTTGGTGATTTGCCCAGTTGAATAAGGTTTTGTGAGTGCACTAAAATAAAGTGAATTAATGTTTGAATAGTTAAAACAGAAAAGACTATCTTTAAGCATTTTAGAAGGTTAAAAATGATGTGACACCAGGTCTACCCTGTGCTTCAGATCAGTGGCTCTAATTTCATGGGTTACTATCATTATTTCACTGAAGGGCTTTAATTTGAGCCTTTGCCAAATGTGCTCAATTTTCCACATGCTTATTTTTGTTGTTGAGATTTCTTTTCACTTATTTTTGTTGATCTAGAAAACTCTGTTATTCCCAATTGAATATTCAGCTCAAATAGTCCCTACTACATCCAGTATTCGATAGAAAGAAGGAATGAGGACACAGGTTTCCATGTAAGGACTGAGCAGATCACTATAAATCTGGATGCAACCTGATTCATGTTCATCTTAATATTTCCTGATGATAGAACTCCTCTCACTTTCCTTTAGATTTCTGTCCCATAGAGACTTGCAGCCCATCTCGTTACTCCCTGTTTTCTTCCTTAATTAACAGAGAGAATTAGATATGTGGTGAGATTTACTGGACATGTATTTTAGATGTTGACTTTAGGATGAGATGGGTTGTGCTGTAATGCCTCTATTCTTTTCCATAAAGGGGAAGTCAAAGGTGATTTGTTCAGATATAGAAAACCCCTGTTTTAGTCTGTTTAGTCAGATTAATCCCATGGCTAATGTCTGAAATATTGCTAAGATAAATTCCAATCACAGTGAATACTGGTACTTATTATTGTCAGTACAAGCATAAATGAAGGGCTTGGGATAAAACGTTTTGTAAATCAATCTCCAAAACAAATGACTGGAATTGCTGCAACCAGTGAATTTCACTAATAGCATCAGACAATTCTAGGAAGCTTTAAGCAGACCAAGAACTGTTATTTAAGAATGGCAATTTTACTGAAAACTTGACTTTCATGGAATAAATTAATTTCATATAACCAGTTTGAATCACGTAACAAATTTTGGCTAAAGGAACTACATAAGAAGAATTTCAGATCATTTTTCTTCTTTAACAACAGTGTTTGGTGAACTCATGACATTACTGATTCATTTTCCTTTGTAGTATCACTTTATCTTCAGCTTGGCTTTCCACTTTGGCTATTAGCTCATTGACATATATTGTTTCTTATGTAATGCTATGGGGAAAGAAAGATATTGGGGCTGATTTTCTGCTAAGTTATTAAAAAGGTATGAACAAGTGAACAACTTAAATTATTTCTGTGATTAAATGTATTGTGTTAAATGTATTGTGTTAAGTGTATTGTGTTAAATGTATTGTGTAACAATAGAGATATTTGTGGGTATGAGTAAGTTGGATCTAGGAGTCAGCTTTAGTTTCTGTAACTTTATTCAGGATGATGAATCTCACTGCGCTTGTCCTTCAACTCCCAGATGTCCATAGTGCATGTCTGTAGCACACAGATTTGTCTTGCTTGGTGGTGACACCCACCAGTTTTCATCAGCAGAAAGCTTTGTGTAATCGCTAGGACTCAACTGTGCCAATGTCAGTTTCTGTTCTGTTTAAGCAAAGATTCAGTAACTTGCATTCGTTTGTGGTGCCTAGTTGAGCTGTAGAAAAGTATGCCCAAGCAGGAAACAAGGTGGAAATAGGCTTCTGGCAAATCGTTCTGACTTCTTGCTAACTCCTCGTTCAGCCATGGAAAATGTGTAGGCTCTCAGACTTTTTAAGTAGCTGTAGTACACAGGGATTTGGCAACTGCCATGCATCTGAGGTAGGGAATCACAGTGAACAGGATCTTCTTTAAAATATTAAGACTCTGATTCTGAAATACTTAGGTTTTATATCTGATATGAGGAGCAGCTGTGTCTGGTCATACAAGTTCATTATGAATTTTCCTCTGCATGATTTGCTTGAGGAAATAACACTTCTCTCCCACTGAATTTCCAGCGAGAAAAGTTAACATACCAAGTTAGGACACACACAACCCAATATTGAAAAATACAGCTGCTTTAATAGCCCATAGTTGTCCTCCCTAAAATCAAGGCGTCCGGTTATGTCCCATCCTGCAACAAAGGGCCTAGACCGAAGTCCCATATGTTGTCCCTTTCATAGAATCATAGGGTGGTTTGTGTTGGAAGGGACCTTAAAGATCATCTAGTTCTAACACCCCTGCTATGGGCAAGGACACATTCCATTAGACCAGGTTGCTTTAAAGTTTCTAGACTGAGGATAGATTTGTGTTTCTAAGACAAACCCAGGGTCCTGCCCATGAATTGCATGAAGAGCCAGACGGCTTGGCAATCCTGGATAGCTCATTAGTGAAGAATGTGAGTTACCATGGGAGACTCTCTTATTTTTATTTTTGTTAAGGAAAAGAAAACAAAAAAGACTAATATGCCTTTGAGTGGGGGAACAACATCTTCCTCCCCAGAGCCGCATCACATATTCCTTACTGTCTGATTCGTCTGGCTTCTGTACTTTTTGTGCTGCATAAATCATACTGATGCAATGAGCCTTACAAACAAAGTTGGTCCTGTGTTCTAATGATGTGCTTGCCCACTTCACACTGTTAAATAATGTCTAGTTAAACTGTTGTATTTTGCAGCAGATAATTTGTTGTAAAATAGGTATCAGTTTGCAATGTAGAAATAGAAGAACTTGTGCCGAAAAAATGAAATGGTTCTTTCTGTGAGCTTGTGTGAATATCTGCCAATGAAGAGTCTTGTTTCTGAGTGTGGATCAGCTATGAGCTGGACACAATCTCCTTAAAACTTTTGAAGCTGGTCAGAGACATGAAGAAGTCTGTAGAGATGTTCGATGCTATAAAAATTGCATTGCCACACTGAACTGGGATGGGATTTTGGTGCTTTCTTTAATAATTTCCTAGTTTCCTAGGAAAAAATAAATTCTTATTCAATATTACAAATGGAAATATGTGATCATCTGCTGCTTTCCTCCTCATTTTTGTGACAGGATGAGTGACTCATTGCTTTTTCCTCTGGAAAGTGTTGGGTGCAAGTTGGGCATGATAGCTTCAAGAAGGGCCTGAGGACCTTAGATGACTGTCTTTACTCCAAACTAACTGGACAAAGCCCTAAAGGTTTTAAACCTTTATTAACAGCTCATGCTGTTAGAGATTCCATACTTTCATTTTAAGCTGTTATTCTCATTTTTCATCAAGTCATTTGGCTTAGGAAAATAAGACGTTCTATTCTGCAGTTTACAGGCAGAAATCTGTATGTTGGTGTATTTAATTAGCCTGTTACAACCACTGAGGCTGTGCAGTCCAGGCTGTATACGGAAAAGCTATAATAGAGCAGAAATGAATATGCCAAAAACGTAGTCAGCCTCTACAGTTGCCAGAAAAGGTGTTAATATTTTCCTCTGTTCTAGTAGAAGCTCACTGGGATATGCAAAACTTGTTCGTTAAGCACCACTGCAGAGTGACAGATGCTGACATATACAATTTGACAGCTGCAAATACCGGGTACTAGAAAGTGTCATTTTCCATAAGTATAAAATAATGGGTCATTATTCCCTGACAGATTAAAAACCAAGTACTATGAATAAATGAATCAGTAATCCTGTGTACTTTGAGAGAAAAATAGAACATTCTTTTTCTTCTTCCAGAAATAAAGGTACTTTCCTTTGTTCTCCTCTCACCTGTGTGCATTGCCACCGACAACCCACTGAGGAGGCGGAGCAGAGGAGGGAGTTGCTTACATGATCTACTTAAGGCATTTAAGAGTTTTATGTTTCCAGATGAGGAATGCAGGCTTCTAGATAGCCAGTGCAGAAAAAAGCGCGTACATCCAGCAGACAGCTTAGAGGAGAGGCTTACAGTCTTTTGGGTTGCAAGAGGGTTCCAGGAGTGCAGGTGCCCAGGCTAGGTGCCTGACATGAAGGATGTGAATATTTGCTCTCAAGGGTTATCTTCCTTGCTTTGCGCTAACCGATAGGACTCATACTGTTACATGGTCCTACAAAGAGTGCCTCAGCTGTGACAGCTTCTTGCCTTTAGTTCTGAGCCCATGTTTCTACTGCTGGAGCACTGACCGCAGTAAGCCTCCTCAGGCAGACAAGTAACAGTGGGGGAACCCCTGAAATTTCAGAACGAACTGTTAGAGATGTTTGTCTTCCTCAGAACAGTGGGGAAATCTGCCCACTGGCTAAAAGTGAACTGCATGACGGGAGCAGGGATAGATCACACTCAACAGATCTGCTGTTAGGGTTGTTGTGCTTGCTGGGCTTGCCAAAGTGGATGCATCTCTCTGGGGGCTGGAGTGATGCTCTGTCTAATGCAGCCTGAGTCCTAAAACAAGCCATAAGTTCCCAATATGAATGCACTTAATGTATGTAACAGGAATCTAGTTGATGATAGCAAATTGGTTTCCAGGGCCTGTCTGTGCTTACCAGCCTTGCACCTACAAGTATGGGTACCCTGCAATTTACAGTTAAAACATGGTTATGATCTATCTTCTTTCCTCCATTTTACCTGGTTATCAAACCCATCGTCACTATAACATTATACTGCACTAGATGTTGCTGAGACCAAAGGCTGCTCTCCAGCTGAGGCAGGGGATATTGTCCAATCACAATAACTCCATTGTTATCATAGAAAGGAACATGGCAAAAGCTATGGCAGTGCCATTGAGTCATTGGAGAAGTCACCTAAAAAGAGGGTGCCCCTGACATCCAGTTAAGTAGGCTCTGACAACTCTTTCCAGCAGCTCTGCAAGAGCCAAGCAGCTCTGCTGCTTGAGAAAAGGGCTCTTTGGTGACTTTGGAACAATGTTTTCTTTTGTGCATGAGGTGCTTCCAAAAAGAAGCATTATTTATTAATTTATTTCATCTTCTTTAAATCTATATGCCTCAAAGGTAACTCAGGATAGGGCCATTACAACTGACAAGTTTGAACTTTTGTGTAATGGAGACCCCACAGAATTTCGCTCTAATTCCTGCATTAGGGACTTGCTCTTTTTTTCATATAAGCACAACCACCCACATAAAAGACAACTGAAATAGTGTCTTTACCTATTACTCACTGAATCTATGTCGGTATGGTTTTTAATGGAATCCTTAGAGCTTTTTAATGAATTCTAAAATGTAACATTCATTATACTGCCAGAGCAGTATAGAGATTTAAATGTTTTGGCAAATCATGCCATGTTTGAGGTATGTTCTTTGTGCTGATCTTTAATAAATTATGATTGCTACTGTCTTTTTGTGTAGCAGATTAATTAGAAGCATGATAAAACCAACTGGGAAAACAACATTGAATTTAATGGGTGGATTTCCATAATTTTGGGGGTTCAAGACGTTTTTTTCATGCTTTCCACACTTGGCACAGTAACCTTCTGGTCTGTGACTGGGCTTTTAGGAACTGTAAACATATAAAGAATAATTAGATGGAAGTTAAAAACAGTACGACTGGACTGAACAAATATGCATGATTACAAATGTGTTTGTATCAGTGGGAGTGAAAGAAAGTGAATTTAGATCAAATGTTCTGATTTTAATACCTCATTACTCGGAGATCATAAATATTTATATAAGAGCTGGATTAAAGGGAACACTTCCCCTCCCCTCAATCCAGTTTTTAGTCTCCCATATTTAACAATTGACAGCAGTTCAGAGAATTGCAGGAATTGTCGAGGTTTCCCCATGTTTCATTTCTAGAAAATTTTATCTTCAGGCTGAACTGGTTAAAGGGAACATTTCTGGGTGCCTCACAGCAGTATTTGTGCATGCAGCCTCATGCTATCAATGGCATAAGATGCTGTCTTCTAACACCAGTTTTGTTCAAAGACAGACGCTTGGATTGTTGGCTGACAGTGGGGTATACTCTCTGCTTCAAGAACATACCTTCAAAGTCTTTGAAGACAAGAAGCATTTTAACAAGTTTGCAGATATGAGATTACAGACAGTGCTGTGCAGCCAGCATTGCAGAGATAAAATCCAGTCTCTTAAGCCCCACATTAATCAAGTCAAATATTAAAAAGCTCTTAATATTGCTATTGACTATTACGTAGGGAAGGCCCAAACTTCTATACATTTATAACATATGTGGGATACATGTAGTTATGATAACATCGATTAACTTTCAGAGAATATAGGTAACTTTTTTTTTCTTTAATTATATCATAATTAAGTATATCGTAAACAGTAGAGTTTAATGCATTTTACACCTTCAAGGGCCAAGATTTAAAAGGGGAAGAAGAAAAAAAAGCAAGCCAAAAAGTAAATTTAAAAGCTTTTTTAAAGCTTTTGAGGGACCTGGGATGCATGCCTACATATTGTCATTTTCTGCGTTTAGTTCTAGGTGTTGATAACTGAAATTTCCCCTTGGTACAACAGATGGCTGTAGTAACAAATGTCTGTCTCCTTAGTATTTATTGGCAGTCTAGTTTGCTTTTGTGTGTATAGAGTAGAAAATGAGCTTTAAAGCCAGTAGCTCAGGATGTGTGGTGCATGGAGCGCTAGTAAAGTGGTTGAGACACTGCTGGCAGCAGGAGTCTGCAAAGTAACCATCATATCAGAATGAAAACAGCTGTCGGCCAGCACCATAAACTTTAGGAAATGTTGTGGATGATTAGTTGCTGCTCCTAATGTGTGAAAGTTGGCCTGTCTGCACGCAGGCAAAATAAACTCCCTTTTGCTTCTTGCCACTCATACATAGAAATCACAGGACATGATGGGATTGATTATATGCCATAAAAGCCAGGAAGTTCAGGTTTAGAGTGAAAACCATGGCAATGACAGTCTCTTTCTATTTGGATGTCATTGCTTGAAAAGCTAAAGTGAAATGAAAAGGAATGGGAAAGAAACCTCAGATGGGAATGGGACAAAAAAAAAAAAAATGGAAAAGCAACTTGATCAGGAAGGAACATTCAAGCTTATAATATAAGGCACCTGGCCTCTCTGAAACTGTTGGGGTTTTAAGCAAACCTTAGTGGTCCTGGAACAACAGCATGAGAATGGTTCAGAAAACACACATTCTGCCGAGTGCCACATACTCTTTTTCCCCAGAGACAGACAGCCTTCCCATTTCCGTCATCTCAGCTAGCCAGAATACTCTGAATAAACACCACTTCAACAACAGCAAAAAAGAATCTGGATTGATTGCAAAGAAGAGAATATAAAAGTGGGCCTTATTGTGAAACCCTTCAGTTACATTTATTTGGGATAAGTGGTTTGAAAGGCCATTTAAAAATTGAATCAACTGTGACTGTAAATCTGGGAATTTAACATGGATTAAAATTATCCTTTTATTGTGCTGCAAGGCAGTTTGAGTGTTCTCTTTCTATGAGGGATTTCTCTCGCTGAATTGATTATGAAATAGATGTGAAAACCAAGGGCAGAAGGTGGGACTACTTAATTTTTTTCTTTTATATACCTCTGAGTCTTCTGCTTTAAGCAATCATAACAAAGATAAATATTTATATAGCACCTGCCAGTCTATGGCTTGAAAGCACTTAACATACTCTAATATATACTATTGAACAGAAATATTAAAAAGTTCTAGGGCTAAAGGTAATTCTAGCTGATAGCAATGCTGGAAAACAGAAAGTAAGATGAGTTTGCTTTCAACTAGTAACAATTCAAACTAGGAATTGACTAGAAGAGCAAAGCTCAGACTTCCACTGCTGCAAAATTTGTCAGCAGGCATTTCAAAGACTGATTTTGCTCATCTTTCAGAAACAGGCTCTAAATCTTAGGCCCTGAAAAGTAAACAGATGGTTTAGTACTCACTCTAACAAAGGACAAGATTTCATTCCCCCACTTCAGTAAAATACAGCCTTAGAAGAAATGGTAAGATCTGACAATAAAGCGCCTGCAAGGGGTTAAGAGGGGCTGTAGAAATGACTGATGTTTTTGCCTAAGCAATAAAACTGAATTCTTGAGTAGGGGGAGACCGCAGTATTTTTGAGTGCTTTTTCCTCACAAAAATGTCACAAAAAGATTTTTCTTTCATTCAGCATGATTCACTTCATTGTATTTGGAAGAAAAGCAAAGGAAATGAAGACTTTTACTCTCGGAAATGCCATTTTCGCTTTTTAATGCTAGTCAGCAGCCCAGGGATTTAGGAGTCATCCTCGGGAGAATTCCATGACTAGCAGATGATATCAGAGAGAAATTTCTTTTTTTCTGTCCTTCTGGTTAACATTGAATAAGTAATTAACAATTTGCTAGAGAAAGCTAAGGAGCAGCAGAGCCATAGGCATTAGATAAAAGTCCTAGAGGTTATTCCGGAAAGTCACTCTAACCTGCGAAATGCATATATGGTATTTGTGGAAAGTAGGACACCTCCAAGAGGAAGGCATTAAAGAGGCCTGCCTCCAGATGCCCTGGCTCACAGGACAGATTTATTTCCTAAACATAAGCAAACTGCTAACTTTTGCATGTGTAACCTTAATTATAACTGAATTTAAGACTTTTTTTTTCTTTTAAGCCAATTAGATTTTTTCTGCTTGTTGGGGAATCTATATTAAGAATCACATTAAACATCCCAAATGACTATATATATATATATATATATATATGACAAATACGCTAAATTTAACCTTTGAAGTAGCTCTTAGCTCTTTCAGTTCCAAAATGAAATCAACTGAAATCAAGATGAAACCGAATGGCTCTGGTAATAAAGAGGCACATCTGTATTTCACGCTTAGCAAAGTATCAGCCCACGGCTTTAAGAGTACCTGTTTTGTAATAGTTTTGTCCCCTACAACTTCAAATGAGGTTTCACAAAATCTCAGGCTGGAAAGCCCTGAGCCCTCGTTTACTGCTTCCTGCTCCCTGCCCTAAGCACATGCAAGATGTGGGGGACAGCACCAGAAGGATTTCCACAAGTTCTCAGACATTTTTCTAAGAAAAAGTAAGCAAGTTCTCTGGGGCTTTGCTCAGGTATATGACCCTGAGGGACAGGAGACTCCTGTGATCTCCAGCGCAGGGGAGAGGAGAGATTTCTTGTTTTTTTCCAGTAGTTAACATCAGTTTTTGCCTGCTCTGTGTGGTAACTGCAATGAAACCTCTTCCTTAGCGCTTAATTCTTATAATACTTTGACAAGGGTATTTAAGCACCTAACTTGGGGTTGTAAATTGCACAGAAGCCTGAAGGTTACATATGGTGATTCTGCCCACCAAGGAGTCTATACTGTTTTCTAGATCTGTCCAGATGCTTTACAGGGCAGGCCTTTTACTTAATTCTCTAATGGTGTTTGCATGTGTTTTAGGATTGTCATTGCAAAGTAAGAGACTTCCATGCTCCAAGGGCTTCTGTGCATTCCCTACACAGATTTTCTTATACTGGGGGAATGCTTGTGCAAATAGGAATGATGTTAAAGAAAGGGGAGAAGAAAAATATCAGGACAGAAGACGAAAACTGCATTTCTTATAGCTTCATCAGCTTGGCCATATTTTCTTCCTAACAGCCCCTTTGAAATGGCAAAAGAATTCCTTCTTCCAACTCTTCATGTGACCTAAATGCATACTTGATGAAAATGTACTGGTTACATGAAAGCCTTACAGAAACCACCAGGAAAGCATTGCAGATTATTTTTTCCTTCTTTTGCCACCATGTTTTTACAGATGTGATATGTGGTTTAAGAAGCCAAAGCAGACAGTCATGCTTTAGTCTTGCCAAATAGTCCAAACAAAGAAAATGGTTTCTTTCTCTCCTCTCACTTTCTTTTCCGAGTATCAGTATATCAAGCTAAAAAAAAAAAATAAAAAAACTAAAAAAAAAAAACTAAAAAAAAGCTTTTAATTGGCATATCTAAGAAAATATATGAGAAAAACTATGCATTTAGAGCAAAAAATTAAACAGCTGTGATTCCTGCACAAATCAGAAGTCAGTGGACAGCATGCCCAGTCAGCCTGGCACCGATGCTGCTGTGGGCCACCTAGCAGGCTTCCCAGCCTGAGCCCACAGGAGCCATTAACCGAAACCCCTGCTCATTAGTTTGATGCTGATTGATAAATATTGCTGAATATAGAACTTGGAGCAGTAGATCACAAAATACACTGAGTAGTCGGCGCAGCAGCAGCAGCAGATGGTGGAGCGTTTGCCCCAGCGTGTTGCAAAGGTGCCTGAAATTTCATCTGCTGACCCAGGTGCAGCACAGAGCACCCGCGCCCCACTGCTTGTTAGTTCTCATGAGCACAAGGAGATGTGCCTCTCTCAAGTGTCCTCCGGTACTTGAATACCCTTACAATTTATAAGATCTTCTCTTTGAAGCTTATAGAAAAGTCTACATACAGTGACAATTGTGGGAACCTTTTGGCATTGCAGGAATGACGTGAAGATAGACGGGGGCTGGTGGCTGTGGTAAACAGCCCTTCCTGCTCAGTGCAGATGGAGCTGTGGTAGATGTAACAATGGATTTAATTTTCCATTGATCTGAGAAAGGCAGACCATGTGCATCTGTAAGAAAATATGCTAACTGCAATTCCTGGTATGGTTGTGTAGTGTGATGCAGTTAGTCATTGAATATTCCTTCCCTGACAAGCTGTGAGCTTAGTAGAAAGGAGCAGTGGGAAGAAAATGGACAGCCAGACCTTCTGAGGACCAGATGAAAAGTCAGTTCCAAAAGAGAGGATCCTCAGCCAAGTATCACAGTTCTTCACTTTTTTTCCTTTGAGTTCCTGCTCTCAGAGTCCTACAGAGCCAGACAATGGAGACGGGAGGAGGTGGTGGCAAGTGGCAGCCTCCAGCTGTACTGGGGGAGAGCTGTCTGTCCTGCAGTTCTAACTTCTCTTTGCATGTCACTCTAGGTAAAGAAGAGTACCTGGTGTTTCTGTGCATGGGGTTTGGTGCGCTGGTGGTTTGTGGGAAAGGAGTGGTGCAGATTGGGCTTTGCTGGAGGGTCTCTGTGCTGGGACCCGCAGGAATGAACACATCAATGAATTGCTGGGGAGTATACAGTATGAAGGCACTACCTTGACAGGGGCAGGAGTGGAAAGGGGCAACTGATTGTTTCTTGTCCCTTACCTTGTGACAATAGGGAGTTGCAATTCTCTGCTTAAGAAAGAGCAACCTTCTGTAAGGAGCAGGAAGAAAGGTCTCACCCTGTTGCAGAGCCATATCATGTGATCCACAGAAAAGCAGGTTCCGTACTAGTCCATGAGGGGCTGGCCACATTTGTTCTACCTCTAATTAAATTACCACTTGAGTTAGTTAATTGAGTAAATAAATAATATAATGAAACAGGTGCTTAAATATAAGACAGAGATTAAAATTCATTAATTACTACCGTAATCAAATGATGATTGGTCTCAAGCAATGACACATAGAAGATTAAATATTTTGGTCAATGACAAATGCATGTTAGATGTTCTGTCCTTCACCTTGTTTTGTTGGGTTTTTCAGCCATTTGACCATTTGAATATTCTGTGCTAGTGAAATACCTTAAGGAATCAGAAACCGTGAACCAACTGTTTAGCGGTCTGGAAACCAGGATTTTCAAATGTGAGGAATTTTACAGAGGCAAACTCAGACTTTGTCCATTCTGGTCTTGTAACTGTACAGTGCCTGCATCCCAACATTCAGAATGGGGAGCTGAGACATTTCCAAAGAGGAGTTCACAAATGCTTGAAGGACAACAGTCCTGGCTTGCCTGGAAGTCAAACACAGCAGCACTTAGCAAAGAAGGAGCTGCACCGGGTAAGTGAGCTGCGCTTACAGCAGGAGGTCAGGTGCCTGCTGAACACCTCAAGACCTGTATTAGGGGGATTAAAGCATTTACTTAATGCTATAACTGGATCCCATCCCTACCAGATCCCAACAGCCTCTGATCGTGAGGCTACTGTTAAAAAGGAAAGGGCTGGTGCTGGTATCTCTTTTATTTTGGTGTGTTTTTTCTTTTTTTTCCCTGGAATTCAGTGCAGACCGGAACCATTTTGTAGCCTTCGGTGGGGTTTGTGTCCTCCCCCTCATCTCTGAATTGCAACAAATGTTACTTGTCTCTCTTCCTAGGCCTGCAGACCTTGAGAATCTGGTTGCCCCCTTTAATTAAAGCAGAAATTTTGGTGCCTAATGGCAATCTAATCTGAGAGGCGAGTAAAATTCGTCTCCAGGAAAAATGTAACTTTGGCAATGATCTAAATATACTTTATCAATCATAAGGCTTCCGAACAGGGAAATAACTTTTCAAGTTACCTGGTGGAAGTAGACAGCTACATTTCATCTCACTTTATAATTGTTTGGAATTGCCTTTTCCCATGGCACAATTATCGCAGCCACTCATTTCTGCATTTATCAAAGGATAAACTCACAGCTAGCATTTGATGTACTTGCCCTGCAGCACTCAGATTGTGTGCAGCACAGTCACAGTCCAGTTCTCACTAGAAACTGTTGAAAGAGCTTACTTTCAAAGGGGGAAAAAGTTGTCTTTTGGAATACATTAGGAAAGAAAAACAATAACATTGGTTGTACTTGACAGATACAATTTTACCTTTACTTTAGGCGTTACTCCCTCCTAGTGATGAAACTAGACAGCGAACACATAGCAGGGGGTGGTTCTCCTGAGAGTTAGATGCTCCCATGGATGCAACTTTGAGGAAACAAAGCAACTCTCCCTAGCCAATACAGTCAACTGCCTAGTTTCCTAAGCAATCTGCACATTTTTTCCATGCCCTTTTACTGAATCTTTGTGGATTAAAAAAGGCTGGTTAATCTGTAGGGTATGTGCTCTATAATCACAGCTGGCCCACACAGACATTGCTCTGAACGCTGCGAAAGCCAGGAACGGACCACAGGGGCTTTGCAAATCCCCACAAAGAGCCCTGCACTGATTGTTCAAGATGCAACATCATTTCTCAAATGAAACACAGCTGAAGTGCCAAATACTGACTCTCCCCAGTCTGGCTGTTACATATGGTAGTGTCTTCCTAAACACTTAACTGCTGTGGCTGGGAAAAGCACTGTATCTGTAGGAACACTCAGATTGTTTTGACCCTGAGTGTACAAGATAATTCTGAGGATAGCAAGGGTTGAAATCATTAACTGTGTTCAAACTGTGCTTATAATGAGCTCAAACTGAGCATATTAGTTATGCTCAGAATGCAAGAAAGATTCAAGGGGGGATGCAGACATGACCAAATGCTGCAGCTACAGATCAGCAATTCCTGTCTCATTCTGCCTAAGAGCTCATAACTGCTTCAGGACACATTTCTCAGTCATGTCGCTGCTCTTGATTGCCTTCACTGTGAAGTCACTAGTTACTGGTTAAGATGGTGAACACATAGATTGGTCTGTGCAAATGTAGCAGCTATTTTTCTGAAAAGTCCATCTTTTTAGTATTGCATTAAGATAGCATGTCAAAAAACTATCAAAAAACTCACTGTAGCATGCAAGTTAACACCTTGTTTGTTGTGCCCTCCAACAGGCAGCGATACAAAATCCCATATGCCGTAAGAGGAGCCCACCCACCACCTTTCTCGTGTGAGATACAGTGTCTTTAAGACTGTGTGCGTTGGGCATCCAGGCTACCACAGTGGAGAGGAGCTGGAAGCAAGATCGCATTTGGAGTAAGAGGAGCAGGATAGCACGGGTGAATAATGTCACTTGTAGGAAATATATCGGGAGGAAGGTCTTCCTAGAGGAGCAAAAAGGCACAGGGATGTCAGTGGGCTGTTTGTTTTAGACAAAATGAGTACCTAGGCCAGGACACATGGTGCACAGCTGAATTCTCTGACCATTTTTATTCCCACTTCCCAGCTGTGCCACCACAAATGATGACAGGTAGGTCTAAGGCTCAGTCCCTTGTGACCGAAAATAAACTACAGGAACTACTACCACTTACTTAAGTTTCTGCATGCCTGATGCTTCCTGGCTTTTCAGTGGCTGCATTAAGTCATGTTAGGGCCATGGCAATCCATGGAAGAAGCTGCAGGCCTGAGGATTCCAGTACCAGGTTCTGAAATGAGTAACCCTAACCCTAACTTAAACTAGGATGCTGTTGATATATCAATTTTATCAAGCTTGTTCTCTGGAGCATGTCTTGAAACCTGTAATACTTCTTTAGGATAAACCATTAATGTCTCATTTGCACAAAGCCACAGCCTCTTTCTACTTGGTTAGTACATTAGTCAGGATAAAGCCCATATTCTTTGCTAGTACCTAAAAGCTAGCCTCTGACAGAGATCTAAAGGATGTTCCATACAATTAAAGGGACATAATTCAATTTGCCACTTTTAGTTTTTGAGCTTAGCTCTGAACTAAAGTGCAACTGAAAAATATATACAAAACTGAAATCATTGGGGCTTTGCAATATCTAGCTTTAAAGATGTTTCATGATTATTTCAAACAGAACAACCCAGCAGGAGATTTTTTTTTCTTTAATAAAGGATTTATGAAGCTGAAGAAAAAAAAATAAAGGGGGGGGGGGGGGGGGGGAGGCAAAAACCCCCCCAACTTTTCTCTCTGAAAATTAAACAGCCAACTGTCCAGGCTGATTCTTTGAAGTCTCCTGCATAAACTTTCCTAACTCTCTACTTATTATTAGCTGACCCATAACTGAATTAGATATCCTAAACCATTCATCAGGCTTGAGTTATCCCTATAGCTGGGACAAGGAAACATCAAATTCATATAGAGACATTAAGTGAAATACTTCTCCAATTAACAAGATGTTCACAAAATGTTTCCAGTCCTGTAAGTCAGTTTTATTTAAAAAATAGAGTCCAAACATTGTTTCTTCAATAAGGTGCAACATATATACTGTTTTCTACAATAAAAACTGAAAAAGCCAGCTGAAAACAGAGCAATACTGTATTCATACTGTCATTCCAACATGGAGCCAGTGGGCCTCCTGTAATTCTTAAACATTTTTTTTTTCTGCTTAATCAAAGCATAAGTATTAATAATTAGTATTACTGTGACAGCCAAAGGGTCTGGCTCTGGCTAGTAAAATAAATATTCTGTACTTTTACAACAAACTTTCTGATACAGATTGCTTCAAATACACATCAGAAGCTGAATGTAACGGAACATAGTTCATGCAAAACAAAGGTACAATACTGAACTTGCATCATTCAAAGATTTTATTTTCCTGTGTAGCCTGACATCTTTGAAGTCCAACTGCTTGAATCTGAGGATTGAGCTGAGGTTGCATAAACTGAGCACTATATACTGAAGTACTTATGTAACTCTAAGATTGATCAGGCTACGTGACTATCTTGAGCTCTACAAATTCAAATAAATACTTAAGGCTGAGATCTATGTCTCTTGGAGCCTAGTCAGTAACTTCTGAGACATATTTGGGAATGCAGATGGAAAAAAGTGACTGATAATGGGCTTGTTATGTGGAAATACATTGAGTCATTACATCATAACTGTATTTTCTGAGAAAAGCATGTTATCAATTTGTATTAGCAGTGTGCCCCATTCAGATACTCATACTAAGAGCAATGAAGACTGTAGCATGGAGGAGGCTTTCTAATTAGCAAAGTCTGTCCAACTTCAAAGTCCTCCAAAGTCATTCTAGCATCACCTCAGCCTTGAAAATGCTGAGCAGCTGAAGTTAGCTATGACTATGCCATTTCTGGAAATCTAAATATCATCTGTCCCTGCTCTAAAGGGGTCTAATATATTTTGAACAGACATTGGAACAAGGAGCAGCATTACACGGTGACACATCCAAAGCTTTTTTCCTTGACACCTTAGATATTTAAACCATCCCATCTAAAGAGGAATGCAATTGATAGAAAAGAGCTGTACACCCATTCACCTGCCTTCTGCTTGGGTAGTACTCCCAGGGTCAAACTGCACCCACAGTAAGCGCATAAATCTCAGTTCCTTCTGTTGTTTCTTACAAACAATGCAGGGTTTATGGATCCTGTTCTTATGCCCTGAGGGCTCCTCATATACAGTCTAATGAGACAAGGCAACAGGCTATCACAGGGCTGAATGTTGATTTTAGTGGATTGGATGTCTGGGTGTTAATGGGAATTAGCCACACAAGTTTATGCCTATGCATAGCCACAGGCTGAGCTTCAGCTGATAACTCAAGTAAATGCCCAAGTGAGTTTGTATTCAGGGCCCGTTTAACCTCAGTTAAGTGACTCCAGGTCTTTTTCTCTGTAAATGACAATTCTTTTCAGTATTGACAGAGCATCCTGGCTCCAGTTGGCAAGCATTGCCCTCAGTACTGTGAATGCTCTTCAGAATTAGCTCTGCTATGGACTACGTTACAATGCCACATGGTCTGAAATTTTCTTCACTAGCAGAGAAGGCTTTAGACCTCTCCTTTCTCCTGACACATAGGAAGCCTTGAGTTTGACCTCAAATAGCAGATGAATTCACTTCCCAACGTACTTCTCTTAGCTTATGAGCAAAAGAGGTATTTAGAAGTGTACAAGTGGGAAGAGTACGCCCTCTTGTTTCCTATGTAAACATAAAGGAAGATGGAGAAGTGTTCATCAAACATGTATGTCTTAACATCAGGAGCTAGAAAAGTGAAAAGCAGAACACAGTTTCTGCTTTAATTTCAGAACAAGACTGCTCTCAAAGACTGATATTTATAGCAATCTAAATCTAAAGATTGCTATTTATCTCAGCCCAAATCCCTTAGATTTTAGTGGTTCTGGGTAGAAACTGACATTTGTACTAAGCCCTGCTTGGGTTTAGATGTGGAAATGAACTGATTTTATTTTATGATGGCATCTCTGTTCAAGTGAAGAAATCCAATGTTTATGAATTTGATTGTTGACTAGGTTGGTTTCTATGAGTTTGAATGATGACAGCTTCACAGAAAAATATAAGAAACAACAATATTTTGTTGTATTTCCTATTTTCAGAAGGAAAGTGTTGCTTAGTTCTGTAGTTTACATAGCTTTAACAATATCCCTTTAATGATACATTGTACTGCAGATGTTCAGTTAACAAAAAGTATACACTGAAATATTTATGGGCTTTGGCCAGAGCTATGTATATTTATGTCAGTCTGTTGTGAACACTATTGTTAAATGGAGTACTTAGCAGATTAAAATTATCCCTTTACTTCCGTTTCTTTTACTTAAACAGTTTGGGCCATACTTTGTGTGAATGCAGTGGGACGTGCCAGAAGGAAGCAGAGGTACTGGAGATAAGAGGTGGAATTTGTGACATGTACCTTCAGGCATCTAATTTAGGCTACACCTGGCTAGTTGTCTCAGTTCAGGCACACAATTATCATGCACATTGCCTACAAGTTGGATCAAGAGTCTGGCTTTTGTTTGGAGTAAGAAACAGGCTCTTCTGGCATAAGAGGTCTCCACTCATCTCTTTCCATGAAGACTGTCTGGATGCAGTGGACGTGAGCTACTAGTATCTGTATGGATTTGAATAAAAATAACAGAAATCTTAGATGTCTAAATGAAGGTACTAGACTCTCAGAGGGTCTGGAGGGGATTCAGGGCACCTAAGTTAAGAGGCAACCTCTCTCCAAGCTTTAAGCTTATAAAGCAAACACTGGGCAGTGTAGATTATGTGTTACTGACAGTATTGGTATTCTGTTACTGATAGCAGTATTGACCAAAGTGCTAGTGTATTAACACAGAAAACTCTGGTTCTGTGCATCTCACATAGAGCCTGAACAAGGTTTTAGGGCAATTTACCATTTTTACCTGAATGACTTGGAGGCCCCTACCAGGGGCTGCTAAATCTTGTGTTCTTGGTGCAAACAGATCAGTAGTTAAAGCTTTGCTACTGTCGTTTGAATTCTCAGGCCCTTTGATCTTATCCAGCATTAGTATTATGGGGATGGCTTCCATAGTCCTGTGACTGGCAGATGCATAAAAAGTAGATCTGCTACAGAATAACTTAAATTAACCTCAGCAATCTCTTGACAGGTGCAGACAAATGACAAGAAATAATGGTGACGAAAAGAGAATAAATAGAGAATGAGGAATCAATGCAGAACTTCATTAGTTTGTGAGAAATTATGATGTACACAAGGGGAGACAGGTGGGAGATCTCATGTCTTGTCATTAACATTGATGAGAGATGGATACCAGTCTCCCTTTAGTGCCTTTGAAAATCCCTCCATGGGTGTCTATGTTTTTTCCTGTTGCCATAGCAAACCACAAAATACTAAATATTACAGTACCTGTATGCAAAATTGCATAGAGAAATAATAAATTCTTACAAATAAGTCACATTTCAACATTAATAAAGGGAGGTTGCTTGACATAAATGCTAAACTGTACAAAATTCAAAGGAGTAAAGCAGGGAGCAGGGAACACTGCATTTTAAAGTGAATTGAAGTGTGCTCTTGCTCCTTTACCTTCAGTCTTGACCCACTTAACTTTTACAAAAATAAATGAAGATGACAAAATTTTTCATTTTAAAATATGACAATTTTTTCCCTCATGAAAATGATATAATTCAGTAGCATATAAATAGCCATGATTTCAGTAACAAAAACAACTGAGATTACTCATATGCACTCTTTAGTTTGGAACACAGATCTTTATGTCTCTTAAATAGCTTATACATAGACAATGTCTTGCAAGTCTTCACACCTGCCTCAAGAGTTACTCTGAACACTGAGGCATCCCACTGGTGCTCCTGGCTCTTTGTCTCTAAGCACCACATCACTTACTTACACCCACCAACGCTCCAATTGAGCTGTTGGGAATCTCATTAAGAAAACACAGCTTGATGTCTGCAGCTGTTCAGAGTTTCTAAACTGCCTTCCTCATTAAATAAGTACCATCCTGCATACACTTGTCAGAGGCATATTGGGCCATTCTTCATACACATTACATTTTCTCTTCAAACAAAACGAAACACCAAACATAGCCTTTGTGTTAATCTAGAAGGGATTCCTTTGGGGTTACTTTCTTCTTCCCTTAGCAGTCTAGTTAAACATGATAGATTCAGGGTCCTGGTTTGCCATTTGAGCCATATGTCTTAATACATCCTTTTTAGTTATGATACCCAGCAGCCTCCTAGAAGAGAAAAGGAAAGGTCAACAGTGATCCCATATATCATCCTTTTTTTTTTTTCCCCTGTTCAACTGCAGGGACATTTTGTAAGTAAGAGCTTCCATATAGCACTGTCCATCTCATCCATTCCCCAGTGACTATCTTTTATAAAAAGCATTCTCACCTCATCTATTTTTACACCAGTTGTGATCATTAAGTGAAATACTCCGGGTTGTTACCTTTTTCTTATTGGGAACACAACTGAGTGAGGAGCTACAACTACTGGCACTGTGTATGACAAAATAATGAGTTTCCTTAGGCACGGGCTGCAGAGGAGTAACACCACAAAACCAGGGCACCAGTGCCATGAGCTAGGGTGTGGGGTTTAGTAACACATGAGCTAAGCTAAAGCACAGGCTTATTTTCATGAACTCTCCCTGTCTGGCAGCATAATTCCTTCAAATCTGAGTGATAATTTCTCATTTATCTGAACCTAAATGAATTACATATATATATATTTATATATAATCTGTCAAGAAATATAAGGCCTGTGGGATGTCTAACCCCAAGAGTCAAAAATTCCCTAAGCTTCAGCATTCAAGGGCTTTCATTTCCAGTCTTTGAAGGCCACAAGGCACTGAAATTTGCAACTATGTAATAGTCACAGTTTTTCCACCTTTCATTTCATGAAAGTGCTAGAACTCAAGATCAAAATTTCCAAATCCAGGCACTCGGAATCAGCACCAACCTGTGTCCTGAAAACGGCACCTTTCTTCTTAATACTGAGGACACTGCATCAGCACCAACAGCTGATATGCAGTATTTTTGAGTAAAAAAAAAAAAAAAAAAAAAAAGGCTTTTTGCAGAAGACTGAATTTTAATGTTCTGCATTTAAAAATTATTGCTCAGGTTTTGCTACCCTGCTGTAAAGTTTCTTCTTACTACTAGATCCTGGGATGAGCAATGATCCCAAGATAGCTCAAATCCCACTGGAATAATGGGGTGTTATTTCTGGTGCTCACAGTGCAGCTTTTTACTCTCCTAATTTTATGTTTGCCCTCACTTCTTCAGCTGGTTTTTGTGGACTTTCGGTTTATATGCCTTTCTGGTTTCCATTAAAGAAAGGTGAACAGATTAATTTTCTTCCACTGACATCACTACCACAGTCTTCACAAGCATCTAATCTAGAAACGTGTGTTTAGAAACACACACATTCTTTGCGAACAATGCTACTTGACATATCTGCCTCTGTTGAAAACTGAATGATACTGGAAGCCAGAACAGTTTCTTTTGTATTTATCATTACCTTATCTAAATGACAATACACTAAGGATTTTGGAGAAACGATCATAATGAAACATAACACCCAGCAAGTGCCATTTTGCTTCTGAATCCAACTTCTTTCACTGCCCTGGAGAGACACTGGGTGAGCTTCCCTTATTCTTCTAGTCACAAAACAGACAAAATCAAAATAGTCACTCGACTGTCTCAAAGGTGCCAATTAATTAGCTACTGTCTATACTTGGCCTTTAACAGGAAAAACAGTGGGATTAGAATCACAGAATCAGCTAGGTTGGAAAAGACCTTTAAGATCATCAAGTCTTTACCCCAGTATTGCCAAGTTCACCACTAAACCATGTCACTAAGCACCTCATCTACACGGTTTTTGAACTCTTCCAGGGTTAGTGACTCCACCACTTCCCTGGGAGGCTGGTTCCAATGCCTGATTACCCTCTCTGTGAAGAAATTTTTCCTAATAGCCAATCTAAACCTCACCTTGAGGCCATTTCCTCTTGTCCTATTACTTGTAACTTGGGAGATAGCCACCCCCTCGCTCCTCCCTTCTTTCAGGTAGTTGTACTGAGCAACAAGGTCCGCCCTGAGCCTTCTCTGCTTCAGTTGTACTGAGCAACAAAGTCCCCCCTGAGCCTTCTCTGCTTCAGACTAAACAACCCCAATTCTCTCAGCTGTTCCTCTTAAGTCTTGTGCTAAGAAAATCTCCCCACATTCTCTAAGCACGCTTGACTCATCATCTACTCACCCACTGCGAGTGACAAGACACTGCCGGAGCCCGAGTTTCCGGAAAATATCTACCACGGTCTCCATGGGTGTGTGGTCAGTGACAGTGAAAGGGCTCAGATTGAGAATACGCCGCAGCTTCAGTGGATGGGGACTGTTGGGTGGCAGTTCGGGGGGGTCTTCAGTGAAGTACACAATGGAGTTGCTCACCACCCCATCCTGACGCTGTCTTGCATTCTCTGTACAATGGAGAGTTCAAGGCGGAGAGTGAGTTAGATTTGATAACAAAACAAAAAAGTACCCTCCTTTGGAAAGCAAAGGTGGTAGATGGTTTTTGTCTTTAATGTATTGAGATCCCAGAAGTTCGGGTTACTCAGCAAACTTGAATTTCCTTGCGATATTGTACCCTTGAAGCACTCGTGAGTGATATTTTTACAAACACTTTTTGTTGGTTAGGATAATAATTTTCTGAATAAATACGCAGCTCATTGCATTCACAAACATCACTAATCCAGTTTCTGTCAAACTCAAATGATTATGTAATTTCCTCCATTGTGAGAATCACAACGGAAGCTTCTATTATATGCCTGAAGGACTGGAGTCAACAGCTGTGTATGGTCCCAGCTGGCCTGGAGCAGTACGTTTGCTCCCAGACATTCTCAGTGGAGTTGGCAAAATCTGGGCATGGTGAATGGATTTATGAACACAAAGCTAGGAAAGACCAATTCACATCCGAGGGATCTGGGTTGGTGTGGGTGTTGTTCTAGACCAGCAAATCTCTCTGGCATGCCAGGGAGAATTTTATGGGTTTGCACTTGATTCTTTAAGTAGAGTTTGCATATCTACATTTTAATAGGGCAGAAAAAAATAGCATCTTACTTAAAGGAAAATAGTAAAGGGAGGAGCAATATATACTAATAAATGAGTCCGATACATTTTTTCCTCAATGGTACATATTTGACAGCTTTTCAAAAGTTCAAAAGCTACAACTCATACTTTGATCAAGCTGTGAAGTGAAATTCACACTACATCTGGAGTTTACATCAACAATATAAGCCTTTTAGTTAAAAGTATGCTCCAAGAAGAATTCTTAGCATCGAACGAGTTTATTTTCTTTGTATTTTTAACCTGATTTCTACTTGGTACAGCAGGATACAAAAAAATATATGAAATGGATTTCCAAATGATAGACAACTTCTTTGTCCCCAGAATAAGCATATCGTTTGGCTCTAAGGCCTTAACTCTGCCTTCTTTTTCCATTTTTTTTTTTTTATAAATTCTTGGAAATGGTTAGAAGAATTATTTTTGATTAATAGATGTTGCTCCTGTTCTTGAGAGGTACAGCAAATCAGACATATTCAAAATGTGCGCATATATTCTTGGAGAGCATTGCCATCAATCAAAGTGCAGAAACCTGCTCCTGTGACTTGTAATGTGTAGACAGTAATGGTTTCCAACATGTTCCAGCTGAATGTTTTTCCCTGTGATGATCATTGTCTTGTAATATTTCTGGAGCAGTGCTGGCTCAAACCTAATATCAGTACAGTGTAAGATTTTCAACCTTCTCACCCCACATATTACAAGGCCTATTGCAATTTATAGGAATGATGCTAACTTTGCCTCATCTTGTTCTGCTTCATACATCTAATTTCAAGTGTGAATATGCCTGCATAGCTCATTGATATATGATCTGTGCTAAGAGGTAACATTAATCAAACTGAAGGTAACTCCCACCCTTTGATAAAAAACCTTGACAGCTAGGTATTTCCTTTCCAAAGCTGCACCCAAAGCAATAGGCCCAAGCATTTCAGTTACCACATTGCTGTTCCCAAGGCAGCAATGACCCCAGACAACAGTGATTAGCCAAAACCATGACTTCACTCTTTAAAGTCAAACGTCTCTCTGGAGAAATCTGAATGATGTAGTACTACTGAGCAAATTCTGCGGCATCAGAAAAATGGCGGACTTTGCATGCAGTCTCACAGGATGGGAGAGTTAGGGTAAAGGTAAAACGGAAGAACAGATCATTTTTGCAGTCAGCAGGTAAGAAAAACAGACATAGCTTAACAGAAAGGCAAAGAAAATGGATGATGATGTCTGTTTTTACAAAGTAATCAATGCAGAAGGCTTTTGTCATAGCTAGACAGTGAATTAGTTCTCCCAAATGCAAAACGGCCTCTCATACTCAGGAGTTCACAGTTCACAGCCTATATTAACTACATTGCTCTCTCAACTCCACATTGGGAAATATACACTGTACAGGCCACCTGGCTTGTATCCAAGACTCTGACTTTTGTACAATGCCTCTGAAGCCGGCCAAATTTAAGAACAGCTCTACAGGGTCAAATACACACCTTCATAAGACTGTAAAGTAGGTGCCGTCTTAAATGTAGACACTTACTCTCAGAGGGTGACTTTGCCCACCTGATCTGCATACCTGCTCAACAAGAACCAGTGGAAGGATGCAGTCCTCCTCAAGATGCTTCTGAGCAACTGGAAGTGGCATTGCTATTCACTTTACAGGGACTGGATGCATTTCTAGAGCATGCTTAGCCCTCCACCCAGTAAGAAAAAAATTACATAGGGGTAAATCATGAGGCAGAGCAGTGTTTGAACAGGCATTTGATGTGAGACTCAATAGCTGTTGCCTTCATCCAAGAAGTCAGTTGTGTGAAGGAAGTGGAGTACTTCTGAAAGTATTCCCTGAGCCACCACACTGCTGATGCACAATGTATTGGGCCAGAGAAAGAAGCTGAAGCTTCTTGGTTGAAAGCACATCTTCATGTAGTGTCATGTGTTGTCATACTAGTTCAAACTGAGAAGGCATTTTGCAGGGCATAATGTACTGAAAGAAGCGATACTGTTGTGGGCTTTTCAGAAGATCTCATTCCCCGGCTACAGTGCTGTACAAAAAGGGTTCTTACTGTTCACAGACATCCCTCCAATATCTCTGGATGCTGTCAGGCTGAGTAAAGAGATAAGAACCTGAGCAGGAGATAAGAACCTGAACAGGAGCATAAAAAATGCTTTCCCATATGTGATGTTTAGTTCTTGGTAAGTAATTTTATAGTTTATGAAGACCTAGTGTATAGCTCTATGAAGCAGGCTGAGGTGAAGGTCTGCAACACATTAGCTACTCTGTGGTAATGAGCAGCAACGACTTCTGCAATAAATGCAAAGCAACTTTGGCCTTCAAGTGAGAGAGGATTAGCTATCAAAAAGTTGCTAGCATGGTACAGAACTAGTGTTTTGCCCTGCCCTGTACTGAAACCATGCACTATGTCTTTGGGAAAGTGAAACCAAATCCAGATTTTAAGTCACAAAGACACAAATCATACTGGAAAGATAAACTGTTTATCACAGAGTCAGCACAGAATGACATCAGGAGCTGTCATACTCAACCAAACAGAAAAAGGGTCACCAAAGGTCCCTGACAGCTGGGGATTTTAGGAAAACTAACGTATGCAGAGAAGGTTTTGATTTCTAAGTCTCAGTTCTGCCTTAGATCTTATGAATGTTCTTAATTAGAGCTGATCAGGAAACAGTACCTTTTCCTCTGGAAAATGTGGATGCCAAAGAAAGAGTTTTCGAACAGGAAAGTTTTTTGATCTAAAATATTTGCTGAGTTTATTTTTAACTGACTTCTTTGTTATCAGTATATAGCTGGACATTTTCACACATCTCCTAGCAAGCCCATTCAGCCATGTTGCCATTTATGACCTGAATCAAAAGATTCAGTTGCCCAAACTTCTCTGACTTGCTTCAGACAGCATCTGATCTTTCTGCTTTTAAAGTGAGGGCTCTGCATCTTCACTCCATGCAATTTTCCCACCAATATACATTACACTGATACTCTACTCACTTATTGCAAGAATCAGCTCTCGTCTCTGTGCAAACCCAATGAGTCTCTCTGAGTCTTTCGAAACCACTACTGGAAAGCCATTGTAGTCAGTCTCCTTGATTAGTGTCTCAACATCCTCCACTGTCATGCTGTCCTGTGTCAGAACAGAGAGAGGAGCTTCACCACGCCTCGGTCTCATGACATCAGTTGCCAGGGTTCGGTGGGTGAATTCATCCTTCACATCGAGAAACGGATAGCCATTCAGATGAATGTGAGCTTCATAGATCCCTTCTTTCCCAAAGGCGTCTGCCACCCACTTGCTTGTGACAGCTGCAGCCATAAGAGGTACAATGTACTCCAGGCCTCCAGTTAGTTCAAACATAATCACCACCAGAGAGACCGTCATTCGAGTAACACCACCTGCCAACAAGGAAAGCAGTCAAGTTTCCCTCAGTGCTCTTGAAGTATACATAACTAAGCAACTCATTTACATTTTTGAGTCTTACACTCAACAAAGGCATGAGATTATTCATGCTGAGTACTTTCCCTTACACTTTGTGAAGTATTTTTGGGCTTATTTCACTGAAGAAAGAGAATATTGATCTACTGCAATTTTCATCAAAAAGATTGAGTGAACTTGCTCAAGCCAAAGATGATAACATTGAAAAGCAAATAATGAATGCTAAAAGACTGAGCTATCAAACTAGAAAGCATGTTAAAAAAATCAGCTATATTGGATACTTGAGAAACTAAAACTGAATCCTGCCATTAGCCCTCTGAAATAACTCCAGGAATCAACCGAGTACCATGAGGGGGTCAGGTAGGAGCATTGGGAGCTGGACTTCATACTGGTTAACCAATTGCATTCATATTGGAGAGAAAGCTAAGCATTATCTTTGGGCACGACACAGTTACAAAATCCTATGTAAGGATAGTTCAGGGCCACTGCAAGAGCTATGTTACAGCTTAAACTCTAGCTTTTGATACCAGTATAATATACAGTTTGAACTGCATATAAGTTGTTCTGAGGCCATCTAGGCATGCAGCCGCAGGCGGGCTTGTAGCTGTATTTTTCAACCTAGTCTTTATGTATTAATTTCATTAGCAAGCTCCTTACTCCTTCAGTTTACATTAAAGGATAAAAATAATCACATGACTGCAGACAAGTATGTCTATATCACTGAATTATTAGGTAACATTTCTTTGCCTCTGTTCAAAAGGTAACTGTAATAAATCTACTATTTCTAGGCCTCAAAATACAGCACCATTTTAGATGAGAGAAATCAGAAACAGGTCATTAAAAGATGCTTTTAATCTAGCAGCATACAGGAAAATGAAATTGTTGATTATTTAACGTGATGATCCGGATATGACTTTCATCTGAGGAATGCCTTAAACTTCTGACTCTGAAAAGCTGAGAGCAGATACTAGAGTAAGAAGCATTTAATACTTACTCTGTATCTCTTACTTTAAGCAAGACGGGTCTTGAGATTCAGAATGAGCAACGACCATTCTGCTGTATGTCTCAGCATACTATTAAGGGCACCGCACCTCGATTTGGAACTTTTAAAAGAGAAAGTGATTGCTGACTAGAAGATCAAATGCAATATCAGACCAAATTTTTTGTGCATCATTTGTTTTATGAACATTAAGATCATTTATGGACAAGAGGAAGTGTTTTGCTGGTTTTGACAGTAAGATTCATCCTAGCTATTTAATGTGCCTACACTGCTGTAGGTGTTCACATCAAAGGAGGTGATCCATGTTGCCTTTATAATCTCTGGAGGGAAACAGGCATTTTTGGGGCCAAAAATCTTTTCATCTGCCAATTTGCCTGGTTTTAGATGTCTATTGTGAGATAATACTGATCATTCCAGTATCTCATTTTTCTGTTCTGCCTGTGAAGGGTATCAACACAGCTAGCTCAGATGCTGATGTCTACATTACAGACATTAAATTTAGACAAGCAAATCCCACCTTTCCTTTCTTCCTCTATAAGTGTCTGCACAAGTGATCCTATTTTTCAAATATGAGACTCCAAGACTGAAATTTTTCTAGCTTTTCCCTGAATATATCTTCCATTTCAAATCTACTCAATAATATTAATCATGTCTTATACTTCCCCACTATTATTTCATCATGTAATGATTGTATCAACAGCAACAAAAAGAGGAGGTAGAACATACAAGTACAGAAGGGGAAAAGTATGATCAGGCAAAAACATGTTCAGATTATATGCTTGCAACATTCCTGTTCCATCTAAGACAAGAAATTTGATATGTCAGGTATTATCCAATGATCTTGCTTTAATAGTTAACAGATCATTCCTGTTATATTCAATAAATCCCATTGATTGCATGTAATCAGATATTGGCCTATGGTTAAAACTAAACCAGGATACAGCCCAGTTGGCTGCCACCTAACTTCAATTTTTTTCTTTATTTCTATGTGGGTTTTGGCAGGAGTTTTTTTACAAGGCCTAGGCATTGGCGACTACAAGCCTCTGTTATTAACTACCTGGCAGATCCCTAGAGAGCCGACTCTAGAGGAAGTTGCCCATGCTTTAGCTAATCACATCTTGATTTCAACTTCTATTACATGCAGAAATGCCAGCATAGCACCTAACACAAACACAAAGCCCTCATAAACAATTTACAGGTCCCCAAACATCAGCGTTATTCATGCACCAACCAGTGATCAGCAGGTACTGTACCCAAGCAAGCTGCTGCTCCCACCATAGCATAAAGTCCTGGTGTAACGCAGTCTGCCCCAGGTCTGCACCAGTTCCTGAAGATGATCCAGTCATGATGGTGATATGCCAGCTGCTCTACTCCAATACCAACCATCCTGCCAGCCATGGCTCCAACAGCCATGCTGGGAATGAAAAGGCCTGAAGGGATCTTGAATAAAATACAGACACATAAGCACCTTGACAAAAATGACTAGTAATTTACTTATTGATCAAACAATTAATCATTAGTGGTCAGAAAACCCCATTTCCATATTACATGTTAGCTCAGAAAGCCATAGCCTTATGACAGTTTACAGTGATGTTCCCTGTGGTTCAAGACTGGTTTCTGCAGTGACTAAGTTTGTGTGGCTACATGTGTATTAACAGTTTTATAGAATGCTAATGCTTTTTTTTATGTAATTTTGAATCCTACCTGCTGCATTACAGTGAATTTGATAGCTAAATGGTGTTTCTGAATAATAGTCTGCTTTTAAAGTCAAGATGCTCTTGGTTTTGCCTTTATTGCTTTCTCAGCAGGAAGTTGGGAGCTGCTGATGGTTCTGTCATGGGCTTGAGAATTAGCTTAACTGAAAATATCTTGATTTCACCCCCTCTACCACATGGAGCACCTTATAGTTTTATTACTACTCTTTCAGGCTAAATCAGACCAGATTTTAAATTAAATGTCAAATGCGGAATAAAAATTCACAGAAAGGACGGTGATTGCCCAGAAGCAGCTATTTCTTCATCTCACTTTGTTATATATTTTCCAGGAAGCTCTATGAATCATTATGTTGCTGTGGCAAGGGCTTGCATGGAGTTTTTATTGGTTTTAGAGTTGAAAGGTGGTTATATCTTTTTAATTCTGAAAATACGCCTTGAGCTTCCTACTGAATTAAACTAAGCCTCAGCAAGGCCCAGAGGCCTTAGGGCTGATAACAGCAAGCACTATCTCCCCCACTGTATAATGTTAATTTGGCTGATACAGTTGGATTGAGTCTTCTAGATTTGGTGGGTAAAGATATTTAGTCTGTTCTTTTGCACAGTAACTAAAACTGTCAATTGCTTCTAACAAATTTTAAATATATAGAATAAATACAGAACCACATATTAAATACAGAACCAAATTCAGAATTTTTTAAACAAATGAACAAGCAAAACAGCTGACTGCCAGACATAAATCAGTTTCTGCAGTGAAGGGCATCTCATTCCAAGTCCTCCTCCAGAAATATTATATCGCCTGCAACATCCAAGTGCTCTTAAACTCCTACTTGTTCTCCCTACTTAGTCACTGGTCCTGAGTGACCTTCTACCATTCAGTAGTTCCTGTCTTCAGATGGAGAAAAACACAAAAGAAAAGCAAAACTCCAACAATTTCCTATTACATTTCAAGTAAAAGGCCTTCTAAAAGATGGATCTTCAGTTCAAGCACAGTGTTTAAGAGAAAGATGAGATGCTTTAGGTTTGAGTGTCATATAAACTACAGTGTACAACTTAGAAAAACTTCCCATTGTCTGCTGCAATCAGATCAAGAACTAAACGCTCAGATAATGGGAACCACAGACAGGCAGATATGCATTTTATATGGACTCTAGAAATCAGACATATAAAACTCACCAATAACAGTTTTGTATATACTGAAAGCTTGAATAAGTTGTTCTTGTTTCTTTCATCACCCATTTATGGGGAGGAGGAGAAGGAAAAGGTTGCAAACTCAGAATAATCAAATCATACAACCATCAGTCCTGCCACTCATTCCCTCTTTTCTCCTAGCTATGGTATTGAAAAAGATTCAGAAGTGGAGCTTTTCAGCTACTTTTATATTTTTCGGAGATTTTAAACGTGCAAATCAGTAAATTTAAAGCCATAACTTCCCCAAGCATAGCTACCTTGAGGCACATTAACATATTAATTCAACAAGACAAACAGCAGTGTAAATAATCCATATCCCCAAGAGAACTGAAAGACCACTGCAGTGGGAATCATTTTGAATTTGCCTATTGGCAACAACAGATTTAAATTCCAACCCAGGTTTCTGTTTCACTTACTAAAACTGCAGATGACTAGAAAGTCAAAAAGCAGGGCTCATCACTCTCCTGCAACAGAAACCCATTAAGCAAGGTACTGGCAGGCAGGTGAACCAGCAGATATCTCATCAACACCTGCATGGCTACCTGTAGGTCAGAGATGCACAAGCCCTTCCAGATAGACCACAGCTGCTCATGGCAACCCATCTGTGCCTTGTGCTCATGACAGCTTCTGTGCCTGTCCCCAGTTTACCTTCATGCCAAAAGTGAATATTGTGATAACAATTTTAAACACCAAAGCCAAGGCAAGCTGCCACATGGCAGTGTAGACTCCAGGGCCAGCAGGTCTGTCAGGAATGTCATCCACTGGCCGGGTCATGTTTGGGTCATTGATGTAGTCACAGAGTTGAGAGGACTCCAGTGCACCGCAGTCATTGAATAGCTCTGAGATCAGCTCGCTGGTGCTCCTCCGCGTGTAGGGGTTGGGATAAGCGATGATGGCAGTGATAGCCGTTATCACTATGACCTCCAGGACTGGGTATTTCCCAAGTCTGGTGGTCTTTCGCCTCCTGCACCAGGCAATGTTGCATCGGATAAAGAGGGTCCCCCAGAGGCCACCGAAGACACCAAGCAAGATGAAGGGGAAGAGCTCCGCCATGTACCAGGGGGTGTGGTACTCCACGTAGAACAAGACCAGCCGGCTGTTTCCAAAAGGATTGATGGACCTGAGTGTGAAGGCAGCCACGAGAGCAGCAAAAAATGACCTCCAGAGAGTTTTCAGAGGAAAGTAGTAACTGACCTAAAACCAAGCAGAGACCGTAAACACCTCATGAGTGTGACAGAGGATGTTTGCTTTAATTACCATCACCATGTGTTTCATCTGTGGCTCTACATCTGACTTTATTGGAAGCACTAGTCCTTACCACAGCCAGAATGTTTTCACAAAGGTATGAGAAAAAGCATTTTCAGATTTCAGATAAGGAGCAGCAACCAGTTAAAAATCAATAAACCAAAATCCAAAGTTGCTAGCTAGAGATGATAAGAAGGATGCTTTACAGCTCAGCGCAGGTGGCAGCTAAAGAAACACCAGCACAGGGATACATTTCCAAATTGATTCATTCCATTTGTTTCCAGAAAGCCAATGCTGCTGCCCTACTCAAATAAGGCTAAAATATCTGGTTATTTCTTATTACTAGAAATCAAAGATAATTTTTGTTTCAGAAGAAAAATGAGCATGTAAGTATTCGAAAAATAAAGCAGAGTCTTAGAAAAAGGTATCAAATGAAAATATATGTATTGAAACAAGCAAACTGCCAGGTCTCACCTCTTCCAGACTAAAAAGCACACCTCCAATTGGAGCACCAAAGGCAACAGAAACTCCTGCGGCGGCTGCAGCCGAAAGCACCTACAAGGCAAATATTTGCATACAAGGCATAAGTCCTTTGAAACACCAAGTATCTGGAGAGGGAAACTAGAGATGATGGGAGTCAACCTCACCTCTCTTCTCTTTCCTTCATTCTTGCTGTACTTTGAGAAAAGGCTACTGAAGAAGTTTCCGCAACAACAGGCCACGTGGACTAACGGCCCCTCTTTCCCAAGGCTGAGGCCTGAAGATACCACCAGAACCAAGGTGACTGTTTTGATTAAAAGTGTCCACTTTCCCAGGTAGCCCCTAATAATGAACCCACTCAAGATGGTTTTTATCTGGAAAGCAGGAAGAACATGTTGAAGAGCTTAAGAAACCTTTTCTACTCTGAACTTGCAAATGGAATTAAAATTCCAGAGGAGTTAAAATAAAGAAATTGCAGACTGCTTGAAAAGAGACAGTGAGGGATAGAAAGCAACTGTAGGTAGGGCAACTTTCCCACAGCGATATTTGAGCAGGGGTTAAGCAGACCACACTTTTACCCTTGTTATGGGTGGTCCCCCGCTTTGGTAAGGAGTCTTGCAGAGATCAATAGAAATACGAAACTCTTACATATCTCCTTGGCTTACAGATCAGAGTTAAACTAGACTCAACTTTAACAAAGCTAAAAAAGAAGCAAATAAACAACCACAGACTTTTCCCAGTTAAAACGAGAGAAAAAAAAGTTCTCACTATTTGGAATGGCCATGCCATAAAAGCGTGCACGTGTTATGAAATGAGAAAGTCCAGAAGATCTTATTTTTACAGATTTCCTCTTAATTTTGCATACGAGTGGCTAGAATACAGCACAATGTACATGCATGACACACAGGCTCCAGGGTGGGATTTGGGTTTGGACTGTAGCCCTGGAAACAGGCTGGAACTGAGCATCACCTCACATGAGATATTTATCACTTAGAAACTAGATTTACAGTTAACCATGAAAACTTTTTAAAAACACTTATGATATATCAAACATGTAACAAACATACATGTGACTAATCTGAAACATGGAAATTACTTAAATATTTCAAATTATTTGGGGGGAGGGGGTGTCCTAATTGACTATGAAATGTTTGAATGCTTCTCTTAGAGATGAAAAAAATAAATATGCCAAGATTTCTAAAATTTGGGCTGTTGATTCTGTCTGCCAGCTTCTTACTAATCCCAGTGATCCTACAGCACTACTAACAGAAGACTGCTCTGATTTAAAAAGTCTTGAGTAGTTATGCTGCTTGAATTACAGGATCCCTCATTTTAACAGCTTAAATATGGGCTGACACTCAATATGTAAAATATTGAAAAGCAAGTAAGATTTTTGGCTGCCATAACGCTGGTGCAACAGCATAACATTGTCTACAAGGATACAATTTGCAGAAGATGAAAGCCAGACACTTTTCAGGCATCCCAAATGATTGGCATCTAGCATCTTCAGCCGCTTAGGAAACCTTAGCTTTGTAGTCTCCCTCTTCATTTTATTTTGGTTTTGTTTAAAGCCTAGGCTAGAAAATGACTGGGTTTGTAACTGGTCCAAGTAATTTAACCCAAGGAAAATTCTGTAGAATCTTATAGTGAGTATGTGTCTCAACCACAAAAATTTGGAGTCCATAAAGTGATGACTGGGAGCTGTTGGTTTTTAATTCAGGCTCTGACAGCAAAGTATGATGTACATTAACCTGCCACGGTGGCATTTGAACATTTTCTACTATGAAGAATTTTGATAAGCACCACAAAGGCATGTTAGAGGCATGAAGGCAGATGAGATGGAAAGACAATCTTCTTGTTCCTATACTATCTCACAGGACAGTTCTGGAATGGGAAAAGGTGGCAAATTATTATTTCATTGTTTTGTTTGGTATTTGGATATCCACCCACAAAGAGAAACTCACCTCTGGGATTCCAGAGCCACAGGCATAGGGAGCAAACACTCTGACCAGGGAGACTGCCAGGAAAGCAAAACACAGAGCCCACATAATGTATAGAAAATAGTTTAGAATGTAAGCACTTGCACCCTAGAAAAATAACAGTAACAAATATTGTTAGACAAATGCATGTTGGTAAAACTCACACTTCTACTAGGGATTATGATGACATGGAACCTGGTCCTTTCATTTACATGATAGCTGTTGCTTTTCATCAGGAAGGAGAAATGACTTCATACAGTCCAACAACTTTATTGCTCATGGAAAGAAGCAGCATTCTAATATATACCTAGCCCGGTCCATACAGTCTGTCTGCAAAGGACCCAAACACCTTAAAAGTATCTTTCAAGGACTTAAAAATTAAGCCAACCACAAAAAGTTGTAAAATGTCAAACAAATCTGTCATAAGGGCAAAAATAATTGGTGATAAAAAAGCACCTAACGATGAAAGCTGCTGTGTTCATCCCATCGTGGGTGATAGGGATACATCTTTTTCTGAGGGCTGGTATTCAAAGGTTACCTCTCCATGCAGATGCTGATCTTTTAAAATGACACCTCTGTGTATATCAGTACCTAGTTCAGTTCACAAATGGTAAGGGTAAAACCATAAATAAATCCTTTCCTTCTACATGATGCTATCTATGATAGGGTTGAAAAACATTCACAAACACAATAGCTTGGCAGATCCCATTCAGACACATCTCAGTCATTTTTGCCCTGATATTTTAAAAGCGTTCAAATCAATAATAAAATCTATCTTCAAACTGAATAGCTTTACTTCACTGACAGAATGGAAATGCCAATAATCATTAGCAATGGTTGATCGTGCAGTGCCATGGTGAAGGCATAGTCAATAGTGACCTTCAAGCTTTCTACTTGTCTCCAGAGGTCAAGTCAAAACCGTTGTTAAAATCTGACTTAGAACCCCTCCCTCTTCGCAAGCATAATTTTTTAGATTAATTTCAAGAACTCTACCTACACATACAAAATAGAATCTAGTCAGAGGCATCAAACTGATAAACATTAAGCCTTTTTAAGGAGATTAAGCCTTCAAACAATCTCCTCTAGCAACATGACACTACAAAATAAAAACCAAGATGAACTTCAGTGCATGAACTGGTATGAATCCTTCACCTTTAAGTGAACTCTTCCTACCGGATGCAATCCCAGCTGCTCAAGAACATGGGGGCCCCTGTCTTTGCTCTTTAGGACAGCAGCCTGGATATCAACATTATGATAAATCAAGCAATAAAACAGGCATTAATCAGTTGTATCATGTCTTCAGTTAACAGAGCTGGCCAAACCCAGTTCCTAGTCATAAAAAATCTAGAGCCGAGAAGACTCCTTGTTTGCAAACCTGCAAGGAGTCAACTTTTAACATGGACGCTTGCTAGCCTCATTTTTCAGGTCTCTGTCCATGTGAAAAGATAGTAAGGGAACCACTGCCCTTATCCTTGTGGATTTATTTGGAAGAATGACAATTTGTTAAGGTTCTCTTGTGCTTGCTGAAGCAGGCTTTGCTGTTAACAGCAGAATAACAGCAGCGATACAATGCCATCCTCCAATGCCCTGAGACTGAGCAGTCATGGATCCCACACTTACAGTGATTGACATCTGTCTGCAGTAACCATGGATCTTTGTTGCTACAGCTGAAGACAGTCTTGTCTTCATGAATGTCTTCTCCTAGTGCTTTCAATTACAAACAGCTATGACAATATTTACTCTTCCTCTAGAGAAAACTCTGGACATGTTGCCCCAAGGCAAAATTCTCCTGTCAGTGTGAACTGGAGTAACTCCAAAGAGGCCCAACGCTGTTACAACAATTCACTCCTACAATGTTGAGTGAAAGCTGTAGTTTTGCTTCTAAATTCACTGGAGTCATATTAACTTTGTTTATTTCTACTACTTCTTTCACATCTGATGAATACTGCATCAACATATTACTGCAGTCACACATACACCTAGCGCACTGTGAGAGGGCCCCACAAGAGTCTATATGGTGAGTTCAGTCTTATCCACTGGAATAACTCTCGTTGTTACATTTTCCAGATATCTGGCATTCTGCAGGTCCAACTGCAGCAGCTTATAATGGTTAATAATAATGAAAAAACCCAAACCTTTGGGAAGTGAAGTAGTAGTAACTCAGTGTAGCAAACTGCTCAGTTCTCATTCATTACATGCCATTCATTACTAACACCCTGAATCACTCTTAGGCAGGTACACTGGAATCAGAGACCAAAAAAGCTCATTAGTAAAGATGATCCTGCCAAGGCCTTTTCCACTCTGCTACTGGCTCGAAGGATTTACCCTGGCAACAACAGTAATAGAGCAAGTATGGGAACTGAGAGAAATGTTGTATTTTAGTTTGCAAGACTGAGCAGCATTGCAGATCTGGTGTCAGTCCAGTTTAGGTACAAATGGAACACAACTGAAAACAACCCCCACAAACTCAGAATGCTGAAATAAACCCACACCCCTCAAGATGCTGTCCAATGTTTGTTCTCTCCAGAGACCCAGAGCTCTACTGTAACTCGGCTGGGGAATCTCACAGTTTGCAGACTCCCTCCTGTGGACGTTACAGCAACGTGTCTCCTCAGGGCCCTCAAGACTGAGAGATTCAAGGCTGCAAAACTGGGAAGTGGGTTCCAAGTATAAAGGGGCTTCCTTGTCTTGCAGATCTCAGCTTCATGACAGGAGATGCAGAAGCCCTGAGATGGGAATCCAGTCCATTGCTGGATCCAGTATCATGAAACATGGAAGACTTGGGGTCCCTTCCTTTACCCTGGATAGCTGTAAGGCACCAGAAATGGGGTCCTCAGTTATAGTGAAGCTGAGTTTGGGACCTAGATGAATCTGTAGAACAGGGGAAGGTCCGGGTCACCAGATACTTGCCAGAGATCTAGCTGAAGTCGGTGGCATCTAATGTGCTTTAACACATCCACTCTTCCAGCGAATCTGAGGGCTTGAAACAACCTTGCATAGAAAAAAAACCAGTTTCACCTGCTCTTTGAAAGCAGTTCAGGACCAGAGAGATGAAGCATATAGTTCACCTACAAACAGTGATTAGGGAAGAAAACTTAGCCTGGTATGTGTCTGATGTGCTATTATGTTTTCCATTATAATTTCCATCAAGATTCTGCTTTGGGCTCATTTTATAGGACTAAAATGAAAACATTTTTCAAGAGATAGATACCACAGAACATGTCACAATTCTCAGTCAGAACACATGAACGTGGTTTATCGTAGCCATAACTTGTCAAAATCACATGGAAGAACTGATCTAAATCTTAGTCCTCAGAATCTCAGTTTAGCTGGCTGCGATGAGAAGACATTTCTGACCAAAGTACCTTTAGGGAAACTGTTCCAAAGACCTTTTGTCTAAAATGTGCTCCAAATTACTCCTTCTGTCCAATGCTGTTTTGTAAGGACTGTTTTGCAAATGTCAGGCACAAAAAGAAGTAATATAAAAAACAAACAAAAAAACCCAAACAAACAAACAAACAAACAAAACCCTGGAAAATTACCCTGAATCTCAGTCAAATTCTGTGTATTTTGATCCCTCCTCAAGTCCTCTACAGCTACAGGAATCATGCAAAACTTTTCCAAATCCTAAGACTTTTGCTACCAAAGAGAATTTTTACTTTCCATATTTACACTCTGTTGGGCTTTGCCTGTGATTTCAGTGTAACAGCAATAGACAGCTGTATTATTAATATTTATAACATTCATTGGGCCATGGCAGACAGAAACCCACAGACCTTAGAGGCCCATTGGTTTTGAGAAAGAGCCTAAAATTAAGCCAAGGTGAACCCTTTTTTTTCTTCTCCATGACTAGGGCATGGGAAGCTCAGTGTGAACACAGCAAAGTTTCACAGTGCCCTCCTAGCTGATACTTTCCCTATAGGCCACAGCACACAACAGTCATGACTGTTGGTTTCAAGTAGCAGCCAAAAGCAATAAATTTTCTGCAAGATATGCTCTGTTTTTATATTCCAGCCTTTCGGAGTAACAGCGTGTCAAACACATGCACAGGATTTCCAAATCCCATAACAATTTTAACAGTCTCTTCTTTTTCCCCTTCCCACATATTTTTGTCCTCTTAAATTACAACATCATCCCCAGCCCTGCAACTTTATACCAGGCTAATATTTCTTCACTGTTACAGACACAACCACCCAAACCATCTGCTGATGAATCATAGAATCATAGAATAGTTAGGGTTGGAAAGGACCTTAAGATCATCTAGTTCCAAACCCCCTGCCATGAGCAGGGACACCTCCCACTAAAGCACGCCACCCAAGGCTCTGTCCAACCTGGCCTTGAACACTGCCAGGGATTGAGCATTCACAACTTCCCTGGGCAACCCATTCCAGTGTCTCACCACCTGCACAGTAAAGAATTTCTTCCTCATATCCAGTCTAAACTTCCCCTGTTTAAGTTTGAACCAGTTTCCCCTTGTCCTATCTCTGCAGTATCTTATGAAGAGACCCTCCCCAGCACCCCTATAGCCCCCCTTCAGATACTGGAAGGCTGCTATGAGGTCTCCACGCAGCCTTCTCTTCTGCAGGCTGAACAACCCCAACTTTCTCAACCTATCTTCATACAGAAGGCTAGCGCGAACCTAGCAAACCTCTAGCAAAGGGAAGCTTGGCGCTGTGGGCTGGCAATGGTGCGGAGATTTTTGCCTGTGATTAAATGGTGGGAATATTCAGGATGAGTGAGTACCTCACTACTTTCACTATGGCTTTTCAGAACTATGGAAACTGGGCTATACGTATTCACACACACCACTTATACTGTAAATCTAAAGCAGCACTGAAGGGAACGTGAACAACAAACTTGTATGGTGATGAAGGTGCTCTCATTCTGCAGCATCAGACTACCTCCACACTAGGGGAAGACCCAAGACAACCTCTCCACGTCACCCATTTTTTAATTGCCTGACTGGAGATTATTTATACCACAGAAGTATATCTTTTCTTCTCCTATTATTGACCAAACTGCACTACCAGATTTTTTTTTAAAGCCACATTACATACTTAAGCCAGTTCTCTTCACAGCCACATTCATCCCACCTCCATATCATATTCAATTTTTCTTATGCAGATCTTACATATCTCCCACTACTACTCACAGCATTTGAATACATAAAAAGCATCTGCAATCCCAAACATTTCCTCTGAAATGTATTTGTCAGGGATAATCGTTTTTGTCCCATAAAATTGTGTTTAAAAGACAAAAATTGGATATCAGCTCAGGTCCCCTGGTGATTATGAGTGTTATGAAACACTTCTGGTTCAATACTGATAAAAAGAGAGAGTGATCTTGCAGTTTTTCATCATATACAACACTGGAACAACAGGACCTCTTCCAAGTTAAGCAGTTAATGGTTGTGGAAATGTCTTTTTTTGCAGTGTACTTGGTTCATTACTTTCTCTTTCAGAGCAACTCTCTGGAGAGAATATCAGGAAGTAAGAAAAAAACCATTGCTGGCCTGCTGTGACCACAACCTAATCAGGTCTCCCATACCTCAGACTGGCTTACAAGAAGTTCAGACCATTTCTGCCACTGGGGACATTTGTCCCTGTCATCGAATGTTGTTTCATTAGATGTCCAGCAGCACTGCTCATGGCTGTACCAGAAGGCAGATAGGCAGACACCCTCCTTCAGGTCTGTCATCCAATCCACAGCTAAATCTATCACTCCGGCTAATGTGCCTGGGAAAAGAAATGCAGAAAAAGAAACTGTGGCATTAAAAAATATCAAGTTGCAAGGAAAATAAATCTAATTATAACAACAGCAAAAAAGCCCCATGATTTGGAGAAGCAGCTGCAATGTAAGCACAAATGTACCAAAGAATGGAGGGCAATAACGTGTGCAGAGAAACAGCCAGCTTGTTGTCTGACCTTCAATACTCTCTCATCAGCTTTTATTTTAAATGTTATTTTCATATTGACTGACTGCCAAGTAGAGAAGGTATATCTGATATAGGGCCTGATCCTGCAGTCTGTCCCAGGCAGAGGTACCATTTGACTGAGATAAGGAGGACTTCATGCAGCATCTCTATACACCTCCTGAGCTGCAGGTCTCAAACCACATTCTATATTTCAAGTATAAGGGAGAAGAACGATACATAGGTTTTCCTACAGTCTTACTGCAACATTTTAGAAGGATGACTTCAGCACAGAAACAATATGGATTCTGACTTAAGAACTTCACGGAATCGGTATCCCGATGTGTACGTTCATTAGCAATCTGAGAATGCAGAATAAAATTACCCTTCAAATCCCCTCTGTAGCTAACAGATTCCGTGCAGATTTTCCCCGGTATATACAGAGCTACAGTGACACCCGGTGGCCGCCGGACACAGACACGGGAAAACTTGCCGAGGCCAGACACAAAAAAAGAAAACCCTGTTTTTCTGAGGCATTTGTTCACCAGCGGTAATTCCCAGCCCTCGGGATCAGATGCGTCCTCCCGAATCCAGCACCAGCAGAAGGGGAAGGCTGGGAGCAGCCAGAACACAGAACGGCAGACCTGTGTTCGGTCTCCATGTCCAGGGGTTCTGGAAAGCATTAAGCCACCAACTGATTAAAGAGTCCTTTAGTGTTTTCTAAACCCCTCTCATACACAGTGGAAAGTAGAAGTCATCATTATTTTTGCAAGTCATTTTTAATATAATTTCAGGAAAACAGTAATGGATTTGAAAGAATTTACTGTGGCTAAACCACTGAAAAACAATGCTTTGGCAAATGCAAAATGGTTTAATGTTTCCAAAACTTCCAGCTTTGTGGCTCCTGCTAAAATGCAATTACATGAAGCAGTGGTGGGGGCTGCTCTCCTTTTTCCTAGCAGCTGGGGCACACAGGCGGGTTCAAGAGCTGGTTTATTTGACCTGGAACTAAAGTTTTCTGAGTTTCATTTCTGTGAGAGAGGAAAACAAAACCATTTCAAATAATTCAGGCACATGTAACCTGTCTTTTATTCCATAGGACAGAAAAAACCCACTAGTGTTCGCAGAGGTTTATATATAAGTAAATATTCTCACCCCCTTAAGAAGGATCCTTGTCCTCACACTGACCAGCAACATGACTAGGTAACAGCAAAGTCATCTTGCTGTATGGGAATACTCTGAAGAATTAAGATATACACTAGACAAGATCACCAAAAAAGGCTGCAGAAGGGAGTAATGATGTCTGTACCAGTTATTTTCTTTCATGAAGACCTTGCCTTTCTCCTGCTCACTTGCTTCCATTTTCCCAAGTTTCTATGGAAACAATGAACCATATTCTTAGATGATAGATCACTTGGTTGCTGGTAATGTCAGTGTGCACAGCTTACTGAGCCTTGCAGTAAGTTCTACATTCTCCGCCAGTTTTCTGAAACTTTCAGGAAACTGTACAAAGAATCCTCATCCCCTGGACATGAGCACCAAATGCTGTGCCTCTTGCACCTCTCCATGGACCTTTATCATCCTCTGTAGTTGACCCAATCTTCAAAGCTCATATCACACTTAACCAGGCAACTGAGTATTAATGCTTCATAGAGTGCAAAGAAGGTGCAAAGGCAGGTAGGCTTTTGAATGTTTTTCTTCAATGAAGTTAATAAACAGAGTGAGGAACAAGAATTCATTTCTCTAATATAACAAGCTCACCTGCACCCCAGTACCTCTAGGAAAATGTATTTAATTTTGCAGCTGATCTAATCCCCTCTGCCAAACGCCTTGGGATCCACATAAGGAGGAAAATGTGACATGCAATTTACTACACATGCTTTACAGAGAAAAAAATAATGAGAGGGGAGGGCCACCACTTAGAATGTAACAGTGCAATAGTGAAACTTCCCAAGACACATGAGCAGGACTAAAGTATTCAAAGTCCTGAATCATTGCAACTTTAAGTGAAATTAATGGGAGTTGCAGACTGTTCAGCACCTCAGAAAGTCAAGCCTTTAGTTCCTTGTGCTTACCATGGCTGTCTAGACTGTAATAAAGCAGAATTTCAACTCCCTACTTCTCCCGCTAAAGGAACTGAATTTGTTCCTCTTCTATGTAACACGTCTGGGATGCAAAACAACAAAGCACTCCAAAGTCAGGAAATGCTGAACTTCATTTCAGATATGAGCCTTTTGCATCTCTCCTTTTCCTTTAGTTTATACTTATCCTTGGCCAAAACTTACCCTTTACAATGCCCTAATAAGAATGCTAAAACTTTGCTTTGAAAATGTAGTTTTTCTGATGCACCTGTGCCAGAAAACAGCCTCACCCAAGTGGCACGGCACTGAATTGCAAAGGAGATTCTTTGCACCCTCAGCTCCAGAGCATTTCATCATTAGTATGATAGTATTTTATGTCACACAGTTTAGAAAACACAGACTCTTTTGGTGATCTATATATATAGCATATACATTCCGTTGGCTAGTAATAATTGTTAGGTGGAGGGATGCCCACTGGTCTGCTGGCAGGATGGCCACAGTAGAAACTCAGAATTCCTTACAGATGAAAAATGCCTAAAAAAATTGGCACCCACACCTAAAATTTTTAGGTTCATTTCCCCATACGTTGCTTTGTATTTCTCCAGAAAGTATAAACTTTCTGTCAAAGACCAGCCCAGGTAGTGCTCAGCATCTGTTTCTGGCACATAGCATGAGCACTTTTCATATGATCTCCACACCAAACAGCATTTGTGAGCATTACTGCTCTTTTCCCCTTCCTGAAATGAGCAAGCTCTGGCTCCCAAGACCTCATTTCCAGAAGCTCCTTAGTGCCTTTTCAGCCACTTGACAGATTTATACACCATATTCTCCCTCCATGTAGCACCTGAGGGTTCAAGACCGTGTGGATACATGTCTCTGAAAGAGCATGGGAGCTAGCTGTGTCAGACTGCAGCAGCAACGGGCTCCACTCAAGCTAATTTATGTGCCCACAGTCACTTGTGAAACTTTGGTCTGAGCCCAAACGGCTGCTGTTACATTTTCAATATACTTTGGTGCTCCTCAAAACATACAGCTCCCCGTGGAGCAGCAGTAGCTTCTGCCTGTACAGCAGGACCATGGAGGAGCCAGTCCAGTCCATGCAACCCCATGGAATCACACATGGCAGGCCAGCTTCACTGACCAGGTGGTATTTCAAGTAGAGAAGGAAATGATATGAAGTGCTTCTTGACTGTGCCACCAACCTCACTTACTCCCTCCTCAAACCTGGTTAAGAAACCTCATCCATGCACTAGTAACCCTACCCCCCCCCCCCCCCCCCCCCCCACACACTCATAAAAGGTGTGTTGACCCATTGCTGAGGCTGGGATGGTGGCTCTCCATCTTTGGCCTGCCCCAGAAACAATGACAGCACAGAACACTAAGCAGAAAGTCTACAGAGCTCAGACCAGATCATTAGAATGCTGGTGATTTTTGTTCTCTAGCCAATTCACAAGTCCTTGTCCTTTAATCTAAGAACAGACTAAACTGATTTGACTCTGAGACAAACCACATTGCTCTCCACCTTGTAACTGAAAACGTTGCAAAAGCTAACATATCTTAGCTGCAGTTTGCCCTCAACCACCATTCCCAAGCTGCCTGTATTTTAGGCCAGCACTAGGGCATGTCAGAGGTCAGCAACTCTGGCTTTCAACAACCTTGAGGATTTCAGCATGGGATTTCACTGCAAACTTGAACTGAAACAAACCTTCTGGGGTACTTTTACTAAAATGGGAGTGTGTGAGTGTATACCAACTTCCCTGTATAAGTGAGGGGATTACTGACAAGCTTGCAAGAGGTGACTAGAGCCCTCAAGGGCTTGCTCTAACTTTATTTCAAGCATAATTCTCTGTCCCAGATAAGGCTAATCCTGGCCTTCAGGCAGAATTCAGCAGTCCTGGTAGTACATAGTCTATCAGATTCTCTTCCGATCTCACCCTCCTATCAAAGCTTTTGTGGAAACAATTATATCTATCTCTACAAAATAACATAATTTGCCAAAAATGTCACTTCAGCAACGTTTTCTCAAGAACATCCCCAGTACTTCTGAGGCTCCTGATCAACTGTAATAAACATATTGACAGTTGGTAAGCAGGAGATCCACACCACGTGGAAATTGTGAAACTTCACATCATACTTTTACCAAGCAGCATGATACAAGAGCACCCTGACATCACTGAAAAAGCACAAGAAATGGCAGCTGTTTCAGCTTGGTTAGAGAAGTGCAGCTTTCTAAGTTGGAAGATGTGCTAAACTGAGCAGAAGACAGGAGCAGCTTGGGAAATTAATGAATTTGCCATCCGAGTTTAAGCAGGCTGTTAAATATGTAACGTCTGTCTGGCCTGGAAGCAGATCTGAAACTGAGACTGAAACTGTATTTTCCCTTCATACATATATAAAGAAGATAACCCAGTGGATATTGTAATTTACAAAGCTCCCCCTTGAGTGCCTACAACCAGCATTTTCCCCACATCATAATATCTACTTGCAGAATTAAATTAAGTGAAGACAAGAAAAAAGTCCTAACAATGAAATTGATTTTGGTGAATCTAAGATTCAGGAAGTCAAAGTAGCCCATCGAGTGTAAAGCAATCAGATGCATGTTTCCTAAAGCAATAGAAAAATCCCTCTACTGGTGCATAATGTTTTTTCTAGGTCAGCTATCCTCAGAAGACTTTGCAAGTGGGTATTTTTATCAAGAATTATAACTGCATGGGTGCATAGCTGCCGTTTTAGCTTGAAACATCAGTGGAGAGACACTGAAGTAAAAAGAGAAGCAGACGGCGCTACAGCAAACTTGGGTGAGATGGTTCTGAGCATAACTGTAATGCTAACACACACATACCTGCCAGTAGTCCTATGAGAAGCATTACAACCCATCCTGACCAAGCATCCAGCAAACTCTTGATGAACTCCCATATGGATTCCTTACTTTTGCTTGTAATCTGAAATTAAAACATAGACATATTGCCAATACGGGGTAACACCGCTTTAGTGGACAGTGTTTAAAACAAAAAATATTCAGCCTCCTGAAGGTGTGCACAATTTCTCTACTCAATCATTTTTCAGAGAAGCTCTGCTGATTAAGTTGCCAGAAGCCCTTTCCTATTTACAAACTAAAGATATACCACATCCATACTTTCAGAAGTGCTCCTCAAGTCATACAACAAGGTAGGAAGCAGTAACTTTGTAGAACTGCTTGTTTTTCTTGCCATCAGGACGGCTGTAACCCAGGGGCTGAAACTCATCGAGGCCTGACAGCTTTACCTTTCTGTGGCGGTCAGTGTCGCGTGATTTCTCCCGCAGCCAGTCAATGGTGTGGAAATCTTCATAAGTTCCAACGTCGGGGAAAGGCTCATCCAGAAAATCCATCAGGTTGCCAGAACCATTCATGTCTCCTGCATTGACCATATTAGGGTCTGTATGTAGGGATAAAAACGAGTATGTCAATAAGTTCATGCAGCTTCGCCAGATCTTTCAGAACCAAGTTTTCCAAAATACCTCCACAAACCACAGAGTCAAGAGAGCCTGAGTCAGCAGTCCTGGGGGGCACTTACTGAAATCCATCCACTGCCACTAGAAAAAGTGTTTTGCTGAAGGCTACTTCAGTAGCTGAGCAATCCCTAAAAAGCACACACATAAATCACAGGATCCAAGTGCAGGAATATCAGCTTTCCTGAAAACAGAGTCGCAAACCCCAGAGTGGTTCTGGGCTTCTTCTGCAATGATACATCCTCACCCCATGCTGGAGGAAGTGCGCTGCCTGCAGGGAGATCACTGAGTAGGCAAGCTTACCAGCTTAGAAAACAAATACAGTAGAATTTACCATTCATCATGAACTGCAGATTTTACATGGCAATATTAGTCATAGCACTGTGGTGCTGTCTAGTTTTGCATGCTCAAAGCTCCCTGCACTGATCCACTTTCCTTCCACTGCTCAGAAGGCAAAGCTCAATACATTAATAATATATATATAGTAAGATATTAAAACAGAGAAACACAGATGCCCATTGCATTGCAGCCCTGGAAACTATACCTTGTTCATGCAGTCCACATAAGAAAGCATGAAGAAGTTAGCTCATAACCGCTGTACCTTTCTTTCCCACAGTAAGCTTAGCAACATCTGGCTAGATGCAAAAATGACTGTTATCTCCTTTAAAGGTCAGGTCCCAAAGCAGTCACTAATGACAAGCTCCAGAAATGGCTGACATCGTTCCCAGTGAGAAGAGCTGTTAGTAGCATGAGAAACTATTAGATGAAGTAGCTTAGGCAGACAGGGTTGGATTCATCTAACTTAACTTTGGCCATCTGAACATTTGGTATTTGGACTGTTACACCAACCTAGGCTGCCTCCAGAGACAAAGATGTGTGTAAGGGTGTGTGGCAGGAGAGTGCCTGCTCATTCAAAGGTAAGGTCAAGGACCTTTTTTAATGTAACAAGGGATAAGAAGCAAATAAGGAAGCCTGAATAAGAACACACAGGGGCACAAATTTGACGCAAATAACAAGGGAGGCAGAGATGCGAACCAAACCTGGTCAAGTCACACTCACTGATGATGGCACGTGGCAGTGTGTGAATGTCTGTTCCAGCAAGGTTGTCTGATTGTGAACCTTGTCAGTTGGGAAACTATGGGAAAACTGGAAACAAAATACATAGAGGCACAGACCTGAAAAAACAAGCATGGAGACCATGACAAGAAACAAACCTCACTACTCACACCAACTGAAGAGCTATTAATGGTGTGTGTGCCTCTGGGATACATTTTCAGGTTTGCTCTTGGTTGAGCTTGCACATGAGAAAGCTGCAGCTGTGTCCCCCAGTGTGGCCAGGGACCTCAGGTCCATGGTGTGGACAGGCCCTGGACAGGGATGCTAGCTGGGCAAGGAGGGTCCTGGGCTGGCAGAAGCAGCCATGTGCTTCCACATAATTTAAAGTGTTGCTCTAGAAAGTGATCAATGCCATCCATCATAAAATAGGTGCTTGGGAAAGGGAGTCTTCCAGAGAGTAACCTAGGTTCGCAACCTGAAATGGCAAGCAAAAAAAACCCCACCTAACAGGGGTTTACAAGAGAAAAGAAAAAAAAGGAAAGCACATGAAAACATACATATTAAAAAAAGATGAGGATAGGTACGGACTTCAGGGGGTTTATAGAACTGACCCTGCAGAGCCTGTAAGTCCTTGACAGGCACAAGGTAACTTTTACACATCACTGATGAGGCTCGCATGGTACTAGCAACTACTACAGGTATGGAAACAGGGATTTCATGAGGAAAGAATCCGGATCTTTGAATCTGTGAGGAAGCTTCCCAATTCTGTAACTGGAACAGGCAGATAAGATTTTAGTCAACTGTCCATATATGCTGCTGCTCTGCTTGGCCCCCTTTATTTACTGCCATTTCCCCCCTCTTCCCTCCATTCTCAACTGCTTTACTTGAATCCTTTCCATTTAATTTTTTTCCCTGGTGGGGATTTTAGGGATATAACAAGCGTGAATATTCATTTTTGTCATGTCTGCCCTTTGCACTCCAACAGCTAGGACTTTTTGGATGACACAGACAATGTGCTTGCATAAGCAGCTGAGGAAAGTATTATTTTATAGGCAACCAGAAGGTCACCATTATAATGCTGTAGAAGCCCTTTTAAGTGAGGAAATCAAGTAATCTCCAAGCATCTTGACATGTTTGTCTCAAAGAGAATCAAGCAAAGGAGTTGCAGCCTGGGGAAGGAAACCGAATGCAGCGCAGGTGTCCCAGGCAGCGCTGCTGAGCACAAGTAAGCTGCCACAGGATTGAGGCAATTTAAAAAGCAGCAGTTTAGAGGAGTGACAATTGAGAATAGCAGCACTTCAGCAAACAGACAAGAGCAGGCTCCTACATGTGCTAAGGAAAACAAGTCTCAAGGTGGGATGCTGCAGCTGACACTAGGGAGTTGAAGTTGTAAGAGGAGCTTGAGTTTGGTGTCTTGTAAACCATGACAGGGGACTGGAATGGGAAGCTGAAATGAGGTGAAAGGATTAGACCATGCTATTATTTTGTGATGCTGTGACATTTTGCAGATCATTTACTTCATCCCACTCCTCCCATACAGCAAAGAAGGGTCTGTAAAGAACGTGCAGTTCAGACTGCTTGCCTGCACGAAGCAGCCCGTCTGCTACAGAAACAAACCTTGGGGAACTCTTGCGCTGAAAGTGCTGGCAAGTTTTCCTTAATACTACAAGAAAATTACCCAACATGTGAGTTATATCACACAAAAAATAGCTTTTTAAGTATGTTGTCAATGCCCAGCACATGACAGTATTGTGATGGATAATACCAGGCCAAACCACAAGAATGTAGGATAATTATAATCTTAGCTTGAATCTACCCCAAAAATACGTGCTACACAACCTGTCCAGGGAGAGAAAAATGTGCTAGAGACCACAGGGCCATGGAAGACTAAGAAAACAAACACTCATTGAACTCTAGGTAGCTCACCAATACATGGAAACTGCAGTTAGCTGGATGGTTATCAGCCTTAAAGTTCACTTCAGGTACTACATTTCTGAAAGGAAAGACGTGATATTAGATTACGCAAAAGCCAATTTTAGTAAATAAAACCTAGCTACAGCATTTTTGAACTGAGTACTACAGAGTTCCTATCTACATCCTAACACCAAGTGCCTTAAGTATCACTTTCTATTCTGTGTTTATTTATCGCCCTTTACTTTGGCATCTGAAGTAATCTCCAGAGTTCATTTCAGGATAAACTGACCTGACCTCTTTCTTAGAGATGCTTGCAGAGGTGTTTCCAGTTACACCAGCAGAACTGAAGCCTTTACACAAATAACTCAGCTGCAGATGTTTTAATTTAATATACATAGGTTAAGGGCAAATTAATTTCATCCAAACTGCTGTACTTCAGCAATCCGCTTTGATGATAGCAAGAGTATGAGCATTTGTGGTGCAAACTGTCTCATCTACCCTCAGAAATCTGACTCTGGACACTAAAATCTAGACTCCTTTCACAGCAGATGAGGAAGCAAACTGTTCACATGCAATTTATCTGATGTATTTCAGATATTAACATTAGAATGAGATAAACTCTTTCTCATGAGTGCCAAATTCTGCTTACTAATTACAAGGAGATATCAGAGGTAGACATCCACATCTCCTCAAATGAGTTCCACACTACCAATTCAAAAGAAAACATTGCAATACCATTACATGCAGAATTGGTAACAAATGCAACTCTTAGTCATGCCTAACACCTGAGTATCTAAGAGATTTGGATAATGACAGACCTTATATACACAGAAAGGTGTTGAATCTTGCCGAGTAAGAGTCTGGCATATGTATTTTGTCCCTTTGTTGTTCTATGTCTTAGATGTCCTTGCTGTCCTTTCCACTACTTTTCCAGGTGCTGATGCAACACAATTTGTGCAAGGGCAAACATTTCCTGCTTAGTTCCCCATTTTTTTCCTAATAATCCCTGGCGTTCCATCACCTTTTCCTTGGGCAGACATCCAACATTTTCACTGAGCAGTCTGCTTTGACTCCAGGCTATGCTCCATAGAAGGAAGTGACCAATTTGGAGCCCATCATTCTGTGGTCCCTTATGGACATTTTCCCCATTGCTTTAATGAGGCTTTTTAATTGCTTTGAATTACATCTGCCATTTTATTCCCTGTGATACAGTAGAGAGCCTTCCTCACTCTTAACAGCGAGATCTCATTTGTACTGACTAGCTTAGTATATCTACAACCAAATATTTTTGTCAACACTCTTGCCTTAATAATCATAAACAGGTTCTTGCTGGAAACTGAATGAGGAAACAAAGAAATCTGACTATGTTATCTCCTCAATTCAAAGGGTTCTGGTTAGCAGATCTCTCTGGAATTAGACCTATGCCAGAGCACTGCAGTCGTGTAGATGGAGCAAGGTCTTGTCAGGGATCAATTTACAAACTGAGAGAGGTCACAGAGCTAGACTGGCAACTGTGCCTCTTGATAGAGACTCTTCTGGCTGCCACATAATCCTAGATACCATCCAGAAACCTCGGTCCAGGTCGACCTGATGTTCAGTCCCTGATCTCCCAGATAGCCATGCTCAGCGGAGGTGAGTGTCAAAAGAGCAAGTCTATAGCCCATGAAGCTTGATGAGTGCATAAAGCCAGATAATTATTAATTAAGCAGTCACTGAAGCATCCTATGTACAGCAAGTGAATAAGAGGTTACGGCAAACAACCTCCAGAAGCCAGGGTGTGAATACAGAGAGCTGCCAGACATGCCAGCAAGCACTGCAGGCACTGCATGGACTGCAGGTCACTTCTGTTACATTTACTCACTTTGTGTTATTTTGAAAGAACCAGAAGTAGTAGCACTATCATATTTAAGGCCATGGAGATTTTCTGCAGGTCTCGCAGTGAGTAAACTCATCATGTGATTGGGACCAGCTGTATGATACACTGCAGCTTGGAGCAAGGTTTTGTAGAAGAGCAATAAATTACTTGTAAAATGGAAACACTGAGAACCTCTCAGCTTTATAGCACTGTTACAGCATGTGCAAATGCAAAAGCCACAGCTTGAATAGTTCTCCCGGTGAACTGACATTCTAGGTGTTATGTTGACTGACTGATAGGATCTGAAATGTGTTTGACATGGCAAGCACAGACCAAAACATCCTCTGGTTCAAAAGAAGCTGAAAAGTATACTGATGGGAAACAACTAGCTGAACAGTCATCAAAGGAAAAGTTTTGGCCCTCATCAATTGCTAGTATACATGCTAGTTCCATGCTACGCTCTCCTCATCCTGTTTTCTGTTTTAATTGGACACATTGCACTGAGGCAGGCAGTACAGTTTTTAATGCAATTCCAGCAAGTTTCAAGTTTCTTTCAACAGATCACAGTTACTGAATTACCTCAACACTTCAAATGCTTCTAGCAGATGAACATTCACCTACATGTTTTCATGTGTACGCTGCTTTCCTTGAAGACAGCAGTGGGTGGGTTGCACTGTGAAACATAATGGTTGCAGGCAGCAAAGCATACCTCTGCAGTGACCCTTCTGCTGCAGCATAAGGAAAAAGTGAACTTGGCAAGAGTCTGGGGGAAGAAAGCAGAAGCCTAAAGGCCAATTGCAAGTTCCTCAGTTCACATTTGTTTGGAGTGACTTTTCCATGGCATCTGAAGTATCACCTGTTCCATCTCTTCCACATGTGATGTGAGGTAGCCAACACACAAAGCAGAATACAGTGCATCTCAGGACTTTTCTATGCTCTGGTACCAATATACGTACAATGATAAAGCAGGGGAGATCTTAGTACAGACACAAAGCTTTTGAAGTGATTCATGGTCATTTAAATCCTGCCTCCATCAGACCTGAGCATGCCACTGATCTGAACGGTTGGTCAGCTGAGCCGTGCTCATACAGCATGACATGACAGCAGGTACTGCACAAAATTAGGGGCATCGGGTGGGGGCTGTGCAAATCCCTGGAATTTATTTTCCATATAGTACCCATTAATGAACAATGCAATCTAGTGGTTTACATTATAATTTATGATAATCACAAGACCCCATTGTGCTGACAGATAATTTGCCACTCTCTATGCCCGTAATACTTGTATTGACCATTCCTAGTACTGTATTCTCAAAACAGCCAAGCATGGTACTCCAGCCTCATGGCCATTAACTGTACAACATGATCTGCCAAGCAGAGGCAATTTCTCTTGAAAGCTGTGTGCTCTGCCAACATCCATCCACCCCCCCATCCAAAGAGATTTAGACCTACTGGCAAAGATGGATGCAGAGCACTCTTCACCCAGCCCTTGAATCCAGGCAGTTAGGAGGTCAGTGAGCTGAAGACATCAGTGTTCAGAAAGAGCCATAAGAGGTTAAAGCTGAGGAAGAGTTTTTAGAGATGAGCATGGTTTTACCACAGGTCTTTAGTACCACCCAGCCAGAGAAAATGGGCCTCATAGATCAGGAAGTCAGCAAGCAAGATTATTAATGCGGTCACCTTGAAAGACATGAATGAAAATTACAGGGAGATGATTAGGAGCCTGTGCCTTTTGAGGAGGGGTTGGAGAAGAAAGCCTGTTTAGCCTGAAGCCAGGAAGGCCAAGGGATGTGGACACAATTCCTCTTCCACCGCACACCATGCAGAAGATGATGTAGAAACAGTGATGCGACATGAGCCCTACAGGATAGAGGAGGCAGGTAAATGACTATGAAGCATTCTTCTAAACAAGAAGTAAGATGCTGTTGGGTGGCACTTTTACAAGGAAGATCACTTCAGTAAAAGCAAGGACGTGGAATCACTGGCAAGTTAAACACGTGGTTTTCTGCAGGCTGAAAATCACCTGTGGGCAATTTAAGACTATTCACCTTAGGAGCCTCAGCCTGAAAAAGCAGATAAATTTATTGACTTTCTGTCTTAATGATGGTGTTAAAAACACGTTAAAATGGCCTCAGTTCAGAACAAGGTTCAGGCTCCGTAAGAATAAGAAAATGCTGAACTCAGTTACAGGTCTTTTTTGGAAACATATTATGGCACATAAAAAGTGAAGAATAGTTAAATTGGGAAAATACAGGGGGAAGGCGAGGTATTAAACTGGCAAATGCCTTTCCTACAATTCATGGCTGAATTGCACAGCCTCCATACACAAGCACATAGCACTGCAAACCCTCAGTCTCCCGCCACACAAGTGCAGGCAGGCTGCAGTATCGGAAACGATACTGTGAAATATTGCAGCATTTTACTGTACGGCCCCACCACCACACATTAAGGAGTTTTCTGCTCTGATGGTGCAGGGAAGCTAAATACAGTCACATCTTTGATGTGCAGCCTTACCCTGAGTAACCTCTATGGAAAAACTTATGAATGCACAGCAGAGTTCAAAAAAACACAGGGCACCAGATCCCAGGGGAGGAGACCTGGGAGAGAAGGGGAAGGCAGGAGGGAACATCTGGGATAAATGGCGGAAAATTGAGTCACAAAGGGCTCCTCCAGACCAAACCACAGCCTTCAACCTCCAGATGTGCTCATGGGGCGAGCACAAAGGAGATAACTGGCCAGGAGTGCAGGCAGGCATGGGGGGACATGGAGTGCACCAGTGTACCCCAGGAACTGATAATGAGCCATCAGGTCTTCCCACACCTTTGGCTACAGCCTGACTCCCTCTTCTTCTCTCCTCCTGGGAAGCCCCTGCATCACTACACTTCTCTTCCTCCAAGGGGGTGAACTGGTATCCCGCTCCCTGCTCCTTCCCAGGATGACTCTCTCTTTAGAAACCAATTTATTTTGGTATGAAATATCATATGTGTCTGATCTCTTCTTGAATTTTCTTGGAAAGTCTGAGCAAAATTAGTTCAGCTGCTGACTTATGTCAGAGAGGAAAGGGGGGGAAAAATATCCCAGATCCTTCCCTGTAAGCTCCAAGTGGAATTTTTGCACTCACATAACTCAAAATTGGCTCCTTATAAAAAAAATGTTAAACTCACATCTCTGTTTCCAGTGAGTCTTAAAGGTCCCTCCAATAAATTTAGTTGTTAGCGCAGATGTTGGGGCTATGGAAAAAGAAGGAGGGAAGCGTTGCTGGCTCTGGCACATCCATCTGGGTTTTTGCAACTAAGCTGAAACATCTCTATTAAAGGATGCCCCTCTCCTAACAGCCCATCAGCTTGGGCAGATGAGATCCCTGGGCCTGCATCGACCCCACACACCCTTGCTTCTTGAAGGAAACAAGATTTGATTAGATAAAATTCAGAAAACCTTCAGCATCTGGGGTGAGAAACTAAGCTTCAGAAGACAGGACAGACTGGAGATCAGGGTACCAGTGTAGCACACACAGAGTTTCTATTCTTGATTTCCCTCTAATGCCCTTCCTCACAAAAAACAGAGGGAATATCTTTCCTGGAGCAGCTGGATTTACTGCCACAGAGCTTCATGGGGCTGTAGGGTCAGGGGTGCTGTACAGTTTTCCTCCTCACACAGCCAAGCTTTGCAGCACCGCGTTTGGATTTCCAGTGCTGCTATTTGTCTCCTCACTCAGAAAGTGGTAGGATTAAAGAGCAGGAAAAACATTTCTTGGACTGCAAAAAAAAACGCAAATACCTCTAGAGAGAATAGACCTGTGCTGTCAAAAGGGAAATACCCTGGTATAACAGTTACTCCTAAGAAGCTTTCCACCTAAACGAGGTGTTCAATGTCATCAAATGCACCTCTTGCTAAAAACATTTTCAGCCTTCAGTTTGTGATGAACCTGCAGCCATTAACCTGCTCTACCATGTCACTTCCCATGGTCTGAGTGGAGACAATAAGCCATTTTCACATAGATGGAGGATGCTTTCCTGTTTGCAAGGCACTGGTTTCACTGCTGCATTTGATGCCGATGGGCTGCGCAGTAACAGACGAGTTACTTCATACCACTGAGAGGAAGCTCTCCCACCTGCAAGATGGGGAAATCTTTTCCTTGGGGTGATGTTTGAGAGTGACATGTTGAAAGTGGTTTAGCAATAGCAGCTCACCATAACCCTGACAGAGTTTCTCTTTTGGCATTAATGATGGTGTGTGGGATTTTTTTTGGTTCTGCTGGACTACAGATGAAGAAATCTGAGAAAACCCAGCACCTGGTGTATACGTATGCACATGCAAATTAGATGTCTGCTCCACAACCTGATCCCATTTCACTACGTGGAAAAATCAACACATGCACACCCCTCTTGGCACTCTGCAAGCTGCAGCCTGATGGCAAAAGCAAACTGGAAAAGGACCGGTACAGATGGGCACTATGGCTGTTTGAGGGTTATGCTCCATACTAAGAGCCCGTCAGACATGAGGGAGGCCCATGCAACACAACACCAACCACCAACACACACAAGACAGCTCTGATGGCCCCCTGCACAAGCACTGGGATCCCCCTCGCTTTCCCTTCCAGCCCAGCCAACAACAGCTTTCACAATGAAGCATCTTCCAGATCTAGGAGGTTACAGCATTCTGGAGAGCCCTGCTTGCTCCAGGAAGATGGGAAGGACCCAACCCCATGGCAAATGCTCCCCTACAACACCGTCCTCTTCTCCTCCTTCCAGTCCTCATTTAAAAGCCACCAGCCACTACCTCTGAAATGGTTCTACCTTCACAAGGCAGACCTCAGTGTGCACAGGGGCTGAGCACCCATACACCCACATGTTGAACCCAGAGCATGGCACCCCGGTGCTGCTGGGCAGAGAGCCCTCCAGCTGGGGATGTTTCCAGGGTCTAAATAATACTAAATATATAATTTATACTAAATATAGTAAATAATGGTTAAAGGACTTAAGTCCTTAATTTCTGAGTTGCCCCAGCATACCTTTCAGGCTTGCAACTTGCCTTTTGTCGCACAAAGATGCCTGACTCAAATCAGGAGACCAGGAGAACCACCACCCAGCACATACTTCCATAAGGCATTCAAATATGATCTGGGATTGGCAGGGTGTGGGGGGAGCACATTGTGCTTGCAGAACTCACGTGCGGCACCTCTGCTGTGAGCTTTGCATGGGCAAAGAGCCAAGCCCCATCTGCCTGGTGAGGCAGAGGACAGCTCTACTCACACCCAGCACTGGAGAGAATTGATCTAGTCTTGACTTCAGAGGAAGCCAGGAGAAGACACGTGGCATGGGCACCATTAGGATGCAGCCCCCCTGCCACCTCATACAACAAGATGTGTATTTCTATCACTTTTGAGGCTCAGTCTCGGGTGGGGGGGGGGGGGGAACAAACAAACAAACAAACCAACCCTGAAGAATAACCCCAGAGGTTCTATTGGAGAAAAACACATTGAAATCTATTTTTTTTTCCAGTTCTGAAGAACTGATGTCTTTTCTTACTTCATTTTGATAATTCCTTATATACTTTTGTTTTTTTCCACCCTTATGTTCTGGCACTACTGCATACCTGTTCCCTGGAAACCAGAACTCGTATCACAGAATCATAGAGTGGTTTGGGTTAAAAGTGGCTTAAACATCATCCAGTTCCAACCCCCTCTGCCATGGGCAGGGACACCTCATGGTAGACGAGGCTGCTCAAAGCTCCATCCAGCCTGGCTTTGAACACTGCCGGGGATGGGGCAGCCGCAGCTTCTCTGGGTAATCTGTGCCAGTGGCTCACTACCCTCACAGTCAAGAATTTCTTCCTAATGTCTAATCTAAATCTCCCCTCTGTCAGTTTAAAGCCATTCCCCTTTGTTCTTTTACTAAATGCCCTTATAAAAGTCCCTCTCCAGACTTCTTGTAGGCCCCCTTTAGGTACTGGAAGGCTGATATAAGGCCTCCTGGAGCCTTCTCTTCTCCAGGCTGAACAAACCCAACCTGAGGGCTGTCAATTAATTTCTCACTAGGATGTACAACCTACTTCAGCACAGGAGATCCAAAATCCCCCGAGTGCATGGGTGAGCTCAATGAGACCCTAGACCTGCCAAATTTACAGATTTTTCCAAGAGTGGGAACAATTTATTTGAACAAATAGGATTTTCAGGAATAAAAGCAACTTCCGGCAGGCTAGGTGTGAGAAGTCACCTGACTCTCTGCCTGATGAAGCTGAGGCTGAGTCATCCTCTGGTCTCTAGCAAAGGCACAGAATTACCTACCGGAATTCTTAAAAAAAAAAAAAAAAAAAAAAAAAAAAAGGAAAAAAATGTACTATTTTATTTTTCTGACTAGTACGAGCTCAAAAATTGATTCGGCTTCTTGCATTCTGACAGCTGTCATTAGAATAATTTAACAGTAATAGAATATCTTTTAAAACCCCTAAAATATATTTAAAAAGCAATACAGGAAAATAAAAAAAGAAAAAAACCCACCACGGAAGTCACCATTTTTACTCCACAAATATATATGTCTTCATATATGTGCACAGAGTACATAATTAAACATCCACACCAGGAAAAGAAAAGCGACTCCGGCCTTTGCTTATATAAATACCAACAGTTTAAAAAAGCAGTTCAGTGTGGGATTTTCAGCCTTTTGGCAACTGGCATTTTGTGTAAGAAGTAAAAACGTGCTTCTCATCCAGCATGTTCCTTTTGGAAAAGGATTTTTCATTCTTGTATTGGACAACATGCAAAACCTACCTTCCACTACAAGAAATTATGCAGGAAACCTGCTGGACTAGGTACTTTCAAACTGCGTCAGCAAAAATTAACAATGGAGGAAAAGCCTCTTTCCCCAAATACAAGTTAATCCTCATTCCTGTATGAGCTTAGACACATCTATCTGTACAACAGCTTCCTTCACGCATCCAGGAAAAAGAAAACGCAGGGAATGCAAGCAGAACAGTATTGCTGCGCTCTCTCTGCGCGACCGGCTGATGATGGCTGCTCTCATAGGGAATTCAGCAGACATCCGAAGGGGCCATACATAGCACACTAACAGGGACAAAGGGCCTTCTTCGGCTTGAAAGCTCCATCTGGCAGCATTTCTGCTGGAGATGTCAGCTGGGAGCTCAGCACAGAGCCAGCAGCAGCCTCTGCACCTGTGAGCCCTTTGCTCGCACAGGAGCTGCTCTGTTTTCTTCCAGCAGAAACTCTGCCTGACAGAGCTGGGGCTTGAGCATGGCAGCACGAGAAAAACAAGCGGCAAATCACACTTTCTGCAGCATTGTGTCGCTTACCTGCGATGCAACATCATTTAGCCCAGTCCCCAAGATTCTAATAGCATCCTTCCTTGGGTGGTATGGCTGCAGAAGCGGTGATGTCATGGGGAGGAAGCAGTAACAATCATGTGACTGTAATCCTCCCTCTATAGGGTATCTGATAGGAGACGCGGCCAGAGGCAGCCGGACCAGTCTGTAATCCTGCAGGATTAAACTGCAAACCTCTTTACTCTGCCCTCCCTATTCGGTCACCCTCAGAACACACGCTGCTTTCCCCTGCCCCTAACCTGAGCTAATTATTTTTAAAAGGGTTTGTGGATTGTTCTGCTAGAGCAACAACGATCACATTTTTCACAAGGAAAAAGCACAGTAAGCGTTCTGTGTGCAACCCGCGAACTATTCCTGTTGACTCTGCAGCAACACCCTGGCATCAGACTTTCTTTCATCTCTGTGAAATATGTAATCGCAGCACCTTGGAAACAAGACAAGCCATGATTTCACCATCCCTTGCATTTTTCCTTCTCCCAGCACTTCATTTCAAGTTTATCCAGCCTGACTTCCCTCTATCTTCTGCATCATATTCAAGCTTTGCAAGCTTATCTCAAAGGTTTCATTTCTGTTACCTTCACTTTACCCACCATCACTTCACTTGCAGCCTTCTGCCTTTGCTTCAATGCAACTGTAACAGCTTAAAAGGTCCTCTCCTATATGCCAGCCTGCTTTTCAAAACTTCTGCTTAAGTTTTCCCATTGGATATTTAAAAACTAGAACATGCCAAAATGTTTTAATAAAAAAAAAAAAAAGAAAAAAAGCAATTAGCCTGATCCCCATTTTGGTTAACTGAATATTACATCTCAGAACCATATTTTTGGAGGATTTTGTGGGTTTTTGGTTAAGAATTTTTTTATACTCTATAACATATGAGTTCTGCAAGAAACTAACAATTCCTAAACTTCCTATGTACAAATTTTGTACAAGTCACTAGGATAGTATTCCGCAAGGCAGAGGTTGCAACTGTTCTTTCTGAAGATCATGTACATGTACAAGCATGTACCTGTGCAATGTGTTTTATTTCAGGACATTCACATTCCCATTCATTTTCCCATATTTGAATACTCTGCAGTCTGGTTTTATCCTTAAGGGCATCCAGGCATATGCTTTGTATTACCAAGGAGATGCAATGGCTAGGAAGGGGGAGACCTTGCACAAGCACCCATGAAAATATCCCTGGGTGACTGAAGACACACTCATGATTTCCACTCACTCCAGAGGTTGAGAAACACAGTTCTGAAGGCCTTTTTGCCCCACTGTGTCTGAGCAGATATTTATGGGTGCACTAAGAAGGCAGCCTGGCCCAGCAAAGCAAATCAGTTGATTGGGGGTGTCCAAAACCTTTTTTCAGAATGGCTACACAGCTTGCCCAAATCCTGTCTATAAGCTGAAGACCTCCTGTACAGAAGCAACACGTTGGATTTTATTGCAACATCTGAACACTGAGCTTGCTTTACCTGAAGTTCCCACACCTTCCTGGAGTGAGGAACATGCCTTCAGGGAAAAAACCTGATCTGGAGATGACAGTTCCTCACCACTCAGAGCTGTAAGAGCCCCAGGCCCATTATAATAACCATGAAGTGTGGAAAAGTGAGAGAAGTCCTAACTTCCTGCTAGTGACTGTTCTTCGTGCCCATTAAAATCAGTATTAATAGGCCAACTGAATTCTGGGGCAGAAGTTAACCACTGAGCAATTAGATTTTATTTTCTTGATAATGTATCTGCAATTTTCCTTAATCAATTTATGAGAGGAAAACATGAAAAGCAGCAAGCAGCATTTAATTGGCCAGACACAAACACCTGAACCTGGAACTTCAGTGCCACAAAACACACATATAACAAAAACACCATGCCCTAGGCACAGAATAGCAATAGTACTAACCAAATGAGCACAGGGTTTCAATTCCCAATTTTTCTCCTGGATAAACTTCCCTAAATTCATTTCCTAATTTTTCCTTGTCTATTACCAGAGCTGACCTTATTGAGTCTCCTGCTAAATGTGTATTTTTACTTGGATTGTCTAACTGAAAACAAACTAAAGGGACAGAATACCTAATTCTGTATAGAAAATGTGATTCTGTAACCTAGATATGTGTGTTAAAATTTAAGACATTATTAGAAATCAGAGGAAACCAGAAACAGCTCCTAAGAAGATTTTAACTCCAAGAAATCTGAGATTTTCCAAAGTGCAAGCAAATCATTTAACTGCCATTTGCAGATTCCAAAACCAATCAACTTTACTGTTTGGTATTTTCTTCCAACGATACTCCGTCAGCTGCGCGGTCTCAGGACAAAGATAACACTCTTCACATGTGATCTTTTGGAAAAGATTGTTCTTGCTTTGGCTAGCCTGCAATTTCTCCAGTCTCTTTGTAAATACACTTTTCCTCTCAAAGATATATGACTATAATTAAAAAAGAGACTGGAGTCAAAATGAGCTGTAAAGTGCCCTCTTCCCTAAGAATTCCAACTTCAGTTCTGCATCCAGTGAAAACAAAATACACAGTTTGTCTAATTAAAAAAAGAAAAAAAAAAATGCTCCTTTTATACAGCACTTACCTTTAAGTCTTGCAAAGTGCTTACAAGAACTGCAGCAAAAAATACATGTAAGACTTCATTCTTAGAACAGAAACCCCACACTGACTTACCCATTATAGCTTTTGTTGTTGATCCTGATGGTAGTGAGACAGGGACGATTGGTATTCCAAACTACTATTTCTAGCTGACTGTTTAAAAATAACCTAAACTCTGTCATACCCTTAACGCCTTGCAAACACTGCACAGAGGCAGGAGTCACATGTCAGTACTCCAATTTTGCCTGTGCTTCTGCAGCTTAGGGCTGTAGAGAGAAACTGGGAAATGGCCTTTCTGTAATTACACAGGTTTAACATTTCTAGCTGCAGTAAAGTTCAGCCTAAAAAAATTAACCAGTATTCTTTTGAGTGGCTTCCACTTTGGAATTAGTTGTAGGTAAGATAATAGAGAAATAACATCAACTTACTTCCAATACAAACCTACAAACTCTAGGTAGGTAAAGAAGACAGCTCAACCTGTTGTAAGTGGAGCTACATATGAATTACAGGAATATTTAACTCTGAGCCTCTGATACAGCTGTCAGCTTATCACAAGGGATGAGCACACGGGAAAACATACTTGCCATTCCTTACACTCTACATCCCTTTCAGGTCTTCAATGTACCCTCTATAGTATCTCTGATTTCATGTATTTCCTCTTTTTCTTTTATTTGAAAACTCATTACATTACCTAAATGACAGAGTTATTCAAAATACAAAATTTCTTTACAAAAGCATCATGAATGTGGCACGTATAAACTATTGAACAAATCTCTTACACTTTGACATATAACAAAAATCTATTTCTGTTTATGGCAAATTATTTTATTTTGTAGAAGAAATACTTTCAAATAATACAAAAATGACAATCATACAGAACTGTGACAAAAACAAGAGAGATGAATACTGAATATGATAACTCATTACCACATCAAGACAGAACTCATTACAGCAGTCAGAATCAAGACCCACAAGATACACTGACAACATCTCACAGCGGTCACTATTTAAACACACCAGCTGAAACCCCTTGCCAGAGAGGCCACCAGATATTGCCCCTTAGTTATACAGGTACAGATTAATTTAGGGAGGAAGAGAGATCCCTATGTTAAACCCTGCTCAAAGTAGGCCTAATGAGACCAGGATACTCCAGGATATGTGTCCAGTGAAGTCCTCAACCCCTCTATGGACAGAGAGCTCCACCTCCCTGGGCAATCTCTTCCAGTATCTGACCACCCTCAAGGGACACATGGTGGCGGCTGTTCTTAGTATACAGCAAGTACTTCTGCAAGTGTCCTTGCATGGTAACTTTTGATAAACACTACTACGTAAGGGCCTCCACTGAAAATGAGATGTGAATTCTGACAAACTGTTCTTTTCAAGTAATGAGCACTGAAAAGCTTGCTGTTCCTAGACTTTCACCCAAACACTATAAATTTCTCACATGATTTGTTTTTTATCTGCATAGTTTCTGAGTGTGTCTAGTTGTGCCCAAGGAACCCAATATACGCCCACTGAAGCTTACTGGCAAAACCAGACTTCAGGATGGTTAGCCTGATAAATGCTAAATATACTCTAATTTCACATATATTGCTATACGATCTAATCACTTGATGCCTGCAATGATTATAGGCCATACTAGGAAACAGGGAATACTACCTTAAAGGTGTGTGGTAGTCATCCTCATTGATTAATGATTTAGGTTTACAATCTTTTCCTCTATTACTTTTTGCCTCAGCTTAAACAAGTAAAAGCAATTCAGCTTCACTTTAAGGTTTTCCTGATCTTTGACAGGTAACAGAGTACAAGCTCTTGAATCTCACGAAGAACACTTACTTACAAAATACTTGAAAATATTCTGGTTGGTTCTGGTAAGTACATTTAGGTTTTGGCTGTTGTTGCTTTGATTTCCTGGCATACAAAAAATCTGGAACCAATTCAACCTTTACTTTAACGAGGAGACAGCGGGATCTTCCTTTTAGGAGATTCCCGCAAGTTGCAAAACCAGTCTTGTGTTGGGCACCTCTCTTTATAGGTAACATATAATTAGAAAAATATGAGGAACTCTATTATAGTAGCTTAGTAAAGAAGTATTTTTACATACTTGCAGGATGCAAGGACACAAAACTGGCATTCTCGGGAATTTAGGGTGACAGTCTTTCACTAAAATGGTCACAACTAAAAATATTTCTTACTGGATTTTAGCTGGTCCAACTAGCAATCAAGTGAGCTGTACCTTCCAGAATTATACACCTTCCTCCTGGGAAGTGTCACTGTTCAAAAGAACTTGCATGCAGTAACCCCAAAATACATCCTTCAGGATGAATATGTGTTTAAGCACCCTTCTTTAAAGCAGCTGCTTTCTGGAATTAGCACATACGTATTTCCTGAATCAGCTCATAATCTTTAAAACTGAGAAATTACGATCATATTCCTTTAGTGGCCTTTCCACACAGCTAGCTCACATTGCTCTTCTAACTCCCTTTTCATTAAACAGCAAGACAAAGACTTGTCACCCTTTTCCTTCCTCCGTTTAAACTGAGAATCTAGTTAAGAATATAAAGATACTTTAGACACAACTGAAATGAAAACAATCTATTAGTGCACAGTAAGAACATGCAAATGAATTCTGCAATGTTTAACATCACTTCTAATAAGTGTTAAAGACATTGCAGGTGATAATATTTTGCTATAACACAGACAGTGCTAAAGGATACAATGTACATAATAAGCTACAGATAATAAAGCTGAAAAAAGTGACGATTTTAGAACACAGTATTTCCATTTCAGGTATCAGAAACAAAACCAGCTCAATGGTTCCATTCTACTGTATGACAAATACTGAAGAACAAAATTTCAGTCTTAAAATACATCTTAAAGTAGGTATTTTCCTTCAAGGAAAAAAGGCACTATAAATAAATTACACTACAGTGAATTTGCCTGAACTCACTTTGTTTCTGTCTTCCAGCCTTTAAGTCAAATAAAACAGCATAAAAACTGTACACGCTCTTAACAGGATAGTCGATCTTTTATAAAATAAGTTGTCTTCAGAGATGTCAGTTTCACAACAAGGAAAAACCAAGCCTTGTTGCAGTCGCTATTATAAAATATATATGTATATATATTTATATATATGGTTTTGTTTACTTTTACTTTTTTTACTTTTTTTATTTTTTACAAAACGTGTATATTAGCTTTTGCACAATTTTTTTTTTTTTTTAAGAAACTTGGCTAATCTAATAACTTCATTAAAATAAAAGCGATAAATACTTCATGTTTACAATGCAACATGTCATACATCATCAGCTGGCAGAGGAGGTATGTTAATCCTTGGTCTTGTAAAAAAAGCTATCTTCTCTCTGTGATCAAAACAAGATAAAAAGGAAGCAAGTCAAATATATGCCTACATTTTTCTACCCCCAAGAACATGGTTTCTTTACTCTAGTTAATGGTTAGTACTTGTTCCTTACAGAATGAACTAATGGGTTATTTGAGTACAAGAAACATACAAAAACTACTGAACCTCACTGTATACTTCTAGCAACATTCTGTTGAACATAATTACTACTTTTGAAAATTAGGTGTAAGCTTTATACAACTCATCAAACATCTGTCATAGCTGACTGCAAAAAGGTTTCACAGGACAAGCCCTGAATAAACCCCTTCTGCAATGCAAAGTTCAGCTTTGTACATTGTACAATAATGCCTACAAAAAAAAAAAAAGAGGGAAAAAAAGAAAAAATGGATGATGGCATTCAGTTGTCTTTTTGCTTCTTTACTGAGCAAACAGATGCTGTAAAGGAAGTGTCATAAGAAATAGATGTGTGAATAAAAAGGGCATGAATTTAAACAAGAAATACAGCTCTTGCTTCATTATCTACATTTTATTTTGTTTAGTTCCACAGCTTTTTACATCTCAGTAGACAAACCACCAAATGTACCAGAAACATAAGATGTAAAAGCAACCCTGAAATTTCTATTCCTCTTATTTCCTTCCCCACCTTTGTGAAAAAGCCTTTCCAATAATTTGAGGGGGGAAAAAAGTACATTAAAGGACAGACAGCATTTTCATTTCACTTAAGTATTCCCTAGAAAAAAAATGATCTAAAAATCTCAACACTGGATGAAATAGTAACATTATGTAACACGGTAGCTGAGCTGTCCTTCACATCTATGCTGCACTAATATTTTATTACTCTAACTCTCCAAATAAGAATTATAAAAAATTTAACGCTTAAGTAATAGTCTTCCTGTGAAATGGATATTGTTCATCAATGCCACTTCTACACAAAACAAACAGTCATAAAAAACAACCCCAAACATAAAGCTAAGAGAAAATACATACCGTGTGAACACACATGAAATAGGAAAAAAGTCCAAAGAAAAGGCTTCCTTAGAGAAAGCTGGAATATTACTCATTTTTAGGGAGAGAATGTTACTGGTAATATATGTATGCATCACATTAAGCAAAATATGCTCACAGGCTTGCATTGAAGAACTGACAAATCACACGAACTTAATAGTGACGAGGCTAAGTTGAAGGAATCACCTAAGCTCTATGGTTGCACCTGAAGACCTTTTTTTTTTTTTCATTTATATCTCATGTGTTTTAGAATCATAACACTGCAATTTTACCTTACCTTTGGCTCTTCGCACTACAAATAATCCAAAGGAAACTCAGGTGTCCAAATCAATATACAGTTAAAAATTACTAGCTATATAGAAGACACACAGAATTTAAGCTTAATGCTTCAGAGAGCTTTAACCTCTCTAATGAAATGTTGCTTTGCTATTTCAGTACACATTACCACTTACCTAAAAGTCTGCACCTGAATAGGCTCCTTCTGATTTTGCCCACGCAACTGGTATATTTCTTTTGATGCTTTCTTCAGCATCTTTTCAGCTGCTTGCTCTTGGTGATGTTCAAATTTGGTCTGTCTGGTCTGAAAATAAGAATATAATGATTAAAATGATCATATGAATAAATAAAACACAAAAATTAATATCCAGGTTAAAATAATGGATTTTTTTCTCCAGTCACCATAGTAAACCCACACAAATACATTGTCTGAAATAGCTGATCTATAAATTCAAAAATGCTGACAGTGTTGTTTCATTTACTAATGCTCTTCAGACACAGAATCATAGAATCATAGAATAGTTAGGGTTGGAAAGGACCTTAAGATCATCTAGTTCCAACCTCCCTGCCATGGGCAGGGACACCTCCCACTAAACCACTCCATCCAAGGCTATGTCCAACCCAGCCCTGAACACTGCCAGCGATGGAGCGTTCACAACTTCCCTGGACAACCCATTCCAGTAAAGAATCCCTTACAGTAAAGAATTTCTTCCTCATATCCAATCTAAACTTCCCCTGTTTAAGTTCAAACCCGTTACCCCTTGTCCTATCATCACTACAGGACATACATGCATTACATTTCTGAAATTTACTGCAAATAGATCTGCCAAACAAGACCTCAGAATAAATTTAGGTTCACACTTGCTCTCTGATAATCCAATGACAAATTCTGTTTGTTGTGCAGTTTCTGTCACTTTTTGCCTATAACTTCTTTCTTCAAGAACAGGAAAATAAAATAAATAAATAAATAAATCACATACTTAGAGAACATTCCAAATACCTGTAAAATTTAAATATCTAATCAGCAACTACTTCTTTCAAAGATCAGAAGGAAATTATTAAAGTTCCAATAATAAATATCTAAAACAAAAAAAATCCAAACTCAAACAAAAAGTGTCACTGATGAACAGTGTCATTCTTTAGTAACTGTCCTCAAATAAACACACAGTTTGGTAATAATGCAATTGTTACTAGCATTGTGCTAACCTCAAGACTATATAAGCAACATTCACTGTTTGAAGTTCTGTAAAAACAGCTCTTTAGACATCTTGTCACTATTAAGCAATTTTGAAATGAGAAATCTCTGAACACATTGAGTGCTCATCTCATGTTACCATACCTGCCTTTCTGCTTCCTTCAGCAAGTTTCGGAATCGCTCATCCCGGAGGACCCAGTGGGGTAGATCTGTCTGTCCTCTGAGTTGGGCATCTTCCAGACGCTGTCTCAACTCTCTTAAAACACATATCTCCTCATTCAGCTGTCTCTGTCTAGTTCTGGATGCCTGGAGATCCAGCTCCAGGTCTAAGGATGTCCTTGCCATAAGCTCAGCCAAAGATGATCTGCAGGACTGCTGAGTTATTAGGATTCAAATAAAATGCACAATATATTACTCTCAACATGGTCTATCTTTATCTATATAGAACATACATTTTCTGTACACTTCACACACAAAGACTTTCTTGACACAGAGTTTTGAAGACACTATTTATATCCCACAGTGAAATTCAGCTAACTAGCTGCAGGACTTTTCTGGACCATACATAAACTTTTTCAACTAATGCTTCCATTACCTCCTTTTACAGTCTCCTTCTGGCTTATAACTATTAACTAATTTAAAATTATGAACTAACTTTTCATGTTATGATGACACAAGGGATACAATCAGAAAATACTGTACTGAGCAAAATTCCCCTTTTAAAGGGCTTTATTCAATACTGATTTTAAGGTACATTCTGAATCAAAACTGGAGGCATGGGTGTCTACTTGCCTACACCAGCAAGAAATTAATTTCTGCTGACCAGGCTAAACTGTATGCAGTTTATAAACAAGGCATTAATGCCTTACCTGCCCTTCTCTGCCCTCTTATTCTGCAGTGCGCAGGGTGACATGGAGGCAAGAGAAGAAATTAACCTATTCATTCCTCAGTAATTTGGCCTCAAATACTGTAGCTTGCTAGGCTGCATGGAAGGGGAGCTGTATGTTTTGCATCACATTCACACACAGCTCTTTCAGCCTGCACCCTGCATCATAAAATTAGATTTTAAAGTAACAAACTTTACATCTAAATCAATACTAATCAGTCCCCGTTAAACTAATTTTTGTCTGCCACACCTCTTTTTCCCCTCCTCGATAATTGTTCACAACTATATTTCACTCTCTCTGTCTACATTTCAGCTTAAAAATCCCAAACCAAACCCAAAGGTACCCCTCCCCTTATTACATTACAGAAGCCTTATACATTTCCGAAAAACTGCAGAATGTACCTGCAGACATCTAAAGCTCAGGTATAAAAGTACCACTACTCTAGCAACTCCATGAAAAGCAAAAACCAGTTTCCAAAGTATACCTGCTTATACCGTAGAGTACGTCTCTCCAATGTGTTCCGGACAAAAGGGGATTTCCTTGGCAGAGTTGAACTGTCACTGTCACTGCGATACAGCTGATTAGAAAAGATATTGAAAAGACACTGCTTACAAGGTTGTCTACATTAAGAAATCTGTATTTTTTTTCTTTTGCTTTTGAGATGTATTTTAATTCACTGAAACTGTCTTGTTTTAAGCAACTGTTTTTTTCAGCTTTATTAAAAAATTATATATAATAGTGCTCATGCTGTATAGTTAAAATAAAAAAAAACATCAATGTTTAACAGCTAAGTTTCATCAAACACTGTATTACGTATTCAGGACAATGTGACCTAAAAAAAAAAAAAAAAAAAAAAAAACACAACAGGGGAGAGAGTAGTTAAAGGCACTAATATTTCTTTCTAGAGCACTTACTATTGTGGGCACAAACAATAGTCTTCCACTTTTCCCTCTTGTCTCTGATTTTAAGTAAATTCAGATTAAGTGAGGATGTTTAACAATCTTTCCCTTCTTGCACTACCTTTATTCTGGTGTGTGAGGGTGCTTTACTCAGATTCCCTATATAATAAACAGATACGGAATCCAGAAATCAAACTGAAGAATATGAAGAGTGCACTGCATGCAATGCAAATAAGAGAGCAAAAACTGGTTTAGGAAAATTAATACAAGTTAAAAATCATTACTGTGCCTTTAAACTCAAGCTCTCAAAAGCTTACGAACGAGTACAAATAAAGCTATGTGCATTCCACCAATATTGCAAATTTGTATTGATCTGCAATACCGTGAACCAGCTGCTTATAAGCCTTTTGCCATTGAACATAGCAATCAACTAACCTAAGCTTAAAAACTGTCGTGCTGATCCTCAATTACTTGCACCAACGCACTTGAGAATCCAAGATCCCACTGTAACAGGCACCCTATGACTAACATTCATGTCAGCAACTGGAGTCGTAACAGTATTTATGCAATAACCCTAAGATTATGCGTTCAGCCCCCTTTCCCAAAATCTTACGTACCTGAAAGTTAAACAAGGCTTCTAAGCCAACTGTTTATATATTAGACAGCACTGTACCTCTGTAAAATCAATCACTCTAGCTTAATATCTAAGGTTGTCAGGGAAAGAGCTTATTATCTAATTTGCCACAGATTCTTAAAGTTTAAGTGAAGTAAATTCAGGTTTAAACTCTTAAAAAGAACCAGGGGACCTCTTCCCCACTACAATATTTAAATGCAATGAAAGATTATTCATTAGTATTAGAAAGTAGCATGTTTCTTATAAATGTAAGATAACATATTATCAAAAAAGTACAAAATACTTGTGTGGAGGCCCTTTCCCTCTCCTTCTTTTTAAGCTTTACTCACCCTGCAAACATATTGACTTCGTGCTCCAGGCGAGAAGGTCTGGGAACGAACAATAGTGCTGCTGCGAACAAAAGCAGAACCCCGTGGCCTGCGGCTAGTTCTCTCTTTTGGAAGAATAGCAACTTCTTCAGGAAACAGATCCTCGGTGTTAGTTTCCTTATCCACCTAAAATTTCAATGAAGGAAAAATTTTTAGTTTTTTGTTACTTTCTCTCTCTCACCAAAAACAATCAGGCATTTCAACAATATCAAAAGTAAACAATTTGCCGTGCTAGGTTCAAGCTTTAATGGACACTGAGAACTGAGGATGAATCACCTTATTTTTAAAAAGAGTTCTACAACTAGGTGATTCAAAAGTGTAAGAATACCTTTCAGAAGCCTTTGCTGGAACAGTAACAATTATGAGATGCAGTTGCAACATGAATCATAGCTGCAGAGTATAAGGACTGCATTTAGAATCAACAATTTGGCATAAACCAAGCCACCACCGGATCTCCAGCCTCAACAGAAGAAAACTGAGCCACCTTTCAATAAGCAAGGTGACTTCTGAAGGAAACAACCACCTTAATACTGGAGAAAGTTAAATGACTGAATCACAGAATGGTTTGGGTCAAAAGGCACTTAAAGATCATCTAGTTCCAACCCTCCTTGCTATGGGCAGGGACACCTCTCAATAGGCCAAGTTGCTCAAAGCCACATCCAACCTGGCCTTGAACACCTCCAAGGATGGGGCAGCCACAGCTCCTCCGGGCCACCTTTTCCAGTGCCTCACCATTCTCATAGTGAAGAATTTCTTCCTAGCATCTAATCTACCCTCTTTCAGTTTAAAAGCCATTCCCCCTTGTACTATCATTATATGCCCTTGTAAAAAGTCCTTCTCCAGCTTTCTTGTACGCCCTTTTAGGTAGTGGAAGGATAAGAAACTCAACAAAAGGGAACTGAGAGACTGTCGAAACAAAGATAAAAGAACACTAAAATATTCAGAAATACAGACAGCACATGCTACTCTAGCAAAGCTTCCAAACTTTAAGGTAATTCACTCCTCAACGGGAGGTGTAATCTTCCCTAAAGGCAATACAAATGGTTTATGTTCCTCTACTTCAGTGGAAATATGCTGATTTCAGCTTGTTTGGGATTATTTTCCATGTCTCATATCTTGAATACAAAAAGATTTTAAATACATCACTTTCAGCACAATTGTTCTGAAAATTTCAGCTGCATTTACTGTAACACTGAAATAGCAATACAAGCTGTAAAGCAGTAAGCTTCTTTCTGCACAATACCTTCAAATTCTCTTATTTTCTTATTTCTTATTTATCACTGGAATTCATTCATGAATTTCATGTAAACACAGACATTGATACAAGTGTGTATTTCCAGATTAGATAGAGACCACAGTAAAACTAGCTTGCTTTTGATATAGAAAACTAATTCTGCGAGAAATAATTAGAAAGCAAATAAAAAACCCCCAGCCCTAAAGAGGGTATTCTGAACAACTTTAAAGGCACGCTATTGTGATGAAAGCAGTGCTCATGTAACGTTAATGTCATTTCTGATTCTTTTTTGCCTTGATCAATTCAGACTCAAACTCAAGGAGCAGCAGTAACACACTCTGTGCGCCAGCCAGCATGGCACTGTCTTCTCTCATTACCTTTAGTGGCAGAGGCTGCATTTTTCCAGAACTGTACTGGCCTGCTTGAGCTGCAAACGTGTGTCCAGCTAACGAATCCCCACAGAATGGCTCTGGATAAGGAGGACTAGTCTGTGTGCAATTACTGCATCCACTGTCAACAGATTCTGCTTGCCAACTCCTAAAATCAGAACGTCGCAAGAGTGTTGTAGGTATTAAAAAAACCCATGCAGTTATGCATCATGTTTATATTTCATTATCCAGGACAGTTTATCATTTAAGAGTATTATTTCTCCAATGAAAATATAGAATTTTCAAAGGGAGAACATACCCCACCTGCATTTCTATACATGCAGACAAGCAAACACGTCTCATTCCAAAAAAAAAAAAAACCAAACAAACAAACCCAAAACCCCCAAAAAAACATCTTCCCTAATTTTCTTAAAAGTCTATGTTCTGGTCTTCACAGAAAAATACAAAGAAAACAATAACAAAAAGAACAACACAACTCATGTAACAAACTAGCAGTATTATTAAATGGTGAAACAGCATTGTAACAAACCCTGAAATAGCAAAAGAACTGTGCTGCATGCTCACTCCATAAGCACTGCAATGCATATATTTGCCATTTTCCAATGTCCACGCAAAATATTATTTATCTATTTTTTAGTACAGTGCTGCTACAAACCCATTACCAATGCCTCCTTAGCAAAGTTTGTTTGATATAATGTTCTCCCACTCCCCAAATTCCAACTCCTCTAAACTCAGACAGCTACTCAGAGGTGGTTTTCTCCTGTTTGCACATGATCACATAATAGAATTTCATACCCTTAACACTAACCAGAAGCAGATCTCAGAATAAGGACCTGTGGTTTGTCCTGCTGTATTTCAGACTATACCCACAGCTTAAATATAATTCAGATGTTTGGTGAGGTATTTAAACTATTTTTACCTTTCTGATATGGCTTCTGCCTGATCTTCCTTTCTTTCCATCTCCAGGATTTCCTCCTCTGTGTATTCCAGTTTCACTCTCTCTTCTGCCAACTCTCTCTCAACTGCTTCCAGCTGGGCAGTGGTCCTGGCTAACAGGGCTGTCACTGCATCCTGAAAAGTAAAAGAGACTTCAAATAAAACTGAACAAAGTAATGTATTTAATGTATATCACTGAGAGAAACCAAAATAAAACCATGGCCTTTATTTTTTTTTTCTAAGAAGCATATAAGTAAACAAAATCTGTCCTAAATATTAACGATCAAAAAGTATGTGGTGCTCCATGAATGCAACTTGTCAGAGAAACCTGGCAGAGTTTATCTCTCTGTGCATCATTCAGCAAGCTAGGTCAGAAGATACCTCTGGAGGTCACCTAGTCTGATGTCCTGCTCAAAGCAGGGACAGCTTCATAGCTACATCTGGTTGCCAAGGGCTGAAAAATCTCCAAGGATGGAAGCTACAGCCTTTCTTGAAAACCTCCTGAAGTGCAGTGGCAGAAATTTCTAATACATTTTAGTCAGTTGGACTGGAAGTGTGCATACAAACATACACAGAATACAATTTCAGTCACCTGTCTGGGCATGGTCTAGCTTTTAATTATTAAATTCAGCTCTTGCCACAAGAGGTAAATTAAAGTATCGCCTTCTGTGTACCTCAAAAACAAACTGCACCTGAGATCAGATCACAACCACCCACTAAGCAGGTCAAAGTAAACAAATCAGTTTTTTCAGAGCCATACTGTTTTAACTGTAGTGACATTTCCAGAAGACCGGGGAATACTTTCTTCACACTGGTTTTTGTTCTTTGCTCTCTGGGGGTCTGAACCAGTGAAGATCTGAACAGTATACCAGTGAAGCTGCATCTCACCAGAACTCTCTGTATCAGTCAGGTTTATCTGAGCAATGCCCTGTAAACAACAAGAACCATTGACCACAATAAGGTAAACATACACTGCAAGACAGACATCTTCTCATTTAAAGAGTATTTTAATTACAGTGTAAAACCTCCACTTTAGAGATGCTGTTAGTATTTGATAAAGAGACAGTTTTTTCTGTTGTGTTTTGATATATAAGATACTGAATTTCTTGCCCCTTGCCAACTGCCAGGAAGGATCAGAGTAGATATTCATTTTTTTTAAGTTGAAAAATAGAATTTCCATGACTGATGTAGATATGATTGTTAACACTTTATTAAATAACCTTCTTAATTATATATGATTTCAAAATCTGCTTAAATTAATATTACTTTAACAGCACTACTTGAATCTGTGTTCCTTTGAGAGAACTATATCCTGAGATACCCTTCCATCGTCTTGCCCTCAAAGTCATCTTCCTGAGGGAAAAAAAGAAAACATGTTTTTCTGCCTGTTCATATCGTAAGGTAGTCAAACAGGCCATAAAGACATTTTTCTGCCTTCCAAGCCATCCTTACATCTCCCTTACATCGTTACATTCAGGTGAAAACAGGTTCAATGGAGGCTTCCAACTAAAAGTATTCCCCACTTTAAAGTAGCCCTAGTCCATCTGACAACACTCATGTAAGAAATTTCTGTGTGATGACCTAAATGAAAAAACAACTGTGAGCAAACCCATGCTTTTTTCTGGCTTTTGTTTGTTTGTTTGTTTGTTTTTGTTGTGGTTTTTTGTGTTGTTTTTTTTTTTTTTAATCCATTTACTAGTTGAACCAAAACAAATAGCTGGATGCCTTGATTCTACTTGTAAAGGCAGTAGGAAGTGTATGCAAAAACTCTGTTCAACTTTAAGCAGGTAAAGAAACAGTTAATTAGAAAATAATAATAATAATAAAACCCTTTGTATTGTTTTTCCAAGATTTTTGTTCCCTGGGCTCTGTTTAAACAGGTGTGTAAAGGACAATGGAGAAAGTTTCTGGAAGCAGCAAAATAATGTCATATCAGGATACAACATGTTACTGAGATATTGGAGGTTACAGAGATGTCTTTTTTATATACAGAGATGTCTTCTATCTACTGGCTCTGACACAGTGTAATAAAGAAATGTGTCGAATAAGTCACACTTTTGCATCAGAGCTGGAAAAGACATGCTGGATTTAGTTTCAGAGGAAGTAGGTAAAGCTATTTTCCTGTCATCAATGCTGGAAAAATCATATATTGACTTTTAGGATGCCTGACACTGCCCTACAGATCGCATTTATTAAGCAGTTAAGAAGGCTGAAGAAGCTGTTACTACAAAGTGAATCACTAAATGGGGAGAAAATCACCACCAAACCCTATTAATAATGATCAGTACTGAGCAGACTAATGAATATTTCACCTCCACCTCAAGATCTGGAGCTTGCTCAGAAGGATGAAGGCATCCAGGTGGGTCTGCTAGCTGCCTATCACATGCCTGTTCTGGTGTACTTGTTAACAACTTGGATGGTGGAATAGTGAAAGCATTTATGACTCTGTCGATGATGTCAAACAGGATTGTGAAATTTACGAGAAAAGGATCAGAATTCAAAATTATGTTAAAAAATGGGACAGATGCTCTGAAATAAATAACAAAATGAAAAAAGAAAAGTTACACTCAAGAAGAATTCAAATAAATTAAGACATAGGGAATAATTGGTTTGTCAGGGCTGTAAAAGATCAGAAACTGGGAGTGAAACAGCAATGCCATGTGATTTCAAGAAAGGCAATCACGTTTCTTTGATGTTTTAACATGAGCCATATATGGCTCATCACGGAAAATAAATCCCTTGTTCTTAACATTGATGAGGCCAACATGGAAGAAATAAGCCAACTTAATGAAGCACAGTTTCAGAAAGCTGTAGGAAAACAGAAAAAGATCTTTCAGCAAGGCAGTGCATATGAATAAAAGTTTGAGGGAATGGAAAGACCATCCCACAAGTTTAGTAGATTTAGTTCTCTACATAAATGAAGTTTAGAACTATTTGCCAGAATTATTTTTTTTTTCCATTCCTTGTTATGTACAAATATTTCTGTAATTTGGGATTAAGTCCAACCTGGCTTCTGCATTTAGGAAAGCATTAAACTGGCACAATCTAATTGAAAAGAAAGCAGTCATCAAGAACTTCAGAGACGTACAGACGATTAAATAGATGGAAAAAAAAAATGTAATCTCAGTGGAAGAGGCTTTGAAAGACAGAGGCCATAATGGCAGTTCCAGAGAGATGCAGCAAATGATTTTGCAATTTCAGAAAATACTTATTTACATAATTTACATAAATTTATAGCAAGAGGGCAACGACATATTGTTTAAATATGTAGTTCAATGCACCTACCTTAAGAACCATAGCATTGTTTCTCTCTTTTTAAGTAGCATTGTTAACTTACTCCTAGAGTATGTTACCACCTACTGTGGACAAAGACATTTCTGACAAAGCTACACTAAGATTAAGAAAGAGAAAAAAACCCTACAGACAACCTGGAGACCTATAATTTTTCTGCTAATTCAGTAGAAGCAGTTAAAATAAAAGCACCCTCAAATTAGATGCACTTGCATCACTATAAGGATGCTTTACAGTGAAATAGCTATTTTGCTTCCAAGAGGAAGAGGATATACCGGTGTAAAGCATTTAACACCAATATATCCAGCTTGTTCTTGAGATGCTTTCTGTATCATTACATCATAGTGCAAAAAAGACAAAACTTCTTACTGCAGACAAGACCTTAAGTCCATTTCCGCCAATGTTAAGACCACTGTTTATATAAGACACTACCTACTTCTAAAGATGGACTAACAAACATGCACTCTTGTCCAGATTCGCTCAAATAAACACCTATTCTCCATAGTCCAGCATGACAGTGAGATGCCTGTACCTCTTAACTACTTTGATAGGCATAAAAAAAATACCCCAACAAAGCATTTCACTAACCCTTTCAAACCCCTAACTGAAATGGCAGCCCATTCACTTCAAAATAGCCGTCATCCCTAAGACAGTTTTATTCAAGCACATTTATATTTGCAATAGTTAAATGAAGCTAACAACACATCTAAAGTTAACAGTTAACATGTGTAACCTATTTAAACAATTGCCACATTTATTTGAATCTATCTACATCAGATATATCTCAGTTTTAAGTGAAAGGTTGGTCTAACAGAAACCTGCTTGGACCACTATTATCCAGCAATAAAGTTATCATTGATACAATAGCAGTCTTCTTTGCCTGCTGTTACAGTTACATAGCATGAAAGGGATTATATCTGTTACCTTTTTATTAGGAAATTTTTTAATAATACTGATTCATCATGCGTTACAGTGCCATGCAGAAATGGAAGCCCTGAGCACAATGTAGTCTAAAAGCTGTCAGATGCAGTTTTTGGGGAAAAGTTTTGGTTTTTACAAAATGCTTTCGCTTCTTGCACCAAAATTTAGCAATGGCAGACTTTTCAACTTTCCCCACAGCTGACATTTGTAAAAAAATAAATTACATAAAAAGTTTACTCCTTATTTACTATATGCCACAGCAATGAATGTAAACCTCATATCCATTTTCAACATGCCACTGCAATGTATGACATTTAAACAGTGTTAAAAGTAAATGCTCCAACCCTCAACCTCTGCTAATTCTGCCAATCATTTCCAAGACTTTCTGTAACCTAAATGCACATATTTCAACTTTCTAAAATTTCCACCTTTTTTATTAACAGAACTATACTTACATATGTGAACAGATACATTAACATATATGTGTACCAGCAATCCTTACGAAAAAAATAGTCTTCACTTTCTCTTTTTAATCTTACAATTACTCTTTAAATAACTCTAATTTCCCATACCGAATGGTTTTTAAGAAAAAGGACCACTTACCAATAATTCTTCTTGTTGCTGATGGTCAACTGAACAGATATACAGCTGCAGTGATTTTAATTTCAAAACACTTGAATGCACAGGGATTTGGAAAACTTCATTAAATATTAACGGAGTTTGGAATTCCAAAGCTCTAGAGCAGTAAGTGGTTGGTGTGCCTGACTCAAGCGGTGGCAAATAAACTCTCACATGACTGGGAACAGCAAAATAGACAAATAGCACAATTTAGACAAAGAACGCTATTTTGCATTTCTCAAAATCATAGAATCATAGAATCACAGAATAGTAAGGGTTGGAAAGGACCTCAAGATCATCGAGTTCCAACCCCCCTGCCATGGGCAGGGACACCTCACACTAAACCATGCCATCCAAGGCTATGTCCAGCCCCACCTTGAACGCTGCCAGGGATGAAGCACCCACAACCTCCCTGGGCAACCCATTCCAGGGCCTCACCACCCTCACAGTAAAGAATTTCTTCCTCATTATCCAATCTAAACTTCCCCTGTTTAAGTTTAAACCCATTACCCCTTGTCCTCTCACCACAGTCCCTAATGAAGAGTCCCTCCCCAGCATCCCTATAGGCCCCCTTCAGATACTGGAAGGCTGCTATGAGGTCTCCACGCAGCCTTCTCTTCTCCAGGCTCAACAGCCCCAATTTTCTCAGCCTATCTTCATACGAGAGGTGCTCCAGTCCCCTGATCATCCTCGTGGCCCTCCTCTGCACTTGTTCTAACAGTTCCATGTCCTTTTTATGTTGAGGACACCAGAACTGCACACAATACTCCAAGTGAGGTCTCAGGAGAGCAGAGTAGAGGGGCAGGAGCACCTCCTTTGACCTGCTGGTCACACTCCTTTTGATGCAGCCCAGGATACAGTTGGCTTTCTGGGCTGCAAGCGCACACTGCCGGCTCATGTTCATTTTTTCATCAACCCACACCCCCAAGTCCTTCTCCGCAGGGCTGCTCTGAATCTCCTCCCCGCCCAACCTGTGGCTGTGCCTGGCATTGCTCCGACCCAGGTGGAGGACTTTGCACTTGGCATGGTTAAACTTCATTAGGTTGGCATCAGCCCACCTCACAAGCGTGTCAAGGTCCCTCTGGATGGCATTCCTTCCCTCCAATGTATCAACCGAATCACACAGCTTGGTGTCATCTGCAAACTTGCTGAGGGGGCACTCAATCCCACTGTCCATGTCACTGACAAAGATGTTGAACAAGACCGGTCCCAACACCGATCCCTGAGGGACACCACTCGTTACTGGTCTCCAGCTGGACACTGAGCCACTGAGCACTACTCTTTGCATGCAGCCATCCAGCCAGTTCTTTATCCACCGAGTGGTCCACCTATCAAATTGATGTCTCTCCAACTTAGAGAGAAGGATGTCATGTGAGACAGTGTCAAAGGCTTTACACAAGTCCAGGTAGATGACATCAACTGCTCTGCCCCTGTCCATCAGTTCCGTAGCCCCTTCATATAAGCAAAAACATCAATGCAACTTCTACTTTAAGAATTAGCTCTGGGATCTCCTCATTACAGGAATTCACTTTGTATTCTTAACACAGACAATCTCAAAGCTGGTTTGGAAATGCTATATTTTCTTTTTTCTTTTTTTTTTTTTTTTTAATTTGGTGCTTAAGAAGAAACACCAAGTAGCACTTGAGATGCCTCGAGGTATCCCAGGCATCTACACTGCACTACTAAATATGACACAGGATCTATGGGAGAGCTACAGCCTTCCCCTGAGCAGCAGGAGCAGCTGGAGGCCAGGTGCTATGCTATGCTATTTCAAATGGAAACACATGCCTACATTTAGCCTATTGAATTGCTCTGTGTCACTGATCCATTTCTTCCTTCCACCCACTAAGTATACCTTCCTCTCCCTCCCCTTAAGAAACTCAGCACAAAAGGATGGCAAAAAAAAAAAAAATCTGCAATCATTGCATCCATCTGCCATCCTAAAAAAACCCAAATTTAAATACATGATACCATCTCATTTGAGATGGAAAACAAAAACCAAAACAAAATCCATAACCATTTTAATCTGACAGAAGGCAGCAGAGCTACTTGAGAAGCATTCCTATGCTCTCCCTGTCCTGACTGCTTGTCCAGCACCTGCAATAACCTGGTTTTTGCCATAGCTTCCCTGGTGCCAGCAAACAGCTTCCTGCAACTGTGTCGTGAACTAGAACGGAAAACTTGTCTGAGCTACCAAAAACCTCCTCAAAAACTCAAGATAAAAAGAAAAAACAAAACCAAAAAATCCACAACAACGAACCCAACCCAGCTCAGAGGCTCACTCAAGTTATCTACACGGCTGCATGAACTCTTAACAGCAGCAGAGAGGGGATGACACTGACATCCAAATAAATGGCTAGAGGACAACTGGAAGAGCTTGCTATGATGGAGTTGCAGTACTGGAGTGTGGAGCATCAGTCAGCTAAACAGCTTCACATACTTTAAAAAGGGAATGATTCAACTCCTCTGCTGCATGTAACCTCCTCCCTGCTGCCCCCAACAACTGATTCAATGAACATACAGTTGCGTGGAGGAGTTCATCAAACTGGCTAAAAGCTTTTTCTTGTTTTGTAAGATAAAGCTTTTTGAATACTCAAACCAGCTGATCTATGCTACAGCCATGCAGTTTTTTTGATTCCAGCCCAGGCAGTTAACTAAGAAGGACGGGGAACTGAACAGCCTTTTGCAGAGTCATTTAGATGCCCAACTGCTTGATGACAAGTTCCACCAAACCCTCTAGAGTGATTTTTTTTTTTCTTTGGTGACTTCGCTTTCTTCAGATGATGCTTCTTTCTTTTCCTAATCACAAGGCAACATGGTCGAGTATAACTCAACACTTTTTTCCCCTATCACATGTCCTCACACTGAAAACAAAGCAAATGACCAACACTAATGCACTGACCTATAGGAAGAATTTCCACCTGAAGTTTGCAGGGTTAGAAAGATTAAGAGTTTTCAAAGATCAACTGATTCAATGAGATGTATGTTAATCTAACAAATCCCACAGAATGACTTATTTTACAATACAACGTTATCATACTTCCATTTTCCACAGTTTATAAACAACCTCTCCCAGAGATAAAGATCAACAATTTTCATGTGTTGAATTTCTTTAAATTATGTTAAGATACCTATCACTAGATAAAACGGTGTTTTATGGCAACATTACCATTGTTTAAGAAACATTTATTAGAATAAACTAAGCAATGTTCTACATAACGTGACATGGAATTTGGGAAAGAAAAAAAAAAAGAAAAGCACCGATTGCTATAAGCTGAAAAAAATCAATTGTTTGCACTGATTCTCAGCTAGTACTTGTGATAAAATTATAATCAGAGGGTGTTTCCCAGATAATTCAAGGACAGCTGTAATGGCCACAGATGTCTGCAAATTTTCCTGTGCATAATAAACACATAAAAACATGGGTCATCAGAAACTATGCCTGTTATCTGACCATTATGAAAGAAGTTCTATAAAAGGGACACTTTGCGTCCATAAAATTAACCTTTTTCCTCACGCAAACTACGACATACCATCTTCTCCAGAAATAGCTTAATTTTTCATGAAAGCAAACAAACCTATGACATTTATGACCATAAATACCATAGAGGGCACAAAACAAGCAATGATCAGACTTTAGGTGAAATTTAAACTTACATTTTGCAGTTTTCTTTAACAACTAGACTAGTAAAGTTCTTCAGCTGCAATACATGGACTAACAGACATTCTCTTCCACTGTCATGCCTGGAAAATAAAATTCCTGTGTTAGTCACCAAGCATCAATATTTTGCTTAAGAGCTAGAGATGACAGACTAAAAATTTTAAGAATGTAAAAGCACCTTTTGCTGTTAAAATCTCTTACACAAAGCAGTTTAAATCAAAAGCAATTACACATCACACTCTGATAACAGAACATCAGCTCCACTAAGGAGCTTATCAGAACTAAGAGAATTCAACATTATTCAATTTGAAAAGAACAGCATTCCTTGCTGTGATTCTTCATAGTGAACAGGTTTTATAAAACACATTCCTTAGTTTAAACAGTTACACCATATGTATATACATGTGTGTACGCAAAATGTGTAATAACATATCAATTACACTAGACAAAATCAGTCTGCATTATTTTCATGGGTGAATGAAATTAAATAAAACACTCTACTCTTTCACATGAACTTTGAAATGGACCTAACAAACCTGGTTGAGATTTAAAAATTGCCAAGCTTGGAAATTAATTTTCCAACACTTAGGGATTCTGGAGGGATGCTGAAGACACAGCATCCTGCCACGCACTGCTATGATCTGTCCATCCCCACGCTACTCCCAATACCAACAACAGCACGCCCCAAGCACAGGATTTCAAAGCTGTATTTGGGAACTGTATTTGTATCTGTGTCTTCACCTGTGTAAGATAATCCTCCTTTACCTGGCATAAAGAGATCTTGCTCATGTTCACACTAACGGCCCAGAAAATGAAAAGAAATGCTACTAAAAGAAGTAATGACGGCCCTTTTACTAGCGAACATTGAAAAGAAACTGAATGAACTGCGGTTAAGTCACCAGCATTGAAGTGGCCTGTGACTGACTAATCTGTACATCCACTAAACTTGGCTGTCAGTTCAGAAACTTCTTAAAACTATCAACTGCAGTTTAGCTTATTAAAAAGTTAAAAACTGAACCAAGAATCCTCAGTTGTCAGGGAGAAAGAGAAGGAAATACTCACAGAAATCCAACATGTATTTGTGGTTCTTCATTACTGGCAGCATCACCATAAACAGGTTCTTCCAGATCTTCATTCCTGCAGGAACAGAAAGTACTGTTAAACTACATACTGACCTAAGCTGTTAAAACATAATGAAACAAACAATTATTTTGTGATGTGTGAGTATAAGCAATTGTTTGGCAATATAGGAGGGACTGGTAATATAGAAAGAATTGAAATATCTATTTACAAACACACACAGAAGTAGTAATTCATGATTTTAAAAAATGAGGGTTTAGAATACATCTTTCAAAACTCTTAGGTTATTTTAATATTTTTCATGTCTTCCATTTCTCTTTAGCATCATCAAAACCTTTTCTTCTCATTGTTTATTGTGCTAAAACAACTGTATAAAGCAACAATTATCGATTTCATCCTTCAATCAACCTACACATTTTCAGATTTTTAGCAGTTCAGATATTTCTTCCTCACATTTATATTTTTATCACATACTACCAAGAATTGTAAGTCACACTCTGTATAATTTAATTTCTTTATAAATGGTTGAAAGAAAATTTCAAATTTGTGATTAATAAACTGAGAAAACTATCTTTTAGGGGAGAAGGGTATGGTGTTAAAATGTTAGAGGCAACAAAGCAAAAGGCACTTGGCACTTTTTAAGATGACAGTGGAACTGCATGTAAAAGGCTACTTTAAAATATGTAATCTAATATTTTTAAGTCAATAAGAATGAGCAATTTTGAAAGCTTATTCAGAAATTCACAACAAATTCTTTTGGACCATGTGGTAAAATAGGAATATTTCCAGCTTACTATGCATTTATACACCTGACCTTTTGCTTAAAGCTTCAAACACGCCACTGTCACTAGCCAGTGAATGATCTGAGAGACATGCTGAAACTCGCCTGGCTCTCCTCTCCGATCTTCTACCACTGTCTCCTCGCAGAGTTACAGCTGTCATGGAGAAAAGACAACATCAGCTCAAGGCAACCTCTTAAAAATTAAACAAGAAACATTTACCGCATCGAAACTAGTGGCAAAATGGCACAAATGCAGTTCATTGTTTTTCTCATCCAACTTTAAGTTAAAAACCTTGAATACAATTGACCGGAGATGTTACGTGGGAGAATTAAGGAAGGAAGTTTGTGGCTAATTCCTCTCTGACAGGACTAAGTATAAACCAATTGCATTGTTACGAAATGCTTTTCTGGTAGAATAATCCCTCCTGAAGGAAGACTTACATTAATTCAACATATGTACACATGATATCCTAAACTTTTAACTTTTACCTACTGAATGTACAATAGACTGAAAACAAACACAGAGACTAATTCTTTTAAGAAGTTATCAGATAACACAATGTGAGGTTTTGTTCTCATTTGTTTCCTAATACAAAGTCTCAAAGCATACTGTTTATACCATCACATAATAGCAGCTTTTATTTACAGTCTGAGAGGCATTATCAAAAAGAACCAGTGCTTTCCAGCTCACTCAGACCACTGTTCTTTCAAGTTCTTGGTGAATAACTTTGAAAACTGACTTGGGGAGGAGGAAGCAATACTCAACCCCCTCATTCACCCTTCCCTGAATCACCAGCAACATCATAAATAGCTAACTCAGCAGTCATTTTCATGTTTTAAGTGTAGCAACAAAAATGATGTATAACATCAGGTTTTGCACAGGCAAGTAGGTATACCAATCCTTTAAAGTACATGCACAAATGGTAATGCTCAAGAATTGCTTAGGTAGGGTTTTGACCCTTCAATGATAGCTCCTAACTTGAGATTGTTTTCCTTCAAATCCCGGAGAGAACCATTAAATGGACTTGTGGAAGTAAAGTTTCTTCACTGTGCAGTGCAGACCTTCCACCAACTTGCCCTTCTTTTGCTTAAGGCTCAATGATTATCCTCAAAGCAGAAAAGCAGTGTCAGAGATGCCAATTTAAAAGTGGACAAAGCATCTTACTTGCTTTTACTCAAGCTCAGAAACCTAAATGGTATGGAAGCATTCACAGTTTCAGCAGACAGCATTTGGGAGTGACAGTAGCACAGTGCGCACCACATTGGAGACAAGCACCAGCTGACATTTATAGCTTACTGCTTCCAACTAAGAATGAAACATGTCTTACTCAAAGTAAAAACTTGTTAAATACCTGTTCCACACTACCTTAAGGCACCAAAAATCAAATGCTAGTACCTAACCAGTAAGTTTCCTTCAGTAGAAGGCCAGCCCATGGCCTGAGGTCCACCCACGGAGCCTAGCTGAGGTACAGACAGTGAGCAAACCCCCTGCATGGAACCCATCTCACCTCCCACCTAAGCACCACCAGGACAGGACATCAGGGCTTGAAGCCTGATATAAATCCCCCAAATTAACACAACCACGCCACTGCTGTCAACAGAAGTCTCTGGATAGGTTAGATTTAACCCACCATGGGACTGGCAGACAGGATGCACTGAGGCCAGCAGTCTTATGCCAGCCTTAGGTACATTCCTGTTATCAGGCCACAAACAGCTGAGAATCCCAAAAAACACTGAGTTCTCTTTGGAGCTAAAACTCACGTGTATCAACAGAGATGATTCTCTGTACCTGTGGTTCCTGAAGTAGCCCCTATGGACTTCCCCTCCAAATTCAGTGATTGCTTCAGCTATACAAGAAATTAATCTGCTGATCAGGAACAGCCCAATCCACACTTGTTTCTGTGCCTGGAGAAAGAACCATCCTTCTCACCCCTCCAATTACAGCATCTCACCCTTACTGTACACCACACATCATGCAGTGCTACTTGTGTCATCCTCACCACATAGGAGAGCCAAGTTCAAGCTAGCTCACAGAAAGCAAAGAAACTGTATTTGGTGAGCCCACCTCTGAGTTCTGTCACTGTTTTTTATGCAGAATAAAAAGTAGCACTCTTAGAGACATATCTTAATGCAGAAGTTTCCCAATAACTTTACATCACTGGAAAGAGGCCAAACTTCACAAAATTGAGTAAGTTTTGTATGACAGTGCTTCCATAATTTCTGTATTAATTCCAACAAGTTATAGTAGGATGATTTTTTTTTTGTAAATAGGCCTCTGGCTCACCCCTCTTTGTGAACATTTTGCATAGATTTAAGAGACGAAAGACCTCCAGGGCTATCTCCTTTGTAGGTTCATGTTCTCAATTTGTCTGGAAGGAAAAATTGATCTGAAGCACCAATATAATCTCATGAAAAACTGACATGTTACAACAGTGTTGTAACTTGACGATGATTTGATCACTGCCTAGAGGCCATGGAAGCATTTGATAACATCTGGACAATCCCAGTGAATTTGGGAGAGATGCAAATGCCAAAACATGCCCTTAACATATATTAAAAAAAAAAAAAAAAAAAAAGTGTCAGCAGGAAAAACCAGTCAAGAAGAAAGAAATACCAGATCTTATTTTAAACAGAACAAGGCACAGCACATGTTGCAGACCTTCCAATGGCAGAAGTTGAAGAACTGTTTAAAAATAAAGCTTCTATTATAGACAATTACCTGTCATTTTCTTACTTAAGTAACAAAATCAGTGAACAATATATATGAATATCCAGAACTACTAAGTGTCAAATCTCGATAAGTATGAGACAGCTCCAATTAAAAAACTGTTCTCAGGTATCATTACTTAAAAAGTGAACTTCAAAGGAAATGCTGATGTCCAAGATTTCATTAGCTAAATAATGCGTAAGAATGTTTCGCAAGCTTAGAAGATTACAAATACCGCACATCAGCTCAAAATGCACTCCTACAAGAGACAAACACTCATAAAAACCTGAATCAGAGACACAAGCAGACCTTACCTACTGTGAGGCTGTCAGGCATTACTATCATATAACAAAGCTGAAGGTCACAGAACACTTTTTCCAGGATTTTAACTACAGTCATGAATATATTGTTTACTTGTCATAGCAAAAAATTAGGTATGCCAAAATGATTAAACAGATACAGCTGTTTAGATACACAATATCAAACAAACCCAAATGTACCAAATCTCCTCTTTCTTCACATGCAACTCAAAATCCCACCAAGACCCCAAAACCAAACAACACTTCACACAGAAAAACACGCTGGAATTACAAGCAAAAACAGCACAGTAAGTAGTAATTCAGGTTCACTTACAGTGAATTTTTCTCTTGTGCCGCATGAGAAACAAGACAAAATGAAAAGCACACAATGATAAATCATCTTTTAGGTTTATGGCAATATTTTGCAAATGAGATTATTTAGGCATTAAAGGAAACTTAGCACTTGAAAGATTATTTCAGGATAGAAAGCAAGAGATAGTGAAGATATTAAGCCCAGTATTTTGATAACATTTCCTCCCACTCCCAGGTTTATAAATGATGGATTTAATCTCTCAGGCATATTCATTCCATTCACACTTGTTAGTATCTTTCACAGTATGTCCAAGATAGATGCAGAACAATAAAACAGCAGATCAGCAACTGAATATCAAAACAGTGGGTCCTGAAAATCTCCTTGAACTTGCCCAAGCGCTGCTTCAGTGCAAAATATGTGCAATTTATTCAGTGTTAATCCTCCAGGCACCCAGAATTCGCAACTATTACCTCACTGTTTTTCTAGCGAAGGAACAGGCAAAAGATCTGTCAGAGTTGAGACTTACTGTTTTCCAGCACCAGGTTATGCTACCAGGCCATTGGGGGGCAGCAGCAAAGCACACTGCGTAGCACCCTTAGTGAAAACCAGCACCCCCCTCAACACCTGAAGCTTCCCAAACCGGGATATACTAGCTTGATGCTCCATCAATTTCTTCAAAAACAGAGTACAAACTACATTATTTCGAAATTTACAACTGCTACTTGCACACAACTACATTACAACTGCAAATCTACCGGCTAATGAGTGTGGAGCTCAAAGTAGCCATGACTCCAGCCAAAAACCAGAAATTTGTCTTAAGAAATTGTTTTCAAACTAAACAAACAAACAAACAAAACATAAACAAAAAACAATCAACCAAACAAAAAAATAACACTACAGCCTGGCTACCTTTTAATCATACATTCTTCCTCAAAAAGGAACACAAAGCTCTTTTTTGTACACAGAGAAAGGTGTAACCCCTGGACTAGGAGCTGGATACCACAGCACTGACAGCAGGTAGCAACGAGCATGTTCTGCCAGAGGCTTTCAAAGAAATGTGAAATGTATGAAATGTGACAGAGAAGGGAGAAAAGGAAAAACCAAAGCAGGAACTGGACTCTCATCCTATTGCTCCCTAGGCCTTCAGACCAGGCCTTCACTTCTAGGAAACACGTACGAGCTATAAATGAACTACTACATATTTTCACTTACCACAATGGGTGAAGACATGCTGTGGTCTGATCTGAGGTTTAAAGAAAGCCTCAGGAAGCTTCTTCATGGCACTAATTTAAGCACAAGCTTACATGCTGGTCTCTGGAATTCTGTTTATTTTGGTCTGAAAGCTACAATATGGGCACTAGAAATGTTTACATCTAGAAAATACACATTCTGCAGCAGTATCTTCTGGCAATGCCAGCTGTGTTAAGGAAAGCAGGTGAGTCTAGACTCACGCAGTTTGAGCAATAAAAGCTTTTTAGCACATTGGTGAAGTTATCTTTTTAAAAATACAAAGCTGAAAGCCATCAGTGTTCCTTCTCATGATAACCTGACAAGATTTTGGCAGGATAATATGATACCTTTGTTGGTTATATTTCACATTACTTCTGATATCATAAATCCTGAATGCAAGACAGAATTCTGGATATAGAAATGGGATGGAAATTATAATCTTCAATATTAAAAATATACTCGTAAAAGCCCTTCTCTACTAGTATTGTCTTATTAGAAATATGAGTAAGCCAACACACAAAAACATTGTCATGGAGGAATACTCGTTTTCATTTTAACAGCAGTTCTTAATTTGATTGACTAAAACAGGAGAAGAAAAGTCATGTGCCTGTATGCTCAGGTTTTTAAATGTTTGTTTTGTTTTTTAAAAAGAAAACTTTTTAAAGTTCCTTCTTATTTACATTTCTCAACGGTAGTACCTCAGAAGCTTCCACCAATACAAACTAATGCAAGCCTATCAACTTCACAGCCAAGCAGAAGAAGAAAACTCAACAGTATGTGTGCCGTGGTAACTGCACACATTGCTCCTCCATAGTAATACAGCACAGGTTCTCTAAGACAACCACTCAAGCAGACGTTGATTTTCTCACACACCCCTGTAAAGGATGCTCCCTGGCTGACAACTCTATTCAGAAGTACAGTGCACCATGCACTCATGACCACTATGCCACCACCTTCTGCTCCACTGCAGAACTTAGACACGTGAACGTGGTCTGGGGTGTGTACAAATTCAGCATGGAGTCAGCCAGCCTTCAAGCACTGTCAGCAGCATCACCTCATGCCTGGTCTTGTGTTGGGTTTTTCGGGGGGGTGTGGGTGTGTGCATGTGTGTGTGTGGTAGTTGGTAAACAACAAGTTGTTGGTTTTGAGTGACTAGTGGTTGGTAGCATAGCAAGCCAAACAGAAACAATCTCTACTATGCCAATATGCTTAGGTCTGTGTAACATTTCCTATGATTATGTGACAAAATAGTATGTCCAGAAACTCACCTCCACCAGTTTGGACAGCAGTCAGCTGTGGTCCCATTTCTCGCAACACTTCATTGTCTACAGGGTAAGTGGATGTCTGAGATGAGCTCGTTCCTTGTGTTTCATCATCGCCCAGTGCTGTGGTCTGAGCCCTGAGCATTTCCAGGGCTCCTATGCTTGCCATCTCCTCAAAACCTTCTGACATCTGAGCCAATGGAGAATCTCGAGACGCAGAGAGAAACGGCGTATCCAGAGGCGAGCTTGGAGGGGACAACGATGACAAGGAAGACCGCGATGACAAGGATGCCAAGGACTGCGGGGTATCCAGAGATCTCCGCTGCTTATTGAAATTTGAGTGTCCAATGGGATCAGCATATGGCACATCCTTTGTGAGAGACTCGAAGGGAATTATGTCAAAGCGTAGATGCTGCCCATAGTCTGTAACGCTGTCTGATTTGTCATACTGTGGAATGCCATAGATGTCCGTGAAGCTGACCGAGCTGAGGGAGCCTCTGCTGGAGGCCAGGGATCCTCGACTGGAGGCCAGGGATCCCCTGCTGCTGCCAGAGGACATTGTGAGGGTGCTAGCTGACAGACTACAGCAGGCAAAGAAAGAGAAAACAGAAAAGGCCCTTTCAAATACAATCACATACACCAGCTATGACATAAGAATGTCAACCCAGATTACACAAGCAATTTTACATGCACAGCAACACAGAGACATGATTTGGTATTTTAAAGTCTAGCTCGTATCTCTTGCCCTGGTCTCAAGCAAAACCACGACTGGAACACTGCAAGTGACAAGCACATTAGGACCAAGTGCCTGAAGACAAATGGTTCAACAAGACAAGCGTACTCTTTTTTTCCCGCAGGTAAGCAGCCATAATTTGGCAGAAGAGAGGACAGAGCAGGATTTGGGTCAGTGTAAATCAATTCCCCTCAATGTAAAGAGAGGAAGGGCAGATTACCATGATCCAGCTTGAATTTGTATTAATGATGAGTAATAAACATACCAGGGAGAAGAAATGCGAAGGCGTTTGGAAAGTCCTAACAAACTGCTGTGTAAGCCTCACTCTCAGAGGTTCTTCCAGTGCAAAATAAAAAAGATTTTACGATGAATCCTATACCAGTTCCTCTTACCACTCTCAGACAGTCAGGGAGAGAAGAATACAAGTGACAGTGAGAGATGAAGTGAGACACAGTAGGAACTGAGCTTTTGATGTTGGCATGGTATTGAGCTGGGGAATCTCCAAGACCTGAATCTAAAAAGGCAGCTGCAAGCTTGAATATGCAAAATATTCTGAGCTTCTGTGTGGGTCTTAGCACATTCTTGTATTTAAATGTCAAAACTTTGTCAACTCACCCGGATCAAAAAACACTTCTTTGGATAATATTAAAATCTCACAGAACTTAAAAGAACATTATCTTCATATTAGGAAAACTGTGACAATATTATGAAGGGATTTAAGTATGTATCTTTTCAGAAAAATAAGGTAACATAAAATTCCCACATAATAATGTAGCCCAAAGAGCCACCCCTATTACCAGTTATAAACTCCATCCAAGTCATCACATTCCATAGACCAAACTGTATAAATTTAGTAGAAAATGAATTTACTTGGCATACATATATGAAAGTATTAAAAGGTAAACTTTACAGATTATTAATATTCTTCTCTGCTGCAGTTAAAACTTCAAAATCTCCTGGTTTTACATGACTCACCTTTTTAATTGGGAGCGTAAATATGAGGTTAAACGTGTAGCTTCTTCTAGCTGCATAAGCAAACAATTTCTCTTTTCCTGTAACAGTATCCTGCAATTCAACAGATACATATTACTATTTTTCTTCAATACAGCAGCGCTCAAGAAGTGCTAGGGGCTTTCCAAGTATAGAAAAATATCATTGCATTGCAGTTTGGAATATAAAAGTAAGCCTCGCTGCTTAATGAAAAGTTTCAATTCATCCAGCTCATATGTAGCTATGGTAATTTCAGAATGAACACAAGAACCAAGACTCCCAGCAGAATTCCCAGACAAGAAAAGTAACTGAGGCACAGTGCAGGACTCATGATGTTGAAAATACATCACAGCAATTAACAAAATTATAAAGTCCTAGGTAAAAAAAAAAAAACCATCAGCCTACAACGATTTTTTTCCATTGCATCAACCTGATTGTGCCAGTAAAATACAGAGAACTACTATGCCTTTCGTTGCCTTGGCAGGAAAGAAATATTCCAAACAGCCCTAATATCCAAGCTAATTAGTGCCAAATTTCAAAGATAAAATGGAAAATTTCTGGAGAACTTCTGTTAAGCAGTAGCCATAAAACTCAACTTTAAGCTCTAATTATAGGTGTTTCAAGTACATTTTTATATAATTAAGTTGATGATACATTTTGAATGCTAAGCTATGGCAAAAATCTCTCTCTGAGACTTATTTTTTGCCCATTCTATTAGCAAGCATCTGAATTACTCAGTACCACTGCCACAACACAAATGGAACGTACCTTCAGTGCTGTCAGTCTCAGATACCTATAAGATGCCTTAAATTTTATATTTTGAGAATCTTAAAACTTCAAAGAATAGATTTTATCTATTGCTATCACATTTATTAATTTCTTGAATCCAGAATTACAGGTATTAATGATGCTTTGTTTTTCCAAGCCAAATCACTGAACTTCAGAATAAAATCAGGGCGGTAACATGTTCTGTATTGTACATCATTTGTATGTTCAGGAAAGTTACTCCTCCAGCCCTGCTTTCATAAGCTGCCTGGAAATTAGGATTCTGATGGAAAGTTTGAAGAAAACAGATCAAACTTATCTGAATGCTTCAGACCTTCCTCAACTGCAAAGACAGCTGTTAGAATTCAACACCTTAATGGGCAGGATTTGAAAAATAAAAAGTCAACAAAAAAAGAAGAAAAAGAGTCATTCTGGATAAAAACCAGCAGTATTAGCGTCAATAAACTTTGGATGGTTAAGACGTGAAAAAAACACATCTCTGTTAGCAATAAAACCATAAATCTCTCAACTTCTTTGGCCTCCAACTTCAACAATTTATATGCTGGCAAGGGGCTACACTCCAGCAATCCCACTACCCTCCGGGGAGCTCCATTCATTGCAATCACACAGCAGAAGCTGCACACCCGACAGCATTCAAGCGTGAAACTTTTCTCCTGCTTCTGTGGACCCAGACCAGGTTAATCAACTGGTGTAAGGAAGACTGCAGCTCAACTAGGTAAACTTACATGATAAAGGCACTGCATGGAGGAACCAAAAATAAAAAGACATATGGATGCAAGAAACTTAACTGATTCAAAACTTAGGAACCTATACTCCACAGTCATCAGTGGTGTAAGGTAGGTACCTGTGCTGAGGGGCGAGAGATGCCTCCAACTAAGGCTGCCAACATCTTAAACAAAAAAAAAAAAAAAAAAAAAAAAAAAAAACAACAAAGAAACAGAAAACCAAAACAAAACCCAACCTCTGTCATACAGATTTTAAGTTAGTTCTGATCTGCATGTAACTCAGTTCCTGTAAAACTCAGAAACAGAGCAGACCCAGTAATTAAGATTTTAAGTTAGTTCTGATCTGCATGTAACTCAGTTCCTGTAAAACTCAGAAACAGAGCAGACCCAGTAATTAAGAGGAAGCTTCTTTTTAGTCCACAATTTCAAGAAAGCAGAAAAAGAAAAGCAGAACTAAGAATAGTTTTGGTTATTCCTGAACCTAAGACAAATAAATGGGCTACTAATAGTTAAGCTTTCCTCCAATTCGTTATGCAAAAATAGAGTGCCCTTCAATATTTTTCTAACTTCTGTTCAACTTTTTGCTAGCATGTGAAATATCAAGTATCACACTGGAACACTGGTTTCCACAGCATGAACTACACGGAAAGACAGCCTGGCTTTCTTGCCAACATAGCATGCGCTACCTAACATGAGAACCCAAAAACAACAAATAAAAGTTACTACACTGCAGTGTAAAGTGAACTCCCTTTTCTGTCAGTTTAAGCTGGAAAGCCAATGTAATGATATTGCAAAAACTGCAAAATATAGAACACTGAACTGTAGTTTGGCTGTGAATTTTCTATTTATTGCCTGAATTTACTGTCTGAAGTAAGCCTTTTCAAAGGAACTGAAGTTCTCAAAATTTGTGTATGCAAGCCACTTCCAAATACTGTAAAAGTGTCTTAATTATGTAAATATTAACCTTTACATAAATCACATTAAAGCTTCTTCATGTAGTTTTCCTCAAATGTCAAACTGGGTTTTTATCACTGTTTAAGAGAAGCAAGTCTGGGAAACAAGAACAAGTTTTCAGTGCTTTCACTGGAAGTGGTTTATAGTAACAAGAAGAGGTTAAGAGGTTTTGTCCATTTCTCTGGCTAAAGGAAAAACTGGGCAACTTTGAAATAAACACAGTGCTTCCATTAATAAGTTTGGGGGGTTGTTTTTACATGTAACTTGACATTTAAGTTTTCAAGAATGACTCTGTTCACTGTGCTCTCTGAATGTCAGAGTTGGGATGTGCTCCCACTGCTGGATTGCAAATAAAAAGGAAAAATTGTATACAAAAGGTAGTAAAATCATCATTTAACTTTCCTGTTATAAGGCACAAATCAAATATAGGAAAAGGATCTTTGTTCTGATGTTTTTGAAGATTAACATTACTCCACTGCAAAACAAGAGGAAAATGTTGCACTCTACAGTTACTGTTATTCATGTCTCTATTATCAGACAACATCACTCAGACTTTTTCCAAGCATCTTTTGTGGCTCTACTCTGATCTCTTCTTTCTAATCAGAAGACAAACGAAAGGAATGAAAGGAAAACTAACTAGCCATTACCACTCTAACTCTCCCTCAGAAACCTTCAAGTCAGTCAGAATTAAACAACGCCACTCAGAAGCAGCCTCTTCTTTTCTTGAAAGCAACTTACTTCAGACACCTTTTGTTTTTTCTTGAACACAGTGAAATTTCCTACTCTTTCTTTTGAAACTACTTACATGGATCTTAAAATAGATAAGAAAACAATTTAAGTTCCCAAACCTTTCAGTGGCCCCATGAGCAGACGTTGCTCGAGCCCGCTGAATTTCATCCTCCAAGCGTCTTTTTTCTTCCTCCAAACGTGCAATGTCTTCTGGGGATCGTCTCTGCTGACTGATGAGCTGCAACTCTTGAAGAAGAGCCTCCTTCTCTTTGATGAGCTGAAGACGGTCCCTGTCAGCTTCAGCCATTCCTGGCCAAGATTCATTATCTAGCAAGGCCAGCTGCTGTTGTATATTCGAAACTCTAAAAGAAGATAAATATATTTCAAAAAGCAGAAGAAACAAAGATGAAGACAATTAAGAAGAAAAATACCAAAAGGTGAAGCCTGTTGACTTCTGTGACTTTTCTTCTTCTAAATTTCAAACCACAAAAATTTAGAGGGGTTTTGAAGAGTTATTTCTTTCTGTATTTTGGGGTGGGTTTTGTTTTGGGTATTTTTAAAACATTAAAGAACTGAAAATTTGCTGCCATACAGCTGAAGAAGTTGACCATCTTTTCCTTCCTCATTCTTCCACTATCAGATCTTAACTTGGGATTTCAAAAGTGCAGAGGATGAAGGAGAGAAGTTTATCTAGTGACAATAGGTCTGCATACTCATGTCCCACCTAACAGAGGAATGATTCAAGTGGCTGAAATATTAGGCAGTCCTGACTGACAGCAGAATGTTAAGAGTAAATAAGCTGTTAGTAAACAAAATAAGTCTGGAAAAAAGGATCTATGGGTTGCAAAACATAAGGGGCTTTAGACAGATCCGTCATCAAATCAAGCAATTAAATAAGCTAACTTTATTTCGTAGTAGGCTTTATAGTCAAAAGTAGTCTCCTACATCCTGCATCTCAGGAAGTTAAACCCACACACAAAACAATGGTTGCAAAAATAAGACATTTTAAGAAAATGTTCTGCTACAAAGAAATTTTGAACTCTTATAAATATTACAAAGAAGATTGAAGCTAGAAATTTCACAGATATTTCTTTTCACAAATTTTAAAGGAACATAAGCATTAAGAGGGAGAATACTTTTACTGCTAGGCATTTATGCTTATTTTGCAATGTGCAATTTGGACACTTTAGAATGCTACAGCTAAAATGAACAGTAAATAAGAGAACATCTAGCTGTCTGATTTTTTAATATTTAAAACTAAAGAACTGCGCAGTTATGCAGTTGTACACCTCAGTTTAATCTTCACTTTAAAATGGTAGCATTCAAAGCACCGTAAGAGATTATCACCTGATAGATAGATAAAAGCAAATTTAAAGCCAGCCAGCTAGATAGACAGATAAAAGAACATTTAAAGCCAGCCATAAAAGTGGAATATGCATTCAGTCCTTTGGTAAATTAATCTTTTTGGTTTTCCAAAGTTATCTGGTAAGAAAGAAAATAACAAAGTAAGGTAAAAGCACATAACAAGCAAAACAGATCTGCAGAAGATCCAAAGTGTCATAATGTGTTTAAGGATAAAACAAGCACCATAAACACGACAAAGGTAAGGTTTTTGCCATCTAAAAACAAAACCTCATGCAATGTTTATTTCATACTGACATCTGGAAAGTATTTGGCCATCCTATTATCAGGGGAAGCAAAATAAAGTATCAGTATAAATCATTTTGCAATGAGTGCATTCATACACAAATAGGAATTTCATTGTGAATTTTGTCCAAGGGGTTTTCCCCCCCTTAGATTTCATTTACAGCAACTAAAGAACTTGGGTATTATGTTACATTTTAGTCTAAAGCAGAATACTTTGTCAAGCCCTTCTATACCATTTCCTCCTCCTTGCATTAATAACCAACTTCCTGCCAATAGCTGCTGAAAGCACCATTGTGAATCGATACACGTAGTCTACATATTTCATGCCTCAGCTATTGTGCACGAATTCCAGATGCAGCTTCCTGAAGAACACCTCGCCCCACTGACAAGATGTCAGGGCCAGGAAAAGTGAGCATTCAGGACCCCTCGTCCCCCTTACCAGGCTGCTACGCTGTTAAAGATACAGTAAACACTCCTGAAGGCACATACGACTTGATTTTCAAGTGGTCAGTGCCAAATGAAACAAATGGGGACTCAAGATTCTTCCGACAGAATTACAGAATTCAGGTACAACTAAGTTACCATAGCTTGGCAGGCAAGTGTGAATCAGATAACCCCTGGCAATGTATATGAGTGACCATGTACATAAGCTCTTACACAGCTTGTGGATGAAAGTTGAGATGTATCTGGTTAAGTCACGGGGTTATAAGATAATCGGAAGGAGTAACCCTCTTCTTCATTTTAACACTCACAATTGTTTTGCTAGCTATTTTCCTAATGCATGGTGATCTGGTTAAGAAGCTGACCATAAAAGCAAATAAATGCTAATGCAGGCAACAGGGAAGAGAGAAGTACCAGCAGGCAAGAGAGGAAGACTGGATCCCCTCTGTCAGTGCTATTTAACCACTGAATCCACTCTTGTTTCGAGAGTGGTAAAACACCACTCTTGATACAAGAGGTTTTAATCTAGACTCCTGAGCTTGCTGAGAACACGTTATTCCCTTTTAGTATGACATTCCAGTTTAAAGTTTGTTTTTTGCTTCTCAGTTTCTGTTATGATGATGCTTTGAAAATTATAAGTCATTGTACAGTAACTTAGTTATACTCCATTAAAGGACAAAGTACTGCTGTGGATTCTCCTGACACTCAGCATTTCAGCTAGTTCTTCTTGTCTCTATGCTTTTCCTGTAAGAAAAGAAAAAGCCATTGCTAGCCACCACATAATACAGGAATCTGCTGGGAAGGGAACTTCAGCACCAACAAGCCACGTTTTCTGCAACCTGTATTTCCTGCAAATGAAACTAAGTTTTGGGGGAATTTCATTGCTTGCTTTCCACTGAAGACTCCCTTTGTATGGTAAACTGCTCCCAAAAGCTACCAGTGATAAGCATCTTAGAATTTATCTCCATGGCTAGAAAACATTCCAAAGACTTTTATGGTCTCACTCGCTCAAACGTAAGAAAAGTATCTGAGGAGATACATTTGGTTCTGCTAAAAACATAATAAATCTTCTTCAGCATATTCCATAATTGCATTTATCTTCTCCTAACACAAGCTTTTCTTCCCAGTCACAATAAATGGATTTAAAAAAAAAAATAAAAGCAATTTCACTGCATTTATCCATGCCAGATTTTATACCTAAACCACACCAGACATTCTCACTGCTAGTACATTATAAAAAAGTATTTGTTTTGTGTTATCAGACTCAGTGCATATATTCACCCACCTTAAACACTCAGATAAATCAATGACTTGGCACTGACTGCAATTTTAAGGGGGAAAAAAAAAATGAAGATGCTTTATCAAGCCTCTGATTTTAAAATACATTTCTCCTTCATTTTGGGTATTTTTTAAGATGGTACTTTTTAAGTGTAGTCAACGTAAAAGGGTAATTTTATCTGGCCTAATGCCAGATCCTGAGGGTCCCTAGTGATAAAGCAATTTAACATATTCTTGGAGAAAAAACAGTTAATGTTGAGCCATCAACATTCCAGGCATTTTGCCCATTCCCATCCTTGCATAACAAGTGCTGAGGAGCTTGCATTCCATGCTCGAGTAGGTGGTATCAAATGACTGGTTTCCTAGGTAGGCAGACCAACTTGCTGCTTATTTCAGTACTTAAAAATTTCAAATGGAGATTAATGTAACAGGCCCTGTTAAGTAGAAAAGCAGGAGGGGCACAGATGGGATGACAAAGGTTTAACCTGGGGATCTTAAGTAAACATGGATTCGAAACGGCAAACTTGCTCTGAAATGCCCATACTAATGTAGCTAGAATGATGCCTAGTCCAGGATAATGTAGACATAGCATGAGGGTAGAGATCAGTACAGCCAGTAGTTTACTACACAAACTACACCATGGGGGTAAAAAAGGCATGTATTTGCAGAATTTACAGCATATCTGAATTGTTATGTATCTACACAGACAAAACAAAATTATACTGCTGAGCTCAAGATCACTTCTATTTTAAATAGGTTATTTATTAAAACAAAGAATGAGAAGTGAGATTAAAATAAAAATCACTTTTTGTGAGATGGAAGATGTTTGATTTACAACTACAATTAGCCCCATGTTTAGACCATTACTCAGATTATGAACTAGACAGGTGTCCTGAGGACAAAAATACTCCAAACCAATGCTGAAGTCCTAACTCATGCTCATAAAAGGGACAAATTTCAAGTATCCTACAGCTGGCACATAGTAACCTACAAACTCTGGTCTTTCTAGCTTTAACAAGCTCTTCCAACTTACTTTGTTTGAGCTTTCAAAGGAAAAAAAGCCCAACACAGTAATTCCCTGCATGTAAATGCCTAGATTTTGGGTGACATATCAGACTATTCTATAGCTCAGGCTTTTGTTACCTGAAAAAAATGGGAAGACTGGTGAAGACACAATGAAAATCCGTTTATAATCTGGAGGAGAACAGTGGCCAAATCATACAAACAGGCAGATGTGATCAACAAAAGTCAGCCCAGCTTACTCCTTTCCTTAGGCTTATAATGAGCTTATAATAGGAGCAAGTTCTCTGCCCCTTCAGGTACCAGGGAACTTACCCCACACGCAATACCCAGAGAAGGTGGCTGTGGTACTGAAGACACATAATGAAGGGTGTAAGAACTCAGTAACTTCTGGTATTTGTAGACCCTCTTGAAAGTGAATTCTGATTTATATCCAAAGAGAGGAAGGCTAGAGAAAGGGGAACAAAGAAATGGAAAGAACAAGAAGCTGGGGAACTCAGCCAAATGTTCACAAAATTTCTCCACTGTGTCTACTTTGGCTGTGCCTGCACGTATGTGCCACTGTGGCTTTGGCAGACAACGCGAGTATGCTCTGTAAAACATCCAGCCTTCTTGGCAGCCCAATTCAGTAACAAGGAGGTCTTAAATTGGCTTAAGACACTCATGAAACCCTTATAGTCCACTGGCATTTTGCAGATAAAATTCGGTATTCACCTTCAAGAAAATTGCAAAGCCTACTAAAACCAATGGAGGAGAGGAATTAGTATTTTCCCCAATTCCCAGGTAAACTGGTATCATAAAAACTTTAAAGACAGTTCAAGAGCATGGCTCAGCCCTGTTTATAGCCCAAAGAAAAAGTTTTTTGTGCTTAAAACTGACACTAGATTAAGGTTTAGCTGACATGCCTGAGCCAGATATTTATGTGATGTCAGACAGATTACTCTATCCCTAAATCAGACTTTCGGATCAGTTGAGTAGAATAAAGCACTAGAAATTAGGCAATTACACCTTGAAATCTGCATACACCAGATGAACTTTAACAGGAAAATACTTTACTATGTTATTAGAATCATAGAATCATAGAATAGTTAGGGTTGGAAAGGACCTTAAGATCATCGAGTTCCAACCCCCCCTGCCATGGGCAGGGACACCTCACACTAAACCATGCTACCCAAGGGTATGTCCAACCCCACCTTGAACATCACCAGGGATGGAGCATTCACAACCACCCTAGGCAACCCATTCCAGTGCCTCACCACCCTCACAGTAAAGAATTTCTTCCTCAGATCCAATCTAAACTTCCCCTGTTTAAGTTTGAACCCATTACCCCTTGTCCTCTCACTACAGTCCCTCATGAAGAGTCCATCCCCAGCATCCCTATAGGCCCCCTTCAGATGCTGGAAGGCTGCTGTGAGGTCTCCACGCAGCCTTCTCTTCTCCAGGCTGAACAGCCCCAACTTTTTCAGCCTATCTTCATACGAGAGGTGCTCCAGTCCCCTGATCATCCTCGTACCCTCCCTCTGGACTTGTTCCAACAGTTCCATGTCCTTTTTATGTTGAGGACACCAGAAATGCACACAATACTCCAAGTGAGGTCTCACAAGAGCAGAGTAGAGGGGCAGGATCACCTCCTTTGACCTGCTGGTCACACTCCTCTTGATGCAGCCCAGGATACGGTTGGCTTTCTGGGCTGCAAGCGCACACTGCCTGCTCATGTTCATTTTCTCATCGACCAACACCCCCAAGTCCTTCTCTGCAGGGCTGCTCTGAATCTCTTCTCTGCCCAACCTGTAGCTGTGCCTGGGACTGCTCCGACCCAGGTGGAGGACCCTGCACTTGGCATGGTTAAACTTCATCAGGTTGGCATCAGCCCACCTTACAAGTGTGTCAAGGTCCCTCTGGATGGCATTCCTTCCCTGCAACGCATCAACCGAACCACACAGCTTGGTGTCCTCGGCAAACTTGCTGAGTGTGCACTCAATCCCACTGTCCATGTCACCAACAAAGACGTTGAACAAGACCGGTCCCAACACCAATCCCTGAGGGACACCACTCATTACTGGTCTCCAGCTGGACATTGAGCCATTGAGCACAACTCTTTGCATGCGGCCATCCAGCCAGTTCTTTATCCACATAGTGGTCCACCTATCAAATTGATGTCTCTCCAATTTAGAGACAAGGATGACGTGTGGGACAGTGTCGAACGCTTTGCACAAGTCCAGGTAGACGACGTCAACTGCTCTACCCTTGTATTGTATCAGTACTGAATGCTGCTATCAATTGCCAACCAAGGTGTGTTTTGTCAGTACAATGACAAATTGCACTCCCATACTTCTGCTTGTCCTACTGCTTTTATAGCCCAACTGAAAATGAATTTTGACAATCAGACAGCAAGTTTGCAACAAATAAATTACTCATCAATTATACCAAAAAGAAAGAAGTAACAGTTTAAAAGGGGATGTAGAAGTATTAAGCATAGCTGAGGAGGAAGCTTTTCCAAGGCTAAAATAAATTTGTTGACGGTCACTGTACGATTCCAACAACTGAACTGAAAAATAGTATGTTTGAATTAAGATTTACAGAAGGCATATACAAACTACCGCTTCAGCACCCAAATTAGATAAGCTAGTCGAAGATGCATGGATATATTAGTTCACTGAAGTCAGCTACCATCAGACTGGCAAACAACGTAACATAACATAATCACAGTTAAAAAATCAGGTGCTTCTTTTTGGAGGGATCGTTTTTCATCTATTGATTAATATACTTCACAGGATATGAGGTACCATAGCAATGACATTTCAGGATGATTTGCTAATGTAATTCATGTAGTCATTATATTGAACTGCACAACTTAAGCGTTATCAAAGAAAAACAACTTGCTTTTGACTTCTTTTTCTATGAAACACTCTATTCAGAGAAGTGCTTGAGGGGTACACTTTCCAGTGTGCAAATGCTTTCATGAGAGGTGGTCTCACTGAAAAAGCAACTGAAACTAAAACCACTATTTATCCAGCCAGCTTGGGGCTGTTCAAAAAGACCATCCTCCCTCCCTCTTGCTTCTCTAGAGGGCCACACTAACAGATCTGAGAGGAGAAATTTCATGAAAATAAGGTACAGTTTATTTAAAAATAATGGGGGCAGGGAGGGGAAAGGAAGAGTAAAGAACAGAAGAAAAGTGATTGAGTCTCTCAGCAGCACGATTGGTAAGTTAAATAGTAGAATTGATGTGCTGCCTCCTCCCAGAGCCTGGATCAGACACAGGAGAAAGAACATGATCTTCCCCAACATGCTGAAGATGTTAGAACCCACAGCTCACAACATCTGAAATACCCAAGGGAAAAATTAAATTGCAAATTATCCAACTTCCTTCCAGTGGGAAACTGAAGGGGGGGGGGGGGGGAATAGCTATGTGAACATCTCAATTTATGCAAAGGCCAGACCACTCAGCAGTTAGAGATTTTTGAAGGAGGATTAAAATCAAATTATCTTTTATGAGGGAGGAGAGAGAGTTTGGGATCATAAGCCAACTTTCATACTATCCCTGGGTCTCATCTCCTGAATTCCTCAAGATCATTCAAAAATCCCAACACTGCATTTTCTTGCTCACACTCCATATGCAGAGAACATACTTTTATTTTTAAGAACTTCTTTACTACATACATCAAATATTCTGCTCATATCTAGAGCTGCATGATCTTTTGGTTAGATGCACAAAAGTGACTAAAATACAATACTCTGCCCTTTATTTTGAGGGGCTTTTTTCCTTCTTTCCTTTAAAGTAAAAGGACGTACTTTTCTCCTACAGTGTATTTTAAAAGTCTCCCGTTAAAACCTAGAAATAAGACAGTCTGTCTGTTGTACTTATTTGTTATATGTTTCCATACCCCATTTGACAAGCGGTCCTAATATACTGCTTTACAGTTATGACTTACTGTAGCATTTTAATTTTCTACTGTGTAGATTTTAATCTATCACAGCACATTCTGTCACCCACACTGTGCAGTAACAGTGGATATTTCACCAGCCAAGGGAGAACGAACACAAAGATATTTAGTAGAGACAAAAGCCCTACAGAAATGCCAGCAAGCTAAGGGGAAGGAATGCATGATAAATGAAGAATGCAACCACAGAGATAACTGGTAGGGGCAATCAGCTTTGTGCAGTTCCACTCAGAAGCTGAAAGCTGATTACTTCCGTACAACATACTGGGCAGAATAAGGCTACTATTTTAAAGCAACTAACATGCTTTTGCTAAATAACAGACCATTGTCAGAGCTGTTATCCTGCGACAGCAAAACTACCCTTACTGCAATTACTATTCTCTAACTGGAAGGTTAGTTACCCAGATTTTCTATACTTAATTCCCAGCTCACTTCTGATGTTCAAATATACTGCATTCCATGCAGAAACAAGTGTTCAGAATTTCCAGCTAAGAAATGCTGCCACTAGAAACCCACCTCTCAAAAAACCAACCACACCCCCCAAAAAAGCCCTACCATTCCATCTTTTCCCTGCAAAAACACACAAGAGGAGAATTGCTTTGAAAAACACACAGAAAAGTTATGTCAGAAAATGAAACTAAAACCACTTAATACAATCTTTACAGCACCAGTAGCTCTATTAAACTAAAAAGTACAAAACTAAATTCTGTCCTTCTTCCTTCAGCAACTGTCATGAACCCCTAAATTATCACTGGGCTATGGAAGTGCAAAGCGTTACGCCTGCGTCCAAACAGAACAATGACAGATTTCTGTTTTGCCCTTTTTTTGCCCAATTATTTAACCTTTACTAGGTAACAGTCACTGGCATTCACATGCAATATTTAACAACACAGACTTTCAGTCCAGTTACAAATCCTGACGATGTAGCTGGGTATCTCTAACATGCTTGCACCAATTTTTTTTTTTTTTTTTTTTTTTTTGTTAAGCCTGTATTGCATCCAAATGTGCACACATTTTCCAGGAAAAACAAAATAGTGAATTGCCTATAAAGCTTCCACTCACTGCCAAGACATATGAGAGCATTATGATTTCCCCAAAGAAAAAAGTTACCACAACACAAAAAAAAGGAGGTAAAAGTTTTGAACTTTTTCGTAACCCTTGTTATGGGATGCAAAAGCTGGCAAAAGAGACAAAGCTGAAAAGGAAAAAAAAATTAAAACCAAAGGTTTTCAAAGTTGACCACACGTAATGCTTTAAGTGTCAGACAATTTTAATAAGGGAATGTTCTACCAGCACAAATTAAAATAATCCTAAATGCACAGAATTACTGTGTTCAAGTCATCAGCTATACCTACACTACTAAATAAGAACAGCTTGCTTTTACAAAATCATTAAAAAACACTGCAAGACTGACATCAATAAAAGAAATACTCAGCATAAGCAATTAGATTCAAGTGAGGAATTAATCTAATTCAAGTAATTTTTTTTCATCAGATTCTTTTTCATTCTCATAATTTATTTTTTTGTGTACCCTTCTGTTCAGCTCAGAACATCTTCATTTATCTCACAAGAGGTTCTGCATTCTTTCTTCACACTGAGTTCACAGCTTCAGTACACTGAACTTAGAACACAGGTATGCAAAGCTTCAAATGAACTGACAGACCAGGCTGATACATGTAAATTTAAAAACTGTTTACACTGAGGTTTAAGAAGAGGAGGAAAATGTAAAACAGTTCAATTAAACTACTGCAATTTTGTTTATACAAGTGTAGAACAGGGTTGACATTAAGCTTTATCTCTGCAAACAAATTTAATAATCTTATGATAAAGGCTTATGTTTACCTAAGCTTTTATTATCTGTGAACCACTCAATAGTAAGCAAATTAGTCTTCTTAAAGACATTTCAGCTAGGAGACTGGTTCGAGTTCTACTTAGAAAATTTTAAATCACAAGAGTAAAAATGAAAAACAACAAATTTATCTTTAATTACCTTTTCTTGGCCTCTTCATACTGCCAGTTCAGTCTTACTCTGTCCACAAGTCTTGTTTTGTCATCAAACCCAAACTTTGCAGAATTGAAGAGCAAGGAGAGGGGGAAAAAGGAAGAAATAAGAATTTAAAAACACTCCCATAATAAAGAAAGGTATAAATTAGTCTGACTTACTGGACTCACTAAAAAAATCTCAATGCCTTAGGTAATAACTTAATAAAATTAATTTTATGCTTTAGAAATACTAAACTAGTTTATTGCTAAACACACGTAAGATAAATGAGCCCTTTTAATAAATACCAATCCCAGAAATCAAGGGTTAGCAAACTGAATCATTAATGAATGGTCCAAGCTTTTCAACTTTATCTGAGCCTAAAATAAAGAGTATTTGAAATATTTTACTACTTGATACAACTATTTCATGGACTTTAATTATTCACATTAACTTTCCCTGTACTTTGATGTGTTTGTTACCCAGCACTTAGATAATTAGTGTGTTTTAAACATTATTACAAAAACGTCATCTGAACCAGTTGTAGAATGTGCATTTATACGAAACCTCCCATTGTATTCAGTCCAGTTTGTACAGCGACTTCACTCCTTAGAGCATCAGCAGTTCCCCTCTTCAGAAGTCTGTATATGGTCCAATAGGTTAATCCCAAATCCCTACCTGACTGCATTGCTGTATCTCTGGATTTCTCATCTAACTGCTGCTTTTGTCGTCTTCATCATCACATTTGAAAAAAATCCACCTCTTTTTTTCTCATATTCCACTACTGGTAATTTAGAGAAACCATTAACATAACTGCTTCATGCTATTTTCCTAACAAAAAAACTATGCCTGATAAACACAATTTTCAGACTACACTTGACTTGTCTTGGATGGCATTCAATATGTTCTGTGAATGGGAAAATGCTGCTATGCTCCTTTTTGTTTCAGAATTCAATAATCACACCCACCACCAGTCGAAAAATGACATCCCAAAGGTACTATCTACCTAACACACTGAAAGATGGCCTAGCATTAGCTAAATTTTCATAGATGCTTTAGGAGTATATTTTCTTGAAAACACAGATTTCCTTTTTGCAGAGGCCCTCTGGAGATATCCAACTTGGCAACTAGTCAGCAAGTGAAAGAAGAGGAGAAATGAGATGATAAAAAGCCTACCAATTAAGAAGCTATATAGTTCAATAGAAATTTCTAACCAAATGTGGAGTAACATCCAAACTATAGGACCAACAAGCTACAAACAGGTTGTCCATCTTCTTGCTTTGTTTTTAATCTCATCTACAGAAGCAAGAATTTTATTGATGAAGAACAGCTAGGCTGCCATAGCACTAGCGCAAGCCAAATTTTTATTATCTGAAATATATAAATTTGTTCACACAGAACTATTTACAGGGAATGCTAATATGCTCCTCTCAAATACTATATTTAATGGCATTAGAGCATAAAGGTATGACAGATGAGAATTTCTGTTAGTTTTTAAGAAAAATACTGAGACTCTAACCAATACTTCTCTTGTCTCAGAGAAAAGGAGCATGGGCCTACCTCACATCTTTGATGTACATGAACAATGATGACAAGCATGATAAAACCAAGATTTTAAAAATTAAAAGAAGAGCACCAAAAACATCTATCACTACTACCAGAATACTAACATCTTACACTGTTGCACAACCACGTCTCAACTTCAAGCTGGCTAAAGTGCTTTCTTCCTTCCTGCATCACTACACACACGTATCAGTAGGTCAGAGCTAGAGACATGAAAGGAAGAGGTTGGTGGGCACTTCTGTAACAGCTGTTACTTAAGAGATGGACCTGCGGTCACCAAAGTGATGACATGAGAAGTGCTCTGCTGGGCTGGCTGAGTCCGGAAGCTGACTGTACCTGTCACTACCTGCGAGCACATCGCTACGCCTTGGTGCCATGCTCAAGCAGCAGAACCACAAAGCCCTCCACCACTCAGGGGTGCCACTCACATGCCCTGTAAACAATAGCAAACACAACCCCGTCACTGCTAATACTGCTTTGGATTTTTTGTTCTGGTACAGCCAACACTTCTTAAAACAAAACAGGAAGTAAAAATATATCACTATAATACAAAAGCAGCTTCCTTTCTACAGCAAATGTCTCGCATAGGAATGCATACCTCTCCAGTGATGTCAGTCTGAGAACAAGCATCACAGTGTTGCTGAGGTAAACAGGAGTCACTGAGAGAACCAGAATTGTGCTGGAGATCCTGCAGGGAATCCGTAATACAACAGCTATTCCTGAATCCATCTGTTAACTTGGCCAGGCTCTATGGGAGAAGAGATTTAAAAACAAAACAAACAAACAAACAAAAAGAAAAGTAAAAAAATTAGATGAACTGATTTTTATAATTCTTTTATTAACAGAGGAGAAAAAACAATCAACCAATCTGTTTTAGAAACATGGCAGGTAGCTTGTCTATCAGAACTATTTACAGGAAGTAAAACTTACCGTACTAATAAGCCTCTCATTTTAAAAGGTGCATCTAACAGTAACCAGATTTTAAGTTATTTGTTTTAGATCTATGACCATTTCAGCTTTTGCATGTCTTACAGTTCTCTAAATCAGGCAGCTGTCAACTTTCAGGTTAGCTGATAAGGAAGATAAATATGATCCCTCTGCCCTTTTGCCATCTCGTACACAGGTTACATTCCTTAGCCACTACTGCTATCATATTCAACTTGATGAATATCTTGTATTGATTGTATTTTTCTGACAGCTGATTTCACCCTTGTACTCTCTCACCCAAGGTTCACATAATTAAGAGATATTTTACACTTTGGGTTATGCAAGGGACATCTCCAAGATGCGTAATGACCCAAACTGTGAGGGTAGAAACCTCAAGCAGTCTTTATGAGGGAAGGGGAGTAAGGTATAAACACACAAAGCAACAACTAGTTTGACGATACAAGCTCAGCTGACAGGCTGGTAATATTCCTTTAAAAAAGGATTAAATTGTTAATATCACTTTTATTTTCTGATTGCGCATTCTTCTCTTTTTCAAAACTTACAGTAACAACAGCAAAACCACTGTACAGGCTGCTGTTTATAAACATTACGCTCCAAAACAATTTTTTTTCCTTTTTTCTTTTTTTTTTTTTTTTTTAAATTTAAAATATTAAATTCTGGCCCCTCACCAGCAGATAAAGGACAATCAAATTACATGAACTTGTGGTTTGATTTATAAATCATAACATAAACCATTTGTTTCTAAAACTACACATAGAAATTCTCAAAACTGCTTACTCCAATAAGCAGCAGTATCTGAGACAAAAACCCGATGCAAGGCACTGGAAAAAGACTGGCCCTCAGGAATCTCAGTGGCTATGACAACTGGTGATTTACAACAAGCCCCAGTTATTGTCCATATCCAATTACCAGGAGATTTCTCAGTGTTCGAAGTGCAGTTCAAAAAAGATAAGACATCAGTGCTGTCTTTTCTTAGAACAAATCAAACTAATGGAGTCAAGAAGACAAATTTGTGTAACAGCAACTGTTTGTGGCTCAGAGGAACAGCATGGCCACCTTGAAGACAGAGGCATCTGGTTTTGGAGGCTAAGAAGCATCCCTAGAACTGCAGCAGGCCTGAAACTGGTCACAAAAAGCAGCTTTTTCTGGTGGCCTCCATTTCTGTCCTACACAGTCCATCCCTCTGTTCTCATTATATATCAGTTGCTCCTTCAGGCTTGCCCCCACTAATGATGAAAAAGCAGGAGAATACCCAGCCTGGTGCAGGATGAACAAAGGAGAAAGGCAGAGAGAAACACAGGTACAATACCACATGCCAGACAGCACGTGCTGCTCCCTCCTCATACTCTGTGTGATGGTACTACAAGGTCTGTGTGGGGCTGGGATTTTGCGCTCAGCACTAGCAGTGACAGAGGACATGCCAGCATTGGGACAAGGCTACCACTATGTGCCTCCAGAATCTCAATTTGTCTTGGGTCCCCTCCCCCCCCCCAAAAAAAAAAAAAAAAAAACAAAAAACAAAAAAAACAGTTCTTCTGCCACCTCCCAACTGAACTGTACCATCTTAGTATGAAGGACAAACAAAATAGTTTCTTCTCAGTCCTGAGACAGCAAAGCTCTATTTCAAATTACATTGTCAAGAAGTCTCTAGCTAGTGTCCATTTATCCTCCAAGACTTGCTGCAAAAAGAACTGCTCCATGACACGGCAAAAAGAAAACCAGAGTGTCTTCCATGTTATGAAAATTAAAAACTGCAGACTCCTGCTTAACTTGCTTCTTCAAAACTCACTGAAGAAATTTTTTATGAAGGTGGTGAGACACTGGCACAGGTTGCCCAGGGAAGCTGTGAACGCCCATCCCTGGCAGGCTCAAAACTAGATGATCTTTAAGGTCCCCTCAAACCCAAGCTATTCTACAATTCTGTGATACAATTCTACGAATCACTAACAGGTTTATAACATGGAAATAATAGTTTCAAATCATAGCTACACAAACATCAAACACATCTTCTTTCTCCCAGTAAAGCAGAGCCAGTCACAAGAACAAAAACTGAGAATTCAGAAAGCAAAATTTCTCCCAAATAGGTTATGGCTCATCTGTCACCTTTGGCTAGTGCATGCTATGTTACAGGCATATGAAACACCAAAGGTCCTGATGCCAGAAATTCAGTCTAAACTTCTGCCTATATTTCAGCTACTTCACACGCTCCTGGTGTGCTCCTGACGCCTTCAGCATCTCCTTGGCAGATAATGAAGGGCTGTTTGGCTGCTGGCCAGGCTTTCTATCTGAGCACAGTTGCTGAACCCTAGATTTAACTACTTTAAAATTACACAGCATTTGACAGGTGGCAATCACCAAGTAGCATCACCTTAACTTACAACTATGTGCATAGGTGACTATGCCCTAGGGTAAGCACGTACATTTTGAATCCTTCTACTTGGATGAGTGAAAGCACAGCCTCCAGCAATCCTAACATGGAAAATTACAACCTTAGTTCACATACTTTTAGACAGAAACAATTTACATTACTGCTAGGAGTAATACTGTCCCCAGTTATACGTTATATGGAGAAATCCATCTTTCATCTGGGGTTCATGGATTATTTATGGCAATCCCACAGAAACTGCCAAACCAGCCTATTGTATGGATGTAAAGTTCTAGGCACACCAGCCCAGACCTACTCAGAAAGAGGGAAATGAGCACTGTCATTCCATCATTGTCGGTTACTATCTGATTTGGGAGTTCTCTGCCACATACAGTTTTAGTGCAGTTCCCACATAACCTATTTAGCCTGTTTAACTAATAAAAAGTTTAAAAAACAAACCAACCAACCAACCAACCAAAAAACCCAAACAAAAAACAACAAAAAACAAACACAACAAACCACAAAAAACCTCCAGTGCTTACTAAGGATAAAGGACAACATTTTAAAAGCATATGTACATATTGGAACAGAAACAAAAGTGTGAAAAGGATTTGGGGGAGTACAGGGGGGAAGGAGGGGAACAGACATACACATGCTGCTTTTAGGAACCTGACTGTGCAACTTGATGATTCAACTTTGTATAAAAAGTTTGCCCACTTTTTTTGAGCAGTGATACTGCCACTTGGCTTTATTTGCAACTACAGCACCCAGTTTGAATTTGACCACCCTCATCTTCCCTTGTCAGTCTTCTCTCCCGCACAACTCAATCCAATTATCATATTTTCTGACAGCTACAATTTTCCAAGCACCTGCACAAGACTGAGTCACTTTCACTATGTTTAGTTCTGTTGCTCACACTGGCCGGATCTAAACTAAGAAATAGTAAGAAATTGTCTATTTCCTTTCTCTGAAATAAATCCCCATTTGTTTTCGCAATACTCCTAACTCCCCTATAAACAAATTTCAAAACGAAAAGGTTTTCATAAGAAAGCTTGTCTTACCAACAACAGCTTTAAAGTGTAGCATTTCTGAGGGCAAAACAATTTCAAAATTGATAGGAGGTTAAAAATCAAATTCTGATCTTATTAGAAAGATACTTAAAATAGACTTGCACTTATTTGACAAAGCTAAATAAACCTGTAACAATAATCTTCAATTAATTATAAAAAGGGAAATCCCAGAAAAGTTTGGCGACAACAAAAACAGTATTTTTTTTTGTCAAAAATTTAGAAACTATCAGGCAAAAAGCTGGTTATTTTTCCAGAGCACAGTAAGTTGGCAGAAATACACAATTTTTACAACTGCAAATCTTGTGAACTATTAAATATGGCATTTAATCCCTTATTACAGTTGCAACAAAACATGCAGAACTGTTTTGCATGCTAGGCCTGTGTGGAACAACTATTTTCTAGATTCTCCTGGACTGTATGTTTATTACTGGATGCTATCACAACTGAGTGTCACCAATTACAAAAAGGATGCATCCTAGATTGGTATTTCCTGTATGCCACACAGATTCATGAGGAACAATGGCAACACCTTTCATTTTTGCTTCTGTCTCTTGCAATCTCTACATCCTGGTGCTGCCAGCATTGCCAAATTCTCGGCGCTAAGTTTGGTCCCAGACTTCTAAGTTCTTCAACACTGTATTTAAAGAAACTGCAAATGCACCTTAGTGTTTAACACACGACTTCAAGGCATCTCAAAGTTTACAGCTCTATTTAGTGTCACCGAGAAATTTAAATGTAAGGAAAAGGGGGAGAATGGGGGTAAATCTACTAGGGGTGTCAAAACAAGGTGAGTAGTTAAGCTGCCCCAATATCACATGCTCATTTTCAAATTACTAGTTACTTTGCTAAAATGTGTGTTACTGCATCCCTGAAGAAGTGCCTTTCTAAGTCATTTCTTGCTAGCCAGGCACATGGAAGACCGAGAATTGCTTTACAACTTGTTCAACACCACATATCAAATATGTTAAAAGATGCCAATGCAGAAACTTTTAGAAGTGAATTAAGTATTCTTTCTACTTGAACAAGGATTTGTGGTCCATCAGCTGATCTTTGGGTAATGCTTTGGAAACAGCGTAATTATGTAACTATGGAAAATCATTATATGCAAACTACACAGTACCCATATCATTTAACAATAATAAAATAATAAAGAACTCAACACCAGAACACTACTGTGGAGAAAAATGAAAGAAAATATTTGAATGGCAATATTCATTTAGTATGGTCCCTAAAATTTAGGTAACAAAGTTGCCTTTACCATATGGAAGTTTGAAGAGTGGGTAAAGAGAATTGTTCTTGTCACACCTCTCCATCTGCAGCATATTTGGGTAAGTCCATACTGAAGTCCCTGAAGTGGCAGAGGCTCATGGCTCTTTGATCAAGCTCTCATCACATTAATAACACAGACACAGCAACTGAAAGCTTGAAGCAGGATGCAGAATCCATTCAAAGTTACATCACTTCCCGGGCATGTATCTTCCCTTGCTCCCTAAGCTCCAATTCATGAAACAATTCAAAGCTTCCATTGATGGTTTCTACGTATGTTGTGTTTAATCATACCTTTTGAGGGTTTTGTGGGAACATTTAAAAATCAATGTATGTCTCGATATGGGTACTTAAGAGGAAAGTTCAGGGCAAAAGCAGGAAAACTGCTACACTGTGGCATAGTGACAGAGATCTAAGTTTGTGAAATGCTCATAAAACTCAAAATGCGGTAGACAAACTGGTAAACATTTTAGCACATGAATTATTAGTCCTACTTCATAATAGGTAATACAAAGAAACACTAAACAGAATGAAAAACAAATACTGTAGAACTGTAAGGTATTTTTTCTAATGCAGCATAATTACTCCATAGCAGTCCTCGATGCAATCAGCAGTAACAGAAAGCTGTATTTAACAAAGACATTGATCTAAATATAGGGATAGTACGGTATCTGAGATAAGAAAACAAAACTGCTTTTGAAGTCTTGCGTTCACAGTATAGGCAATGACTACTGACCTCTTTAGAGCTGCCTGCTATTGGTAATATCAAACAGAAAAATCAATTTAGGCCACCTCACTTACTTATTTAAACTTGGTAACGTTAATGAAATCATGAACAAGAAAACAGAGGTAGCTTCTTACTTTTTAGCAGTTACTTATTCAGTTATGTAGTTCTTACCTGCATAAGGTCCTGCCTTTCTTTTTCACCTGTGCATATAGCTTTCTTTATGGTTCGAAGCTCACTCATTATAGCTTGTGCTTCATCCAGTCTATAATTTGTATGAGCACTTGACATCTTACGATCAATCCTGTTGAAAATATTGACAAAGTCAGGAATTTTTTTGTATTTAGGAAGCACGCAGATGCTTTACAATCTCTTGTTTATTCATGTACCACTTTATTTCCAGGAATAAATGACACTCTGCTTGGAATTAACACAGCACTCTGTGCCAAGTACACTCTAAAGACAAAGCAATGCATTTATCTAACTTAGGTTCTGCAGAACCAACAAATTTTCTGGTTTTAATGTCCTGATACACAGCTTACAGGCAATGTCTGTGGACCGTTTCTTGCAACAGAAGTAAAATCAACCTAAAACTAACCTACATGGTAATAACTCAAAAAAGAAAGATACTAGCAGTCTAGCTGTCATATTTTTCATGCACCAGTACAAGCTCCAACATCTTTCCCACAACTTCTACCTGATCTTGCCTTAAAGTTTCTAAAAAAGATATTTCATTTTCTTGGGAAGAAATTTTTAAATTCCTCAACTTTTATTGCAAATGCTTTCCTGCCATTATGGGCATCTTTGAGTATCTTCTCTAAAGACATCTTTGTCCCACGTTAAGGAACATCACATGGTACCATCCCAGAAGATTCCAGATGTAAACTTTACAAGGAGCAAGAGTGCTACACTACTACCTCAGGCTGAAGTAGTGCTCACGTTTCCATCTTGACACAACAATCTCTCATCTTAAGCAGCATATGCACTGAGTTTTCAACTTTTTTCCCAACAGTTTGCAATAATAAAGGACAACAGATTGGGATGCAGAAGCCCCGTCCAATGTATCATCTTGATAATTTGCTTTGATTTTTAGATAAAAAACAAGACCAGAGACTACAGAACTTACTAGAACCATCATCTGGTCATGGATTTATAACAAACAGCTATGAGATTTTAACTGGCTAACAAGAGCAGTTAGAGAAAATTTTGTTGAATTCCTGTAAAAATGAGAAAACCTCCATTTCCGTGGAAAGCGTGCATATAGAAAAAAAGGTGGTATGTATATAATGGTCCCTAAGCCAGTGCTAAGTACTAACAACTCCAGGAAAAATGGTCTCTGCTTTACAAAATAAGACATAAAACACACATCAGTCCTTACACAGGACATCAGTTTATGAAAGGATGTAGTACAGGAGAGTATGCTATACATAAATGACAAGAATACCCAAACCCTATTTAAAATATTGAGAGTAACTAAAAGTTTCAAGGTAGGTATTATGTCAAGCTACAAGCGTCAATCGCACTCACCAGCATGTTCTGCCAGTGAAATTCCACTTGGAGCAAATTACTTGCTTCAAAATTAAAATATTAAGATGAAAACTCAAAAGGCTTGAATAAAAAGCTGCAGCTTAATTATACAGCTCATAATATTCAGGGAAAAAAGTATGTTGGTTTTTTTTCTGACAGTTCCTGCTTTTGGAGACAACACAAAATAAGTCTGAACAGAAAGCTTTTCACTTACATGCAATTTTCCCCACGTTGCATAAGAAAATATATAAGCCTTTACAGTTTTTTATTCAAAAACCAAAAAAGGACTTAAGTGTCACATAGATGAAAGTTGGATTTTTGTTTAGCTGGGTTTGGTTTCAAGATGTTTGCTTAAGTCTTCCTTAATTTTTAATTAAAATCCTAAAAATATTAGATACAACCATGATAAAGCGACTAATCCAATTCACTAAAAGTTACATGAAAAAGATAATGTGGTTTTCTCTGAAGGTGACCTTAATGCTAAGAACACAGATTCCACTCAAACATTAGACCCAAAAACGCCTCCTACACAACTGCTCATTATACTGCTTGCCAGGTCCAAGGTGACATTTCAGGAAAAGGAAATTATTTAATTTCAACCATATTTTTGTCCAGTTACCCAAAGATTCATGTACCTGGGCATCATGAACTGGTATTTGTTTAAGAAAAGAATCAGAAAAATTTCTACTGCCAGAAATATTTGAGCTTAAATCAATATTGCTGTCAACCCAAAGTGACTTAAGTATCTTAGAAAAATATTTGCTATTTGTTGTTAATTTTATTTCCTCCTTTCATAAAGCTCTAGCTTTGAAAGCCACAAAGTCAACAGGAACCTTCCATTTTATTAGTAGAAAAGAACAGGATACAAATACAGATTAGACATTTGTATGAACAGAAAGAGCACCCAGATAATACACAAAACTATGAATAAAGTATACATTTCCTGAAGGAAAACTACCAATACACTTGCAACAGTTTCAGTCCTGTAGGGCAGTTTTCGTGTTCCTCTGTTTTCCTTCACATGCTTTCAACAATGCAAGACTCTCCCCATCCTCATCAAAGCACAGATCTGTAGCTGAGTTAATATTTAATTGTAAAGCTTTTGTCAGGTCTCATATCCTCTAAACTAGTCTGCAGCTACAAATTGTTTAGTCAGTCCTAACTCCCTGTCTCTCCCAACTTCCCACAGTGTTCACTCCGCTTCCGTGGCCAACTGGCTGAGTTTTCATTTCCTTTGCTGCTAAATGCCTTCTTCCTCCAAAATTCCTGCTGGCACACAGAAGGGTCACTGAAAACACAGGGGAGGAGGAACTGCTCCTCCTTCTCAATCCCTGGCGCCAGGTCAGAGGAAAGAGTTTGTTCCAGGAAAGGCTCTTCTTTAACCCTGTAACTGGACTGCAACAGGATCAGCCGCACCTCGGGAAAAAGGCACCTGTGGAGGCTGAGAAACACCATCACACAGGGTGGAATCTTTGCACGCTTTAAACGATGAGCTCTAGAAAGTCTTCACTGGGCAACGGGAGACTGTGATGTTCAAAGGCTTATCACAACATTGCCAAATTTGGATGAAGCTGTAGAAAACACAGTCCAAATAAAAAGCTGCAGCACTACAAAGTTTGAAATTTTGACTGTACGAGAGTTGTAGAGGTATTTAAAAAAACCTCAATCCTCTCACAAACCCCCCTTTTCCCTAGTTGTTTTGTGCTTTTGTTTAGGTTAGTTTTTTAATTCTCGTCAAAGATGGCTCAAGCCATTTGACTAAAATTAAAAACAACAGAAAACAAAATACAGTCCAAGGCAGACACTGTATGCAGAAAATGTCAATGCAAGTGATTTGCATTTAACGAAGGCATCTGAATCAGACAGTGACATAAAATGATGAAAATACTGAGCAACCTAACTACCCTTCACATAAAATTTGTCTCTTCTCTGAGAGCTAGAGCCAGCAGAGGCTGCACACGGAGTCATATGGCAGCAGGTTCTGATACCTGCTCATAACCCATTCTAGTCAGACTTCAAAAGGAAGCATTCAGCCAAATGGAAAGCCCGAAGTGTGACAGCTCCCAATACTGTTCTTGGCTTATACTTGAAATAAAACTTAAGAACATGGCTTTAACAAAAAGCTGAATAGAATGCATACTATTCTCAGTCTGGGAGTAACTGAAGATTTGACCTAGCACAAGAAGGAAGAAAAGCTATGCTGACCGAAAATTTAGAAAAGGTAAGAAAAGGGGGAAGTGTCTGAGATGCAAGAAACTTGGAGAAGAAAAATAAAAGAAGTCGGTTGGGGGGATATCAGCATTTTTGTTTTAAAGCAGAAGCTGTTTCTTTTCAGACAATATACTTACTTTGTGGATATGTAAAAGACAAAACACTTCAGCTTTGGGACTTGACTTGAGCGACCCTTCTCTCCTCACAAATACAAGGGGTAGGGGAGAGATCACTCAGACAACCTACAGCATGGTTAGGCTTTTAGTCCAATCAGTATCCTGAGTACACGAAGAGGCTAGAAAAACTTCGCTCTTCATTTGTTAGTGCGAGTACTCTGCAAAGTGGCAAACTGCTCCAAAGAAATCATGGATCTTACCAGAAAAGCAATTAAAAAATTACTTGAACACATAAAAAGCAAACAAACCCACCAGTCTCTGGTTCAAGCAAAGTCACTGCACTTGACTTTGAAGGCAGAAACACTGACAGAAATTCACTGCAATGCCAGGTAACACACCAGCAAAATGTTCTCCCCAACTTCAGCCAGGAACAACAAATGGCCTAGTACGCCAATGGGACAGAGTGACCATAGTAACAGCAGCAATGAGCAGCACCAAAGCTCTGAGTTGTCATGCTGGAACTTTTAAACTAAATTATTAAAGTGACCCACTGACTAATCGGATATGCTTTAAACTAATTCTTCTCTTGAATGTCTCTCCTATACACCCATCCTGGAATACGAGCAACTTCACTTGGGCTAAAATCCAAGACTAACATTTGTACTCTAAATCATTTCCAGACTTCACTTTTCAAAAAGTTGCACTACTTTGTTGCACTATCTTAAATGAATTAATTAAAACAATCTTGAGTTTCAAATGGCCTTCAAATACTTTACTAATCCTGTTCAAGTGGTTAGTCCTTTTATAAAAAAACTGAACCTATACCCTCAAAATAACCTAATAAACCAGAAGGAAACCAATACAGAAAGCAGAAAAGAGAAGGCAATTCTTACTCACTTAGAATATGATTAAGAATCTTAAGACTAAAATGCTTTTGTTCTGTTCCTGCTTACTTACATAGGCCTCCATCCTAGAACACTGACTACATGTAGACTACTTAAAATAGTTATTGATGAAATATACTGAGTGCTTTGTTTTACTAACTTTCAGCTAAGATCATACATTAACAACTCCACCAACTAGCTGTAAAGGCTTCAGGAAGTCAATAAAAACATATTTATCCTCAGGACAGTGAGAAGAGCGTGCAGCAAGCTCACTGCCCTGGACTTCAAGAGAGCAGACTTTGGCCTCTTCAGGAACCTGCTCAGTAAGGTTCATAGTAAGGGATACAGCCCTAGAGGGCAGGGGGGCCCAAGACTGTTGGTTGATATTCAAGGATCACCTGCTCCAAGCTCAGGAGCGATGCATCCCAACTAGAAGGAAGTTCAGCAGGAGGGCCAGGAGACCTCCTTGGATGGATAAGGAGATGCTGAGCAAAATTCGAGGGAAAAAAGAGGCTTATAAAAGGTGGAAGCAAGGTCAGGCGGCCTGGGAAGAATACAGGGATGTTGTCCGGGAAGCTAGGGACCAGGTTAGGAAAGCTAAGGCCCACTTAGAATTAAACTTGGCTAGGGATGTTAAGGATAACAGGAAGGGATTTTATAGGTACATTGCCAATAAAAGACAGGTTAGGGACACCGTGGGCCCTCTCCAGAAGCTATCGGGAGAACTGGCTACCCTGGATTTGGAGAAGGCTGAGGTTCTTAATGACTTCTTTGCCTCAGTCTTTACCGGCAAATGCTCTGTCCACACCACCCAAGTCTTGGAAGACAGATGCGGGGACGGTGAGGGTGGGGACCCTGGGCCCACTGTGGGGGAGGATCTTGTTCGGGACCACCTTAGGAACCTGAATGCATACAAGTCCATGGGACCGGATGAAATCCATCCAAGGGTCCTGAAGGAGCTGGCAAATGAAGTTGCTAAGCCACTGTCCATCATATTTGAAAAATCATGGCAGTCAGGTGAAGTTCCCAAAGATTGGAAAAAGGGAAATATAACCCCCATTTTCAGGAAGGGGAAAATGGATGACCCAGGGAATTACAGACCAGTCAGTCTCACCTCTGTGCCTGGCAAAATCTTGGAGCGGATTCTCCTGGAAGGCATGCTGAGGCACATGAAAACCAACAAGGTGCTTGGTGACAGCCAGCATGGCTTCACTAAGGGGAAATCCTGCCTGACCAATCTGGTGGCCTTCTATGATGGGGCTACAGAACTGATGGACAGGGGTAGAGCAGTTGATGTCATCTACTTGGACTTGCGCAAAGCGTTTGACACTGTCTCACATGACATCCTTGTCTATAAATTGGAGAAACGTCAATTTGATAGGTGGACCACTCAGTGGATAAAGAACTGGCTGGATGGCCGCATGCAAAGAGTTGTGCTCAATGTCCAGCTGGAGACCAGTAACGAGTGGTGTCCCCCAGGGATCGGTGTTGGGACCGGTCTTGTTCAACATCTTTGTCAAGGACATGGACAGTGGGATTGAGGGCGCCCTCAGCAAGTTTGCCGATGACACCAAGCTGTGTGGTTCGGTTGATACATTGGAGGGAAGGAATGCCATCCAGAGGGACCTTAACATGCTTGTGAGGTGGGCTGATGCCAACCTGATGAAGTTTAACCATGCCAAGTGCAAGGTCCTACACCTGGGTAGGAGCAATCTCAGGCACAGCTACAGGTTGGGCAGCGAAGAGATTCAGAGCAGCCCTGTGGAGAAGAACTTGGGGGTGTTGGTTGATGAGAAAATGAACATGAGCCGGCAGTGTGCGCTTGCAGCCCAGAAAGCCAAGCGTATCCTGGGCTGCACCAAAAGGAGTATGACCAGCAGGTCGAGGGAGGTGATCCTGCCCCTCTACTCTGCTCTCCTGAGACCTCACTTGGAGTATTGTGTGCATTTCTGGTGTCCTCAACATCAAAAGGACATGGAACTGTTGGAACAAGTTCAGAGGAGGGCCACGAGGATGATCAGGGGACTGGAGCACCTCCCATATGAAGATAGGCTGAGAAAGTTGGGGCTGTTCAGCCTGGAGAAGAGAAGGCTGCGTGGAGACCTCACAGCAGCCTTCCAGCATCTGAAAGGGGCCTGTAAGGATGCTGGGGATGGACTCTTCATGAGGGACTGTAGTGAGAGGACAAGCGGCAACGGGTTCAAACTTAAACAGGGGAAGTTTAGATTGGATAATGAGGAAGAAATTCTTTACTGTGAGGGTGGTGGGGCCCTGGAATGGGTTGCCCAGGGAAGTTGTGAATGCTCCATCCCTGGCGGTGTTCAAGGCCAGGTTGGACATACCCTTCGGTAGCATGGTTTAGTGTGAGGTGTCCCTGCCCATGGCAGGGGGTTGGAACTAGATGATCTTAAGGTCCTTTCCAACCCGAACTATTGTATGATTCTATGCCTGAAAATGATTATATTATATCTGCCAATATATGAAGGATTTTAGCTGAATAAGTATACATTGCAGAATCTTTTAAAATGCGTTGTAAATCAGAACAACCTTGTAAGCTTAAAAAACCAAACAAAGAAAACCACCAAAGGGTATGAAGTGCATGCACTACTCGCCCCCCTTTAAAAGCAAAATCTGAGTGTCTCCCTTTATACCATTTTGTTAACATGATACCAAACAAAATCGAAGTTGGAAAATAAGTAACCTAATTTCTCCAGGATCCCTGGAAGTTTGCCAGAATCACTGAAGCAAAAGCGTGCGCCCATGCTTTGTAGCACCAACACAATAAATCCAAAGCTTCAGAACTTTTCCACGGATACTGTACTTAGGCTGCAAAATGCATTAGACATGCAACGGTTCCAATGTTTTCAGGAAGCGCCTGCAATAAGCAGTTCATTCACATACATGCTGGAAAAAAGGCCAAGATTTCTAAATGCATGGCCACATGTCCAAGGCAAATCCACGAGCTGTTCAACACACGGTCTAGCCCCTAGCCTTGTTGAACAGATCTGGAAGTCACAACAACCTGTGTTTACCTGCCATCTTTTCCATGGCCTGGCAACCTCTCTCCCTATCCCACTGGGCATCCCGTGTACTTGCTACGTGTGTAGGTGACTAAGCAGTGCACAGATGGAAGTCACTCAGTTCCCATCTGATGGTCTGCAGGAAAAGTGGCAAGGAGAGGGTCACCACAACAGTTCACAACTTTTGCCACCACTGAACACAAAGGAAACAGAGCACAGACTGCCTAAAAGCCCTGAGAGCGATGGCAAATTGCCCAGAGCTGCCTTTCCTCACAGGGAGGAGGCTGGGACTCACGTTTACATGCACTCATGCAACAAAAAAAGAAAAAATCAAAGGTCTCACAGACCATCAGATTTACAGTACACACAAATCAGCTACACTGCACAGAAATGAGACAATCTGACCATCAGATAAAAGGAAGAAGCAGTGTTGTGGTGCACAGCCTGCCCCGAGGAATATTTGTGCCCAGCTAGAAAGCCTTGGTACTGTTCACAGGAAAACTACTCTACTGCATGGTGCTTCAGGCTGTACATATCTCCAAAAAACATTTAGAAAATATTTTTTAAATCTAATTCCACCTCAGCATGTTCAGGAACAGTGACAGAACAGGGGCTATAAAAACTGGTTTTGCATGTGGATCTATAAAGCCTCCAACTACTTCTGTCCAACCCTCCTTCCATTATTTCACACGGTTCCCCCCCTGTACCACTTATCACAGCAAAAACTCTGAATCAAAGCAATTAAGAGGTTTCAACCATATTTTTTTTTTTTTAGGCAATACTTTTCTAAGAAATTATTCCAAGGTGAATATAGAAAAAGAAGGTCCTCCCACGAACTCTTAACTTACTCTTGCAGAGTTTCCACTCCTTTTTCCTTATATTGCAGCTCCTGCTTCATCTGTGCCAATTCTCGTTTTAGCCTAGAAAGCTAAAGATAACAAAGTAATAAAACGTAACAGAAACTTTCATAATAAGATTATGTATTCTTTCAAATACAAAATATTAGGTTACTTAAAAAATATTGGAAGTGACAATCTCTTTTCCTTTTTTGCTTTTAAATTTGCATTAAAATTACAGAAGACTTTCTGTTCATAAGTCTTAAGTCTTCTGTTCATATCATAAGACCCAATCAAACGGTGGTCACAACATTCAGTTTGCAAAGTATCAATTTCCTCACCTACTTTGTTAGTTTCCTTTCTCCAATAGCCTATGCCAACAACCAGCAAGTTTCAATCCATATATTTTCTCTTCTGCCCTTACAGCTGACAGGCACCTCTCAATTGTCTTCAACTCTTTAGTCAACGTAAAAAAACCCTGAACATACAATGCTGTTAATTTTTCTATATGGGAAAACAAAAATCACTGGCAACAAAATTGGCCTCTCTCCCAGAAATGGCAGCCTGATTTTCTACATTATTTTCATATTGTCCTTCCCACTCAATCTCCCTGCCAATTACCTTAATCCGACCAGTGAGCATAAATCAAAACTGACAAAGCAGAGATGTCTCCAAAACATAATTTTATGGGTTTATGAAAACAGTTGCCTAAGTAGACTGGGCAGACTTAGAAGAATGCTATCAGCACTAGGAATGATCTGCAAAGAAATAGCTTCTCACCCTCCAAAGCTTATAGATAAGTGAGAGCAATGGGGGGAGGAGGATGAAAGGGACTGCAAACAAATGGGGGGAATGAAGGTGTTTTCAGTGTGTGCTAGTGAGGCATGAGACTGAACTGAGAGACCAAAGAAAGGCAGGCGTGGAAGGAAAAAGGTTCTCTCTTCTCAAAGTATCAAACTTGGTACCTTTTCTACAATTAATCCAGAGTGCTCTTGATTTTTACATGTATGTCAAAAAAGGACAAAACCATTACTAAAAAAAAGGAGTAAAAAGAATAAAATAAAATCCATCCATATCCAGGCATAAATTTATTTTGTCAGCTCTATTCCAGGAGTGAAGGGCATGGCACCAGACCCCAAAATTTTCCTAAAACCTCCTTCAATACTCACCAAAAGTAAAATGAAAAAATACATCACTAATATCAAACCCACAAACACTTTTCAGTGCATATTTTATTCTATTACCTGAAGCAACTCAATGCCTATTCAACTGAACAAGTTATCCTATGCACTTAGAAGATTGTTTTGCTTTAAAATTCAGGAAAAGAGAAATAATCATTTAAGTGAATACTTTCTTTATTTTCTTTAAATACTATTTAAATAAATAAAGCTTGTTTTCTTGTTTAGAGTATGCTGGCATTTAGAGTATGTAAAACAAGCAAACACTAGTCAGCATGTAGTAAACATACGCAGATAGAATAAATGCCTTTCAAGGGTGGTGAACTGGATTTACTTTCATAGGCACTCATATGAAAAGTGGTCACTACAACAAAAATGGAACACTATCCTGCAAAGATAAGTGTTTTTTATTTATTTTGTGAGCCAAGTGCCTGGCATGCTAAATCCCATTTTATCCTTTAATAAAAAGAAACATACCATTTGGAAATAGGTTCTAGAGTTTGATATTATAAACTGCTTTTTAGAACTGCTCTATTAATTTGCTTGAAACTAATGCGCAGGCTTCTTTGCTAAAGCAGCATGGGAGAAAATCAAGAAAACTATTCAGCCAAGACAGTACCAAAAGCACGATCCTAGAGTTTTTTTAAAAAAGGGGCATTTTTATTACAGAACTGCCTATCACGACTGCCTGTCACCATCAGAGGAGCCCTGGCCAAATCACCTAAAAAGTTCTATCTGGCCAACATGTCTACCAAACTGTGAGCGGCTTTCCAAATGGCTAAATCTAGCATGCAGCGATATCCACAGAACCCCACTGAAAAAGGGTAAATGGGAAACTATGAAGCCAGTGAGCTTGAACTGCACTTAATCAAGGAAGAATTCAGCTACAGAGCATTTACTAGCTGTGTCAGTTCTGAAAGCCTGGCTGAGCTTGCCTCTGACATCTTTGACAAAAATCTTTATGCTTCTAACATGGAAAAAGCATTACTTTGCAAGTTACTGAAATGTAGTAAATATAATTTGTTTTAACAGAACAGCAGGGCAGAGTAGAAAAGCAGTTTTACAGTACTCTATTCTAAAAATGTACACCCAGTGTAAACGATAGGGTAAAGAAAAACACACAGACCCCTTCCTTCCCCGTGCCCAATTCGTATTTTTACAAAACAAAAAAAATTACTCACTCTGTCCCGACGGCTGGCTATTTCTGCTTTGATCTGATATGGGTCATACTTGGTATTAGTTGAAAATCCAGAGAACGCTAAACAGATGGAAAACAGTATTTTACATTAATTTTTTTTACTTCTTCAATACAATTGTTAAGATGTGGCACTATTTAATAGACCACTGCATTCATTCTTTGTGCCACAAGTCACTAGGTTTTAAAACAATCCTCTGTGCTTAAAGTACAACTGAAGAATTACATTTGGTGTGCATGAATTATATTTTTTTGTTGTCCTGAAAAACAAAAATCTTATATAGCAGCACTGTGTATTGCCTAAGAGCAACTAGCTTCCCTAACAGGATGGTGGCATTTACTGGTGCAAGCAATTTGTGTAACATTAACAACTGCTAATTGTTTCATAGGTATGTTGAATTAACAGTATGATAGGGACTGAAGTAAAAAAAAGAAAACACAAAACCTATTGTCAGAACAAAGTTCAATCAGCTACAGAGAGAAGCTGCCTCCTAAAGCAACGACATAGGGAACCAACAATACAGATCAACCTCTAGCAAGTGAGCTCTTAACAGTGCACATCTAGAGTCAGGCAATGATTTTGAGCTCTGGCATTACAACCTAAAGCTTAGACAGATGAAGTAAAGGTCCTACAGGATAGGCTGGCCAAGACCAACCATGATTTATTGAGTGAGACATTCACAGCAGCACTGGCCCACTGAAAAATGCCTGGTATGTGAAGGGATGGTGTTGTGCTGTTAGACTTACCATCCCTTTGCAGAGCTGAAGGCTGCTGCTTTGAAACCCATACCTGCATTGCACTGAACCTTTTGACTCTTCAAAGGATACTGCAATGCCAAGGTCATGTCAAGCATGCAGGAACTTGCCAAAATGTCTAGTCATGCCTGGACTAATTCTCTAAATCCAGGATTTTCTCTGGATTTTTTAAACAATGCTGATCACAACTGAGTCACAAAAGTGCTGCACTGACACCTCCCTGCCAACCCATTATCGCTGAGCTCACGCCACCTCCCACTCATGAGCAGACGACACTGACTCAATGGCAGCACAAGCAAAGATGAAAATTGTGAAGTTTTAGTTCTTTTCACACAAGAAACTTGAACAACTAGTAGGTGAGGCAAGAGAATTGGCAATATGAACACCTAATTTTGGCCATCTAATTGCACTTGAATTAGGAGCCTAAGATTTCTGTACAATAAATTGAGAAGCAAGCATTCCAGAGTGAAGTTGAATTAAGAAAACAAGTGGAGAAGCCTTGGGGAATCTTGAGTTGACAGCATGATCAATCCGCAAAGGGATTTTTTTTTTAATAGCTCATCTGACTAATCAGCCCACCCCATTTTCTCCCAACAGATGCGTATGACCTTAAACCATTATAAAATATATTAACTCATCTGTAGAAAATTATAGTATTTTTGTTGCCTCAAAACAAGTGAAAGGTTTTAAGTCATTTTACAGTATCTCATTATCAATTCCACATCAATACCTAAAAAAAAAAAAAAAAAAAAAAAAAAAAAATCAGAGGACTGGGAAACCTAAGAGTCAACTGACATAGCATCTGCATACATGCTACAGATAACCTCCAATGTTTTCAGCCACGTTTTGCTGCTGTTTCAAGCCACTTGTTTTTCCAAGAGTTTAAAAAGATGAAAAACAGGTTATGGTTTTTTAGTGTATTACCATCAACAGTTTCTTTCTGCATATTCACCTGAAGTAATTTAACAAAATATCCCACAGAACTATTGCAAATTTCCAAAATACCAAAAGCCCAAGCTCCTAGAAAAGTATTCTAATACATGCGTATTCAGATTTTATAATCCGCAGAAAAAAAAAAATATTACATTATCTTTTCTCCTATTCCAACTCCTTAAGCAGTAGTTAAACACTCTCTTTAAACAAAACCTTTTTTAAAATTACTTAGTAAGGAAAAAAAAGTCTTTCTTAATAATTCTTAAGAAACTTGAATGTAACAGGGAGAAATAAGACTAGTCACAACTGTTCAGTTATGTCACAAAATAAATCACGCAATTCTTGTATTTGAAACTAAAGAAAAAGACAAGATAATCCTAGTTCAAGAGTAAAAGAACACTTGGTCAAGCCTACCTGGGGCACCTCAGCCCCAGAGAACATCTTTTATTCAGAATTTTGGCATACCGTGAATTACCTTGGATTCATAAATACCACTGGATCAGTAGCTAAATACTTCTACTCAGATGCCTGCTTTAATCCCCCTCTCCACAGTCAGGTTTCCTGAACATTTTCAGAAACCGATAAGGAGAGCTTTCCATACTTATGAAGTACTTGGCATTTATCAGCAAAGCCATCAGTTAAACAATTGCTGTAACACACAATGACCACTGAAAAGCCACCAGAGCAGTGAAACACCATGCTTCCACATGGCTTATTTTGACTTTTCAGCAAAGACACCTCTTCCTCTTGCACCAGCCAACAGCCATGACAGCAGTGCAACAACTTCAGATTTTAGTAAAAGTCCATCATCTACTTTCAAGCTATGAGAGATATCTCAGGAATGAAAAAGGCAGGAAATCAAGGCTCTACAACCTATACCACCAGCACTAGAATCACAGGCTGAGAGTCAAGAATGAGGTGCATTAATGAAACACTGCTTCCTACTTTGTGGTCAGAGGTACTCTTGACCACAATACCTTGTCCCTAACTCTTTATAGACAATAAATCAACCACGGATCCACAGAAGGCTTCCCCTAAGATGATGGTGCCCTCCCTTGTCAGAGTGGAATAATCTATGAATTTAGGATGGCAAGTACATGACTGACCAGCAACAATCATAGAATCATAGAATAGTTAGGGTTGGAAAGGACCTAAAGATCATCTAGTTCCAACCCCCCTGCCATGGGCAGGGACACCTCCCACTAAACCATGCCATCCAAGGCTATGTCCAACCCAGCCTTGAACATCACCAGGGATGAAGCATTCACAACTTCCTTGGGCAACTCATTCCAGGGCCTCACCACCCTTACAGTAAAGAATTTCTTCCCCATACCCAAATCCAAACTTCCCCTGTTTAAGCTTGAACCTGTTACCCCTTGTCGTCTCACTACAGTCCCTCATGAAGAGTCCATCCCCAGCATCCTTACAGGCCCCCTTCAGATACTGGAAGGCTGCTATGAGGTCTCCACGCAGCCTTCTCTTCTCCAGGATGAACAGCCCCAACCTTCTCAGCCTGTCTTCATATAGGAGGTGTTCCAGTTCTCTGATTATCCCTGTGGCCCTCCTCTGGACTTGTTCCAACAGTTCCATGTCCTTTTTATGTTGAGGACACCAGAACTGCATACAATATTCTAAGTGAGGTCTCACAAGAGCAGAGTCAGTCCTTTGTTGCCTTACGTGAATCACTGTTACACCTGGCTCTGCGATGGCTAGAGTTGGTAGCTGGGATATACTTCTGTTTAACATTGATAAAAAGGCATATTCTAATAGACCTAACAGGAAATGGAATTCTCTGAATAACAGTCAAAGGAGAGCACCTCACTTCTGTAGTTATGATCTTCATTCCAAGGAGAACCAAGTGAAAGAAACACTTCACACACTTTCTTACACCACATGTTGTACAAGGCAGGTGGGCAAATCAAGAAAAGGCTAGCAAACTCACAGCTGGCATAAGAACGGCTGTCATCCTCACACATTTTGTGCAACTGTTGATATTCTTCTTGGGCCAACTCAAAACGCTGCTGCTTTATTTGGTAAATCTCCTTCTTGGCATTCAGTGCCTCCTGGGCAACAATTAAGTATTCCTTTAGCATGCGTTCCTGCTCCCTCCTCCATTGCTCCCTTGGGTCCTCAATTTGTGTGAGCTCTAAGTAGAAAAGCATTAAAAAAAAAAAAAAAAAAGTAAGATCCTGCATACCATAAAGTATAAATTATTTGGTTAAAGCTCATTCACAACTAGCATACCTAACGCTACAGTGCTCAAAATCACTCCAGCCTGGACAAGAAAAAGGAAGGATGCAGAGTGGAAGAACAGGAAAATCCCTTTCAAATACAAAAGACATTTAAATTTCATTATTTTCCTTACAAACTAGTGCAAACCCAACAAAAACAGTATTTTGACTCTTACTGTCCCTCGTAGACACCTTAAAAATTCTAAAAACAACCCAAAAACCCAGAACCATGTAGGAGCATGAAAGGTATCTCAATGCTTAACTTGTAACTCTACAAACGGTTTTAACGACCTTAAGCCACTACATACAACTTCACAAGTGTAACATCCTGAAAGGTCAGTGACTACACCTGTGTAATTAAGAATAATGCAATTCAACAGAAATTAGTATTTTAATCTCAAATCCACAAAAACATTTCAACTGCTTCTTTTTTGTCTTAAGAAGTAGCACTCTCATGCTCTTTCTTTCCAGGGTTTAGAACAGCCTGTATTCAAACACAAATCAAAACCCGTTTTCCAGTACAAAATCTTTCCCATATATACAGATTTTCAAATTTATAGCCATACAGAAATCTCCTTGCAGCTGCAAAGACATTTAAGGAGGACACATGCATTAAATATCCTAAAAAAAATTATCAGTTCATTTTTGCAGTGATGCTCGAGCTAGTAAATATTTTACATCAGGATGTCCATGTAAAGTTTCATGTTTAAGTGAATGCTAATTTCTGATGATTGAGGCTGTACTGGAAAGAAGTTGCTGCAGATATAATGTCAATGTTCAAAGTAGCAGCAGAACCTGTAGCACAGTCGGGAGGTAAGTAATTTTCCCAAGCTCTGCTTCTCACAAGAGATGAAAGCTAGTTATATTTTGTATTAATCTTGTGAAAATAATTCAGTATACTGGCATCAGTGATGATACAGGAAACTGTAAAAGACTGAGTGCAACACATTAGTGTCACTCTACTGTCAAGGTCATGTTAACAGCTCTACCATTTGAGAGCCATTTGAAATGTACATAAACAAAAACAAAGTTCATCTGTGAACTGTACTTCCAGATTTGTCTATCAGGTTCCTAATAACCTTGTCTCTCAACAGCTGTAACTTTTATCTCCCCACAACTTCTCACACTTTTTAAGGCATAAAGATCATGCCTACAGTTCTGCAATTTCTCCCCATATCCCAGAGACCGTTGATTCCCAGCAGCACTTTCTGGCTCCAATGCCCCCAAACTACCCCTGCAGCCCAGGACAGTATGTGCTGTGGCTTGTTCCAATCTCTCAAATCATTCTCTGCTTGCAGAGCAAGCAGAAGAAAGTAAGAATTCACACTGCAGCCCATCCTTTACTGAGAGCGTGATAATTTGCAATGCTATCTCATCTGTCCATAAGCATTCCTGAAATTTGTATAAATTTAATATTCCTAAAACTGCTAAACCCCTATGGAAACTATGTAGAGATTAATAAATATTTACAAGTCAGAAGACTTGGAACCCAGGAAGTGTCTCTTTTTGAACAGGAAATTAATAGTTCTAATCTCAGCAGACACCAAGGATGAAACGTTATGGTGTATCACACATTAAGCTTCTAAAAACCTATACTACAGGGCATAGTGTCTCTAACAAAATTATTTCAGAAGCTTCTCAAGAGCTAGCAGCATTCTTCTGAGGCAGAAAACTTCTTCAGTACAGTAGTGACGCTCTTTTCTGATTCATAAAGTACAGAGGCTTCACTTTGCCCTGGATTTCCACACAAATTTGCCATGTAATAACAAAACTAAAGCCACGTTGTATGACAAAATTCAGTCCCTTAATTTCTTTATAACTAAAAAATAAAAAATAAATACAATAATTCAAGAACAGCCCCAGACAAATGCAGAGAATATATTATTTCCTCACTGGGGAATGCCCAACTGGTTAAAGGAGACTTCAAAGGCTCCCAAGATTCTGAGGAGGAGGGAAAGGAATTCTGTGGTTGGCAGCCGCCAAGCTTTTTAAGCAATGGCTGGACAAGAGCCAAGAGCAGCTTAGTAAGGGTGTCAACAAAGTACTGAATTTACAGAACAAGATGGAGATCAGGGTTGGAAGCACCACTGAGATTTACAAATGATTTCTGTGCTCCAGGGGGTTTTCAATATAAATGGAAAGTTATTGCCTAGACATCTTCTTATTACTTTCTGGGTAAACAAACATAGTGAGAGGCTTGGAAAATCAGATGTATTACTGTTTTCCTTTAAAAGGTGCAAGGGCAAAAAGCTTTAAATGGTGCACAAAGCATGAGAGGTTCCTAGTAAGCCTAACTTCAGAAAGACTCTCTTTGAATTATCCCTTGCATTTTTTCTCAGTGTGTCTTGAAAGAAAGCACTTCTGTTTTGTCAATTAACACAGAACTCCAAGGCTGTATGAAGCATTTAATCCGGTCAGCCACAAAAGGCAGTCTGAATGTTTTCACATGGAAGTTGCCATTCCAAGTATTGTAGAAATAGAATATTTCTGAATAAGAATTCTGAATAGAAATTCAGAATACAAAGGACCCATTTCAGAAAAACATTTTTTTTTTCAGTGCCTAACCCATACCTGCCACATGCCTGACACCATCTCATGATACACATGGTTATCTACTCATTAGTTCTCACTTCTACGAAGGAGGTTAATGCACGCTTGATTGGTACCTTTGTTGTCCAGAGTTTAAAATTGGACCTATTACCCTTCTAATTTTTGAATAATGATTACCCAGCTGTAATATCAACTGTGCCTTTCCTCTGAATATAAATCTTGCTTGTATATGCAAGCACTGTATTAGCCTAAGGGTGACAAACCCATTTTGCTGTGACGATTGAATCACCATTTAGGATAATATCTGTGGGCTGCGAGTAATTAGTTATCATGAAAGAGACAAATTTTGCAACCTTATTAATTGCAGAATGATTCCTTTCGCTCAGTTCAGCACTGGCTCTATTAAGTTTCTATACCTCTGTTCATATATTACCTTTATTTAATTCCTAATACGATTACCTTTGCTTTCCCAGACCCATTCATATTAATCTTCTCTTTTTGTGCTTTCCTGTTGAGCATTTGGGAATTCAGTTCTCACTGGAAAATGCAATCTTCTATAGCTTTTACTCTCAACTGCATAGAAAAAAAAAATGCCAGCCAGATCTGGCATGCCTAAAATGATGAATATCCTTTCTGTAAGTTCTAACTCAATGTCTGTGGTAAAGCAGCTAACAACAAAGTCTGAAAACCAAAAGTGAGTGATTTCATTTGCACACGATGCTGACTGCCATTCCTATCAAAGATGCCTATCAGGCAGGATGTTTCAGTAGCTTTTTTAGTTACAAGCATTGCAATGGGAGCTCATGTTCTGCTCTATATCTATAGGGACTCCTAAAGCCTTTTTCAAAGCTGAAGAAAAAGAGTTGCCAATATCCTCATTTAGGTTTTTTTGTTTGGGGAGTTGTTGGGCTTTGGGTTTTTTTTACTATGCTCATTCACTCATGTGTACGTATGTTGGTACAACTGCACTCTGTTATCGTACTCTGATGTAAACTTCACTTTTTATTAAGCTTCAACATTAACTAAAGTTACCATGACAGTTTAAACAGCAATCATTAAGCTACTACTTCTTTTAAATAGAGTTACTGTAAGAATTCGCTAACAGCCTGTATTTATTGCCTTTCAACTGTCTTGGCTGTCTATCCTTGTGATCAGTGCATTAATAGTTCTTTAAAGTTTATTATTTCAGTTGTGATCTTTGTTAACTTCACAATAAATAAAGTACCTATGTGGGTCAAACAATATTATGGGAACATGTGTTATTCTGTCAGGGCTTTTTTAAAATAAGTAATTGTGAAACCACAATACACAAGGAATTCCAATGACGGCAGGAAGCCAAAAGCTATTTCTTCACTTTTACTTTTTAATTGACCAGATTTCAAGTAGATAGTATTGAGGCTGTTTCTGCAGATTATACTATTTACCACTGCTGTGATAGCCCATATAACTACTTTTTTTTTTCTCCTTCCCTGCCGTCTGCCAATTCCTACAATATTGAAAGCATTCACTCATTGATGATAAGAATGATAGCAGCACAACAGTAACAGCAGCAGTAGTACAAAGCTGTAAAGATAAGGCTTTTTTTTTTTTTGAAGTGGAGCTGGCATATGTGCCAGACAATGGCGATACAAAGCTCAGCAACAGTCCAAAAGGGAAAATGTCGGAAATTTCTCCCTCTTAGTTTCCAAAAATGACATCTATTGTTGTTTCAAGAGCACTCTGTACTGTATCAAAGCATAAAACATACATTGCTTAAGAGACTATGATGTTACTGTATTTCATGGTGCACCTAATTAAAAATCAGCACTTTTCTCTCAGCATATATTTTGGTATCCAATACTGAAGAGTGAAACATGGATGAGTGGAAAAATAAGAAATGAGCATAGTATGAAAATATTCTTGACAGAGGACAAAAAGCAACAACAAAATTACTGATACTCCACAGTTTGATAAAGAAAAAAAATGTTATATATGCTATAACTCAATCATAGGCTGTAAAATTGTTTACAAACAGAAGGATTATGCCCCCATTTCAAAGATGAGAAACAGATACTGCAAGAAATTACTTGCACACATTTTCTTACTGTAGCATAAGGTGAATAAATAGTATTGGAAACAGAGTTAGACCCATCAGTAAAGATCAGCTTGCTAGGATTCCTCAAAATAATCATACATCTACTTACGGTTTATGTGGTCCATATAATAAACTCCAATCTGTTGATCATAAACAGTTTCCCATCCTAAAGGAAGCTCATCACCAACACAGTCAGCAAATGTCAATGGCTTTGTAATCCTGTAAAAATAAAAATAACACAAATAAGTACAAAAGGTACAGAGTTTACAGTGTAACAAATGTTATTACATGTTTTGAAGATACTTCCATCATTTGATCACAAACTAGTTATGCTGCTAAGGAATGTGGTAATAATTACAAGCATACAGTTTCAAAATAAAATTTCATTTAAATATGCTGACAGATACTCCCCAAACAGGTAAGACAAGCTTCTGCCTTCAAGTTTCTATGTTTAACAGTTTAATTACAGTGGCATGCAGTCCTGCCAGTTTTTCCTCACATATTGCAAAGAACACAAACATGAAGCTGGAGTTCACCACTGCCAAAAATCACTAGAAATTTTAAGGTGTCAAAGCAGTATAATGCTTCGTGATGCTTTGTCCCTAAATAAGTAACAGCATTACTAGCTAGCAGCTTAAAACATCACACCCCTTGCTAGGCAAACACTTGAAAGACCAGTAGGTAACAAAAAAAAAAAACCAGCTATTTCAATATTGACAGAAATATTGAAAGTACTGGGTTATAAATCCTACAGAAAGACTCTAAACCAACACTGTCCTAGAACAGTGGCAAACTATGAAGAACAAATGATACAAATAAAAAAAACTTTAATATCCAGTTGAATCACATTTATTTCCCAAAACACTATTTCAATCATTACTTAACCCTCAAGACAATGTCTTCCTCTAAAAGCTGCCATAAAATTCCTTTCCCGAAAAGCTATTAATACAGTAATTTAACATGGGATATAGATAAAACACCTTCAATATTTATTTGGTGAAGCATTTCTAATACCTGGAATGACAACAACTTTGCACAGATTAAATACATGCATTAATTTAGAGACTGACAAGTTCTGCATAACCTATGGCATAATACCGTTTGCCATAAAATGGAAATTCTGTTCATATGTTATAATACCCAGTAAAGGCTTCCTGACACCAGATTTGGACTATGCTTACAAACACACTGCGGAACAGAGAGATGATTGGTAATTGAACTTCAATCGATAACACCCGTATGTAACAACAAAACGGTCTGGACTGAAACATGTCTCTCTTTGAACCAGAAGTTTTTCCCCACCCCAAAGCAAAACCAGCCAAAAGAATCCAAAAGTAAAGACTTCAAACGACGGAATTACCACTATGGCTACTTGTAGCTATACCAATGGGCCAGTAAGGACATCATTTAACCCCTAACAAAAACCATCTAACTTCACACCACAGCCAAGAGAAAAAAAAACTACATTCAGCCTGCCTCCTAAGACAATTTTCACATTCTTAAGATTAGTGTTTGACACTAACTGTAGTAGAATAAAAACGCTTATCCTTACTCACAAAATATAATGTTTTAACAGCTCTGTACAGCAATACAAAGATCAAGTTATTTAGGTCAAATAATAGAGCTTGACCATATGTTACAGATTCTCAAACATGTATAAACAGTTTAATAAGATGAAGATACACCACTATTTAAAGTAAAAATTTTCTATCACTGACAAATACTTAGTTTGCATCATGTAATCATGCAAATCCAAAGCTGTTGTATATTCAAGAAAGAAAATGTTACCACGGACTGCCATTCACCTAGCAGCCAGGCAGACCAAAATACTGCCAAAATACTTCCAATCTCCCTGGAATTCAGTCAAATATTAAAAATATAATGTGCATCATTTTTTCTTAAACTCTTATGGTTTTGTTCTGAAGACATCATGTTTACAATTTCTCAAAGTCCTCTAGACACTGGTTCCTAAATTACCACACTATAGACAAGATTTTCTTTGGAATGAATTATAAGACATGCTTGCCTCTTATCAAACACACCCTCATCCTTTATTCATAAATAAAACCTGCACATGATACTCTAACCGTTCACGCTACAACAGCTTGAATTCAATGCTTTCCATGATCCCACCAGGGATCAGACTTCCAGGACAAGGACAACGCTTGCTTTCTGGAAAAGGAAGACTGAAGAAAGCAAACGCACCCGGTCTAACCAGTTTCATTTCAATGTTATAAAGCATGCATGAAGAGTTTAATTACTGTTATTGAAGAAAGCTTGTAAGAAAACACATAAAAAGCTGTCTTCCAGATAGTCAAGACATTACGAACTTGATGTTGCTCATTTTAAACTATATTCAAAGTTGCTCCAAAATGGATTCCCTTCAGACAAAGCATTATGTTGCATTGATTCTCAAGTCACCCACATTTGTGTCTATGTAGCTTGAACCTTCTTCATTCAGTTCACGTAGGTCAAAACATGCAAAGCTTAAACTAAGATCTGGAAGTTTCTCCATGTTTTGCACTGGTTTAACCAAGTCAACTGAAAAAATGCATTTCTTGTTTAACCAGCACAACTCAAAGGAGAAGTTTCTTTTTCATTTTTATTTTCCAGTTAAGGAAAACTAAGGTTTTCCAGAATACAAAGTCAAAACGGAACAAATGCAGATATGGATATTGGAGGTCAGCCACAAATTACAGCAGCGGACTGCTGAAATTAAGTATCTCCTGGAAATACTGCTTTACCCTCTGTTTTGTTCTGTTGCGGGGGGTTAATTAGCTTAAGCACTGTAAAATAGGACAGGTCTTTTCTGCTTTTATATAAAGAACTGCACAAAGTACAGGCTCATCTGTTAAAACATTTCAAAGTATTAAATAAAGAAAAAAAACTCTTTGAAGCATTACAAAGACAAATACAGAATAAAAATGCTTCCATCTTTATTCAAATAAAAAACAGGAGTGCCCTGAACTATGCCATTTACAGTATAAAAAGTAACTAAAGCATTTTATCTGTCACCAGTGATCACCTCTTGTCCCCACGACAACAACTGGTAGACCCTAATAAGAAGGTTCTGAACTTCCAGCTAAAGATAGAATTCCTCTGGGACCAGTTTACAACATTAACTGTGGACACTGGATCTACAGCCCAGGTACAAGTCCTCTGGCGCCAATTTTGCATGTAACTGAAGAGCCAACCCTGACTTCACATTAACTGATTTGCAGATTCTTCATTATCTTCAAGTCTTTATCCTCTCCAAAATTAATGATGCTGTTCAGTCATTAGGCACCCAACCTTTTGTGACTCTGAAACCCTTCAAAAGCAAATAAAAGAGCACATAAGAAAGCTTCCATAACTCAAATCCTGCATACCAAACAAAAAAAAAAAAGAAAAATACCTTTGAGCACTGTCATGTGCCTTAGATCAATCAGTTCCAGCTCTGCCCAAATTAAATGTTTTTGTTAAGAACAGATGGAGTGTGATATTTGCATGCAGTAAAACAGACATATCTGAAAACTCAAGTTTCATTAATATTTTTTCCTGCATCAATTATCAAGCTAAGCAGTTAGAATACAGAAATCAAGCTACAAATTAAAACTGAAGAGTTGAATAAACTGAGGTGGTTTTCCCCCTTATTTCATACATTTATCCACTACCGATGCACAGAAGGGATGCCAGAATACATTACTACAGCTTTCTGAATATGCAGCAGCAACAGATATTTCTTGAACACACCAGTTCATGGCTGAGACTGGGTGGGAAAGAAAGGCAGCAAAAGGCAGTGGCTAGATATCATTTTAGATATATAACTGCACAACCGCTCTCAGCTTCAGCATATTTTGTCAACAGAACCCGACTTCACACATCCCATCCCACCCCCCAAAATGCTCAGCCTTAAAATAGTAAAGGAATGCTACTGGATAAGGCATTCTTCAACTCTCCAAAACAGCTTGACCAACAGCATGGAGCAGCGATTTTATTGTCATGGATTTTCAAGAACAGAACCAGATCACTAAAAACACAAGGCATAGAAAATATAAGATAACATCCTCAGTCTTCCCACGTGCCTGATGCCACATCAGAAAGCCCTGACTGCTTGAAACCTCTAGATCTAATTGAGCAAAACTTCCCCTGGGAGGAAATCAATTAAGACATACAGAGCCTGTTTTTATAGGATCTTGACCAGAAAATCAAAAAGGCGTTTCCAAAGTAGAAATATCACTGCAAACTCCGACAATGTCTGGATGTCGTCTCTCAGACAATGCCTGGATGCCTAAATTACATCTAGGGTCACCTTATCTTCCAAAATGGGCCTGGATTAAGAGGAAACCACTAACCATGAGGGCTAACGGGGGGGGGGGAAGAAAAGGAAAAACAACAACAAAAACAACCCCACAAGTACTGAAGAAAAGCCACAATGTGTAGGGGAGACAGAAGGAAGGATGCAAGAACAGGAACTGCCAATTGCAGCTCCACCTGAACACAACAAAGAACTTATTTACTTTTTACTGTGAGGGTGACTGAGCATTGGAATAGGTTGCCCAGAGAGGCCGTGGAGCCTCCTTACCGAAGACATTCAAGAGCTGCTGGGACACAATCCTGAGCAATGAGCACTAGGTGACCCTGTTTGTTCAGGAAGGTTGGATTAAGCAAACTCCGGTGGTCTATTCCAGCCTCAACTAATCTGTTATTCTAACCTCTGTGAGACATAAAATGGGTCTGTGGTCACCCAGCTGTGCCACGACTCCCCAGAAGACCCAATCTCTCCAGCTGCTCCAAGGAGACTGCCCTGAAGACAGCACTCTCATCCTTGGCAGCCACTACCTCCCACCCCACCAAGCATGGCAGGGACACAGCAGGTACATGCTGCCCATCTGTCAAACTACGGATCTTCCTCCACGGCTCAGAAACAGCCACATGCCAACTAGACCCACAGAACCTCATGCCGTGGCAGCACACACCAGCAAGGCATGGGCTGACTGCAGCTAATGCCACCTGGAATTCCTGATCCCCTATAACAGCCCTGAGGAGTACACCACTGTTTTCTTCACTGCCCATCCTCTATCATGGACTCAGCTCTCCTCAAGTAGCCAAGTCATAAAAACAAGTTGGATTTTGAAATAAGGTTTGGCAAGTTACATACTGACTGCTCAGTGAAAAGTACAACAAAGTTCACCAAACTATATCTTTTCAAGATAAAAATATAACTTTTTCTTCATTTAAATGATGGATCTTTGTTTTATTGCATAATTTAACATCAAGTTCTGAATAAAATAACTTACTGAACATCTACTCAATCCTTCATTAAAAAATCCACAATACAGATGGCCGGAGAGAAACTTGCACAAATGAGATTCTGTGCTCAGGACAAAGCCTTAAAGAAGGTGACCTGTATTCAGAGTTATTGCTGGGATACATTTCCCTTAGAAATAAAGCACTACCCTAAAGCAAGGAAATAACAGTACCAGCTCTTCTAAAGGTCACTTGAAATACAGCCTTTTTTAGACTGCACTGTATTTTGCAGCAACTTTCATTTTTTTTTTTTAACAGCTGCAAACAAGCACATGAAAGAGTGCTAATAGTGTCAAATCAGTGCAATTTCTTTTACAGTAATATAAGCCAACAGAACATAAATTAATGTGCAAAACAGAAGGCACAGGATGGCATTACCTCACTACAGTAATTGACATCTTTACTGTGAGAGTGACTGAGCAAAGTCAAAACAGTGTCTTCATTACTAGTTTGTTTTTTTTTTTTTTTTAAAAACAGAAACTGCCTTTAACACAGGGTATTACAAACCTGGACAAGCTACACTGAGAGAGATCACAAGCATGTCATTCCCACAAATATTTATTTGTCAGTCACCACCTCCTGAGCCATGGTTTGCCACTGTTTACAGTAGGACAAAGAAGGTGGTGGCAGTTCCCTTTAAGACCACTCTGTAAGGTACAGTGTGTCAGGAGCTGGTTAAAAAGCAGCTCTCATATCTGCGCAACAGGGCAGTACAGACAGTAACCTCATCATCCATCCTATTCCTCAGTCCGTAACAGCCCTTGTTTTGTAACCACCTGAGCATATGTGGGTCAAGAATGTTAAGTGGTATCCGCTACCTACCTCTGTTGTGACCTCGTGCTCAGGAAAAACATTCTGGAAAAGGGAAATAACGCTATAAAATCTCAGTAGATTGATCAGAATGCACAAGCGCTCTATCCGGGCACCCAAAACCTGAACGGAATCATTTTTTTTCCTACAAAACATTTCAGATCATCACATCCTGTGTTGTGCACTACAATTAAGTGACCCCAAAACAAGAAGAATTCACTTTTTCATGTTAGGCAGTCCCTTTATATTTTTAAAAATCTCATTAACACTTCTCTGATGGGCAGGGTATCATATACGTATTATATGAAAACTGTTTATCGTACACAACATATGTGCTGCTGCATGAAACGCTAATAGGGCAGGTAGCCATGAAAAAATCCTGACAATGAGATTTTGTGATACAGAATGTATGTGAAGCTACATGTATGAGTAAGGTATAACCTACATGATCTCTTCTCTTAGAAGTAACAGTTGTTTATATTGCCTACAAACACCAATAAGAAATGGACCTGAGGACACCATCTAGCTCCTTTCACTATTCCAGAAACAATAATCATTTTCTAACAAGCAACATCAGAGAAATAATATACTTCTGGTTTTACCCTTAACCATACTCCCAAACCAAAAAGGCCAAGAAATATTGGCTTAGTACGTTGAAATATAAAATGGTATGTCTAATTGCAGTCCTCGCATAACTTGTCTGGCTGCTCAAAAAGTGCTGAAACAATTCCACACAAGCAGCCAAGTCTTCCAAGCAGCTATCCATTTCTTAACAGCAGCTATGATCCATATCCAAATTCAGAACACAAATATTATGGGAAATTCTTGCTGAAAATATACCCACATTTCATCAAGACAACTGTAATTTCTCCTTCAAAAAAATCACAGCTGGGTTAAAAGTCAGTGCTTTTAAGAAAACTGCTTTTTTCTTTTTTTTTCTTTTTTTAACAAAGGATAAACAAAAAAAATGGTGCAGTGGGGTTAAGTAAGACTGTCCATGAGCTCTTTAAAACATGTTCTGTTTTTTTGTGTATGCACAGGCAGCTCAAAGTCACAGACAACTGTACAAACGCACAAGCCAGAGCCTACAATCAGTGGCAGTGCAGAGGCACTAGCTGGAAGGGCTGGCTGAAGCAAGGCAGCCTGGACAGCAGGTGACATGACATCTAGACCAGAAAACATACAGTTACATATGGCAGCTGAGAGTAAGCCATAAAAACAGGACAGCAGAAATATGCAGCAGATAAGACATATAAGGGGGGGAAACTAGGAGGCCACACTTCTAGTAAACTGATGTCAAATTGGACCTTTGTACTAAGTATGTCTTAGCTAGAAACAGTAACAAGGCAAGATATTTATGCCTTTTCTTTTGCCAATCCTAATAAAGCTTTCTCTGTTACTCAAAATGTCTAAATATTTACAAGATCTTCTCAAGGACTTGCACATTGGGAAGACACTCACACAAAAAAAAAAAAAAAAAAAGAAAAAAAAGAGCAATGCCTTAACTAAAAGATAAGGAAAATTTAATGGGGAACTTCAGAATCTGAGAAGCAGGCTGAATTCTTCCACCTGCGAAAGGAGCCTGATTACACCTGTTCAGACATAGCACAGCTTTGGCTGGGCGAGTAAAGCAGTGTTCTAACTTCAGTGTTTCTAACTACTTCAGTAATTTCTGTCATAACAGTGTTTTCCAACTACATGCTAGTGGTCATTAAAGTCCCAGTTAGTAAAGGCCAGCCCTGCAGTTGTTTATTTCTTCCATCCTGCAAACCACAATTCTGCAACCTTCTGCAGAAAAGCAAGTCACACAGCTGTCAGATTTCTACATCCTCAGTACATATTAAAGCCTATTTATATGTTCTGTTCAGTCTAACAAACTGCTTGGCAGTTTTATCCTTAGTTTTGCAATGACTCTTCCGGTTTGAGAACTTAAATTTCTGACGAGCTTGGCCACAACTGTTCCTACCAGTTAACTAAACCATTGTGGAATAGTCACTGGATGAATTGCTGCACCCTTACACAGAGGACTATGTATGTGTTTGTGTGTAAGCATATGCATACACATAAAATCATTCTCTTCTGACTGCTGGTCACAACTTCTGTATGCAAATACCACTTAAGGAGGAAACACCTGTACTTTCCTAATGAAAGTCATCTGAGCAAGGGTGAAAAGGTACATCTGCGAGACCTTAAAAGCAAGTTCTTAGTCATAAGCACATGAACAAGAATAACGGGAGGAATTCAAAGCAGGAAGAAAATAAAGCAGACAGGAAGAAGGAGGTCCCCAACAGAGAACGAGGAATAAAAATGGGACATAAAACTCCAAAATCCATAAAGACTTACATGATAGGAGGAGGCATCAAAAGAAGCTTTACATCTCGATCACAAGTAACTAAAATGGTCTTAAACACTCCAGAACACTACCATGCTGTGGAATATTTCTTACAGACTCTTGCAAGATGACTTCAGGCTTATACAAAAAGATAAGCCCCCCCCCTCTAAATTTCTCATTTTTCTTTACCAACTAGCCATATTGGAAATAACTACAAACATATATGTGTGTATGCATGTGTGTATGTGTGTGTATATACATATGAACATACACACACACACGTGCGCAAATTATTTGCCCGAATATCATTTACGGTCTCAAATGACAGAGGCTGAACTTAAACATTCTTCAATTAAGAGAACACTATAAAATGCTTTTGTGAACACTTTAAATCACTTTAGAGAAGTCTTAGTAAAACTGAGTATCTTATGTTAAACAGTAATCTTTGGGATGACTAGAAGACAAGCTGTTGAAGACGAACAGAAATTAACAGCAGAATCTTGAGTTATATACACAACTATATCCTGATGTGGTCTACAACTGCTTATTAACCAAAGAAAACTCACACATTGAGAAGGCCCATCATGCCAGAATGCACGCCAGCTAACATAATGCTAAAGGGATTTTATACTTCTGTAGTCTGGGAGACACAGCGTTTTAGAATACTCTGTAGCCAAACTATACTTAAATACTAGTGTTCCCCTAGAGGTAAAGTTAAATTTAATGAGATTAGGAACAAACACATCTGTCATGTCTGTGTGCACAAGCAAGTTCAGCACTGTTATCAGTGAAAATCAAAGTAATTTGATGTTTTAAAATATTTTAAGCCCAAATCCCCCAAAAAGCTTACTATATTTGGAGTACATTCAGTTAAATCTCACTAAAATTTATTTTATTAAACTGTTTCCACCAACAAGTATTACTCAATGATACTAATATAAGATATAACTCATTAAAAGTTACCAGACACCATTTCTAGAAAAATAAAGCAGAAAGTGACAAACAATGGGAGGAAAAAGCAAATGCAACGGGACTGAGTATAAAACAATGGCTGGAAAAATATATATTCAAGAGACCATTCTTTTCAAGTCTTGGAACAAAGTGATGTGTAGATAAGTGCCAGAAGAATATGCATACCATGACTTCACATACATCCTATTAACAACAAATTGTGAGGTAAAAAGTAAACAAATGCCTCACACTCAGGAAAGTCTACACTGCCAGCTAATATCAGAAATTCAAGAGTTTCTCATTTAACCTCTCAGAACAGCTTTTTTTCTCCTTTTCTTCCAGTCCACTTTAAAAGTGTTACACTTGTCCTGTATTTTTCCTAAAAGTACCACATGTGACATTTCTGAAAAGTGTTCAATTATGACCATTCCTGGAAGTTTTACGGACTTTTGTGCCATTTTCTGTGTAATGTCTTCTAGCATGCCACTGCTCTGCCTGTACAGCAGAAAAATTCTGCCTTGGAAAAGGTCACAGCTCTGAGCCCAAACCCCCTTCAGTGAAGTGGGTACCCACAGGCACAGAGGGAAATCTGCAACCAGTGAGAGCATCGCACTGTGCTCCAGCAGACCCCTATCCAAACTTAAACCACAATTCCATAAGGCCCGCTTTCCAGACTGCTTCTCAAGTTTCTAAACTACATTAATAAAGCAATACTTGATGTGAGAATGAAGGAGTGCTACTAATGTGACACACACAATCCAAGGGCACTGTTTCAATCACTTGCCTGAAGAGTTACTAAGCTCAACTTAGCTCTAAGCAACTGAAGTGGAAATACATTGACAGGCTCTTTGATGCTTTTGGTTTCAGAGTCCATTTCTTGCAAGCGGTGATCTACGGCAGTCACCTCATTACTTAAGATTTTTCTGCTCGTCCAGGACTTAAGAGACCCTTAGACAAGCACATAAGGGTACATGTTTCAGCTGCCTAGAAGTGGTGATGGACAAGTCACTAGTGCCTACTGTATACATCAGTATTCACATACAGATATCCTCCACCTACCCACTTATTTAAAAGCTCTCTATTTTAACTGGTATTAAAAAGCAGCTAATGCTTACCTTTATGGTATTAAAAGTGGTCTAAAAATAAAACCATTAAAGAAAACTGTGTTTTAAATGTGTCCTTTATCTTTCAAACATTTTCAGGAGATCTAACAAAAGGAACTGTATCTCCCTAAAATCTTTGCTTCTTTTATACCGTTACACCAACAATCCCCTGCCAAGCAAAGTAATTCTTTCAAAGGCCAGTAACTACGTAAGAAAAAAGAAATGGTTCTGCAATGATTTGCAGCCTTGCTACATGTTCTTCTCCATAGCTCACTCTTTGCCTTTACTGTAAAATTACAGATATAGCTGACAAATTTTTTACACTTTTTTTACATGCTAGCTCATGTAATTTCTAAGCTTTCAATATTTCAATATTCGCAACCTATCATACACAAACACAAATTCATGTAAGCTACAAATATACAGTTAATAAAGGTATTGGGGAGAAGATTCTCTAAAATATATACTCTTACAATTACTTCTACACTCCAGGTTGACACTGTTGCCAGCCAGTAACTTTCAAGTTTTTGGGAAAACTTAGCCCCTCTTTTCCCAATACCTAATTATCCCAGTATTATTACCATTCCCCAAATACACTTGCCTCCTGCAGCCCTCCTTAATGCTGACCTTGCAAACTAATATAGTGCCTTACCCAATGAATATTAGTAATTTAGTAATATATCCTAAAGAAAAAAGACAGTTTTACAGATTTACGTTCATCTGAAATCCTTTTAAGAAGTTGAAGGTACGAAGTTTGATGCTATGACTTTCATGGTTGCCAGCAGTTGTGCAATATATTATACTTAAGCTTCAAACTAGACCAATAAAGTACTTCCAAGTAAATAATACAAGGAATTACTCATGATTTCACTGCCATGGTTTTGCCAAAAGACAGAATAGAAAATACTTTGTGATAAATGCAGAGGAATCCAGACAGATAATGTACTTTTTATGAACAGTATTAGTGCAATAAGAAAAATACATCTTAAGACAACCTGCTCAAACCCAATATTAAAAAATTACTTAGAGCTAATACAAAAATTCATTTTCAGTAGAATAAACTGAATTAAGGAGTAAGGCAACACGAGTAATGTATTTTTTCAGTATAAAAAGTATAGCTCTACAAAAAAAAAAAAAGTAAAAAACAATTAATAGGAGATACAACTGCAGCAGACACGCCATGCCATGAAACCTACACTGATCTTAACTTGAACATAACCAAACACCCACAACAAGTACCTATTCACTAAAATGAGTGGAAATCAGATTAAATTTATAATAACATACTAAAGAGACTTCAGCAGTAAATGGCCTCCTCTTCTTCCTCCCCATCTCCCATGACAGCAAAGGTTAAAAATAGAGGCTTCCGTTTCCTTAGATTATTTTGCTTTTAACTTTTCTAGAGCACTGAAATTAGCTACTTTGCTGGCTTCCTACATTTGTGTTGGAAAAGGAGTGTTAAAAACACACTTCCATTTACAGCAACTCAGGAAACAGACTTCTGTGGCTTGCATTATTATTATTTGTACATGACAAATCCCTCTGGAAGTTGCAGGTATCTCTTCCAAAGATCCTTTTTGGACATTGATTACCCAAAGGCCCTTTGCACCACACAGTAACATATTTTGAGGGTAATCTTGCATACTTTCCTGTATTTACGCATTACTTACAGCTAGCAAATACAGATATTTTCAGCACACATCACTCAATCCCCCATCTCCAAGAGCAGATCCAGCATTAGGAAAGAGCACTTACGAGCAGCAAAAAGCCAGCTTCAGCTGCCTCTCCCTCTTCCCTAAGCCTTCAAGGAAGTCTGAGCTGCAGGAAGCCTCTAACTTCCACCATGGCAGCACAGATGGACCCAGCTGTCCAGGTCCATGTTTTAAGGTCAGAAGGAACCACTGTCATCATCTAATTGACCTCCTGCACAACACAGGACACAAAACTTTAGCTGGTAATTCTTGCATCTAGCCTAACATCTCATGGTTGATCTAGAGCATATTTTCCATAGTGCTCAGAGCAGTGTTTGTTTATACTGACAAAGATGTACATTGCAGAGTAAGTATTTGAACTCTTTATCTTGAAGTATTGCATATCAACAAACAAAAGTAGCAGGTATCCAAATACTGCTGTTGTATGAAGCTGTATTATCTACACATTATTATAATGCATTGCCACCCGTTCATTAGGAAGTCTGGTATGCTTTGTTAGGCATTGCCTCACAAGGCAATTTTTTGATTGCTTCTAATTCTGCGAGACTGAAGTTCTCCTGGCTGAAGTTCTCCCTCCTGAGGGTGTGCCCCATTCTCATCTCTTGTGAGAACTTGCAATTAAAACAGCTCCGACATTTGAAACAATGAAGCAGAGGAAAAAATGCTGTCCCTCCCCACCCCTGTTCTGGAATTCCTACAGCAGGCTCCCAGGTAATCTCAGCGTTCCTAACACAGGGCTCTGATTTTATTTTTATTTTAGTTTTCCCACTATCCCCATGGAAGAACTTTCAAGTTTAGTGAAGGCACAGGGGAATGGAAGAGGGGTAATAACTATTGCACACGCTCAGCATAACTGTGAAGTACAGAAGCCCTGTTCTATGCAGATTCAATCTCTACTGAACATGCAACAGCTTCTCAGGACCTCTACTGGCTGCACACCCACCCAACTCCAGTGTGCCAGGACATCCCGAGGCTTGATCCAGCTACACAGAGCAGCTCCAGAAAAATAACTGCAGCACAACTCTGCTCCTTGTCTTCCAGGAAAAGAGACTAGGAAGACAGTTTCTCCTTCCAGTCACAAAGCAATCTGTGGTAGCACCTGAACAGCATGGAGGAAAAAGAAGGAAGCAGGTACTCCATGATGCAGAAGGATGAGCAGCATGGGAACCAAGTGCTGGACAAAGAGAAGGCAGCAATCGGAAAATGATAAATTTTGATGATTTATGATGTAGGAAGTCAGACAGAGGAGGAGGACAAGCACAAGGAGAAGAACTAACAGCAGAGCTGGAGCAGAAGGGACTCCTTGCAGGCAGCGCGAAGAGCCCACAGCCTAACCACCAGAATGGGGAAAGACGGGATCGGACTAGCCAGTGATGTTGCCCTCTGCATCCCTCAGCTCTGACACTCTGAACATGGCTCTGTTCTCTCTGCACACTCCACTCCAACCACACCACAAACTCCACCTGCAGTTTTGTATGAAAGTATGTATGAGAGTAACAAGCATTAACAGCTTGGTACTCTCAAAATGGAGGGATCCCTGTTGTCCTCAAATGTGTCCCCTTCTGCTGCCCTAAACTGCACAATCCCATCATTTCATAGCACTACTACTTCTGACACTCATTTGATCATACAGTAAGCTAGTAGTAGGCATGCTTTCAACTCACCAGGACTGCAGATAAAATTAAAAAAAAGTAATGGGGAAGGTGGGAAGTAGTAATTTGAGGGGTTTCCCCTGGTTACTGAATGGAAGTTACTGAAGTTTACTTTGGTAGCAGATGAGCAAAAAAGGCAACATGAAGGAGGCAGGAGGTGAGCAGCATCTCCTACTACATGTAAAAACCTAGTAATCCATTTGCAGTGTACTATGGGTACACTAAGCCTCACTCATGGTGGCAGGGGGACACTGAAAAAACACACCCAAACAAAACCAAAATGCAGCCACATAAATATGATTTTGCAATCATAACAATAACCCAAAACTTCAAAAGCACCTTTGAATATCCACTGCTAGGCAATGGCACTGTTGCTCCTACAGTAATCCCTGCATGAACACTTCCTTCATTGCTCATGAAAAGACCTAACAACATAGAAACCTCAGATGGATAAGATATTTAGAAACCACCTAATTAACCCATCTACTTGTTAAGATTGGTTAAAAATAAACAACATGCATGAGGAGCTACTCAGGAAATAATTAGATAGTCACGAAGGAAATGAACTACTGAAACACATGTAACGAATGACTGTCTGACCAAACAACCGTTAAAAGAAAGGCATGCAAAGGGAGACAGCTACTCTGTTTTGAGACATACCCTCAAAAATACACTCACAAAAACCTACTTTTTATAGTAACTGCAATTAAAATCTCCACCTAGCTTCTGTTCTCTCAAATAAGATCAAGTTGATCTTTAATGCAGAGAGCACTCACATACAACAACAGAGAAACCACAAAGACATCAGAAATGCAGATTAAATGAACTGCAGGAGAAAAAGTAGAGAAGGAAGGAGAACATCTGCATTTCCAAGAGGCCTGTCTGGTGCTGAGTAACAAGCAGGTCGGACAGATTCATTCAGAACAGAATAGGGGCTATAAGTCTGACACGTTAGAAATCTAAACTCTTCTCAGTTCTAGCCGAAGGGACATAACATTTCCTTTACTTAAACTACAGAAAATTACCTGCCCACAGAAATGACAGGAAGCCCTGTTCGAGTAACTATTCCCTGCATTTCACAGCCCACTGTGTTACCAGCAGAGAAAGCATCTAACTTTTAGTTGAACTCCAATTTACTCACTTTAATCAAAATTACTTTGGGGTGAGACCTAAATATCAGTGGGACCCTCTCAGCCTTTGAGGTGAGGATGGTAGGTAGAACTGTCTCCTGAACTGAGGAGCTCATCAGCAAAATTTGAGACAGGCAGCAACCTCTTCCCAGCTACTTCCAGTTACTGAAAGATCGACCAATTCAACCTCTGAGTACTCGAAAGAGAAAAAAAAAAAAAAAAAATCCACAGCTCTCAGAAGTGTTGTAAGCCTGCTCGCTTAGTTGGGTTGATGAGCAATGCTTCAGGAGGTCCAGTAAAAGGAGGACATGAAGGAGACTGAACCACGATTACTATTCCAGACAGCAGATGCCTAATGTGCGCTGAATACTCTGTGACTAAACTCTGTTTAAGAGACCAGGACTTTAAAATCTTACCACCAGCTTCTCAAAGGCCATTAGGAAACCTGAGTGACCTGAAAGGAAAACTATGCCGTACAGAAAGGCAGGACAGCATGCAAGCATGACAGGAAATTCCCAGAAAAATGTTGTAATGACTCTTATGCACTTACTCTGCTCCACACATTTTCATGTTGTATCGTTTTCTACAGACATTTTACTATTACCCATTAAGCAAGAAGACAGCCTCTCATAAGACAGCTGTGGAAAAAGAAACAGGAGTATTCCCTCTTTTCTCCCCCATCTTGTTTTAGGCCACAACTGAATTACTGAGCTGAAGAAGAGATTTCCTCACCGCTTCCTAGACCACCACTGCTGCCAGGAAAGCCTGTCATCTGCCATCACCCTTCGTCTAGCTTCCTTTTGCAGGTCTTACTTCCCCACAAGTGAACCCAGATGTTTACATACATCGCCACTCTCAGGTCTTCCCAGTGTTAAATCCACAGGATTCTTATTCACAGGATTTTGATGTTCCTATTTCATCTTGCCGCAGCACCACAACAAGGAATTACTGAAGATGCAAGTTATCAGGAAAGCAAAGGTCTTCAGTCCATCCCCTCCCTACCCATCATCATAGTCACAAGCCTGATCCTAAATTTTTAATATCCTCACGAATTCCCTTGACAATTCTGCCCTCAGATTCTAATTAGAATACAATAAAGACACCACAGGTTAAATAAATTGTTATCATATTGCATAAAATCTATTTCCCCCAAATTAAAAAGATCAAAATCACCATTTACCAGCACTGCTTTTCAGCCTATCTGATCATCCTCAATCTCTTTTCAGAACTGCTTTTTGATGTAACGAGCCCCAATGCACACCCAGTTAAACACTGCTGCTGTGCTACATTTTAATGGAAGCCTAAGGTTTACAGATATGACTGGTCTAGACCCCCTCCTTCCCTTTAGCTATATATTGAGCAATACATCTTACTCAGAATGAGTTAATGTTTCTTATTCCTGCAAAAGTTAGTTTCATGGGGATGATTAATTTTTCCTAACTCCTCTTAACAAAGAAGCAGTAATAAACACCAGTCAAGTCTCAAGTGGAATGCTGATTTGGGGAAGAACACCATTTCCACTCAACCTCCATCCCCCCCTTCCCCCCCCCCCCCCAAAAAAAAAAAACCATAAAAAACAAACCCCAAACTCTCTAAACCAGAAGGAAACATGCTAGATGGCGTATCAACTATCCAAGACATCTCTTAAACCACACTGTTTCATGAGGTGGCACTACAGCAGTGCTAAGGGCATACGTCCATGGACGCAAGCAAATTTCTGATTGAATAATCTGTACTTCTCAAAATTCCAGCAAATGCATAAAAGGGGCACTATTCAGCATTTACTTTTTCCCAGAAAATGAATGCTGACAGAAGCAAAGAACAGGATGGCATCATTGTTGCCATAACATAAATCCAGAACACTTAAAAGGATAACACACAATTTATTGACAATTGAGCCAAAATGATTTCGCAATGTAACATTTTATGCTATCCAAGAAGTATAAAAGTAAATAACAAAAAATGTTTAAAGAGCTTTTGTATACGGACTGTAATTGCTTTTAGAAGGAAAACAAATTACACAAACGCTATTTTCAGTAGGCGCTTGTATAATACATGGTTTAATTTAACAGGTATTAAAGACACTGAAAGCATGGACAAGTTCTTCAGGCAGCTTTTACCATCCAACAAACTTTAATGCTAAGAAAAAAAAATAATCATTGCCTTTAGAGATTCAAGATTAATTTTATTTTTATTTCTTGCTTCCTTCAAAAGTAGCCATGAAAATGAACTCACCTTGTCCTCAGTAAACAGCTCACCCTCATGTATTTTGTATAAGCCCAGCACATTCTTCCATTGTTTTGAACCTACACCACTTTGATCTCCAATTTCCAAAACAAGTGAACTACAAAAGCATTCTCAAACACACCTTCCAGACCAGACACTTGCTTCCCCATACACACACACATATTAATGGCAAAAACTACTCTGATCCTTTTACATTACTGTTTATCACAAGCTTTTGTAAGTGTGAATTTTGACTGAACAAAATATACAGCTATCCAGACAACGACAAAAATACTTGCTTAGTACTGCCTCCATCTTTCTTTCCTAGAAGCACACAGATGCCTTCTTGCAGCCCCCCAGAGCTGGTGGCAGCCACCTCCTATGCATGGAGGGCCAGCTTCAGCAGCAGCTCTATGAGCACCACACCACCATCATCACACTGCCTCATGGCATCTGCTTCTTGAGAGTGTTTCAGCGCTCAGGAGTGGGATGCAGCTCCCGCCTCAGGAGCCGGCACAGGAGCAGCACATACTGACAGCTTCATGATGCAGTGTCATGGAGGAGAAACTGAAGGGTTACTTGACACTCATTTATAAATACAGCTTTTACTATCACAGGCTCTTTACACAAACAACAGCCACACACATCTTATCAATTTCCGAAGTATTCTGATGACCTTATGGCCACTACTTTCCCCAAAGCCGCTACAGGCTAAGCTGCCAACCATGCCGCACTGTGGCAGACACGTATTACTCACCCCCATCAACCTAATACAAAGATTTTTAACTCGAGACACATAGCTAAAAGACACCACTGAACACATGAAAGTACACTTGCAGAAAATAAGAAACATCTACATTTATCGTATTGTGCTTGTCAAGCACAATGGCAATATGAATATGAAAATAATAAACCTCAACGATTTTAATGCTAAAGAACGTTATACCTACTACCTTTGATAGCAAGGTACAAAGGGGAAGAAGAAAAGTGTGAGAGAGACCACACCATTCCACCTTCAAATCTAGCTTTCTCACTGCTACACTTCTGCCTCATATCAGCAAATCTTTATTTCAAATATCTATGCAAAGGAATACAAGGTTCATTAACTGAGGTCTTCTGCCTTTGGAAGGCTGTACCCAGGAGTGTCAAAGTATTACCAATTTTAGGAAGTGCTTTACAAAGGAAAAACATAAACGTTAGCAAAGAAAGCCAAAAATAAGGGAACTGAATCTTTACATTACTCTTGGTGTATTTGTAGTTATATGTTGTTATTTGGCTTTTCTAAAAACTCATGTAGCAGAGCAGAGCACTGAATCCCAATCCCCCCAAATTTCCACTGAACAAAACTTTCTTCTTTTGGAAAGGCATAATTAAAATAGGGAAACAACATTTTAGGACTGGCATTTCACAACAACTAAAACAAAAGGTCAGAAAAGAGGTGGCAGTAATACAGCTGGGAGGCAGGGCAACAAATGTAAAGCATGATTTCAGAAAAATGGGAAGATAAACTTAAAGGCACTTTTCTGCTTCTTTCAAGTATTTGAAAAGAGTAATTCAATTGTCTATTTCAAAGATTGAGCTTATCCTTCCAAGTAGCTATTGTGTTTTGATTATATTAGAAATCTTCCTGAAGTCATGGCTTTATTTCAAAGATCTGTGCTTAAGATAACTTTATTATATACAAAATGCTATACTACTGCAAATCAACAGGTAAGAAATGTTAAGAATCCATTTAACTAACACTGTTGATACACCTTATGGTAATACACATTTTATGTATGTTTATAAATACAACCCTATGAGAAATAACTAATGCCTACAACTTGCACAAAATTAACTGATCTCCAAAGAGAGCAACATTACAGTAAAAGGTACTGTAAATTCGTACAGTAAATTAATTACTTCACACAAGCACTTCTAGAGTTTGTCTACACAGGATGTTTCGTGCAGATTCACAGTAGCTCTGTACTGGCTCCCATGCATACAGCTTCCAGCTACTTTAGAGCAGCAGGGAGCTCCATCTAATATAACCTAGCCTGCACAGGGCTTGTTAGCTCAGGTTCAGTGATGAATTAACCACAGCCACCTGGCTCCCAACCAGCTCAAAGCACGAGCAGAATTTGCAACATAGCGTTTAGACACAACTGAGAGCGTCTCATAATGAAATTGCTTACTCACCTTATTCACCTCACTTACTTCATTCAGTGGAATAAACTACTCACCCGGATTGCTACATGAAAAGCATTCACATGGAAGATCAAGGGTCCTGTTTATCACACCCAAGCTTACTGAACTCCAGCTTTTCCAGGTAGAAAAATCTATGTTTAATACAGTCAAAACCAAAGCAAACGATCTTTGCTGACAGCAAAGCCAATGGCACCCACTATCCTTGAAGTATTTCACGCAATGAATCTCCCATCCTTACAAACAAAAGACGCTTGCTAACAGCTCCAGGAGGTACATTAATAGCAAGTATCTCACTGATAAATCTTCTGGATCCCTACTTAGGACTGCACTGTTTGCTCATGCATGCTGGAAACAGAACCTAAAAGCCAGGGAGCATACCAAAGGCAACACAGCCCAACAGCTACACTGGAAGCTTAGATCTTTTTTTGAAGCTTTGCTTCACGTGTAGGGCAACAGTGCATCCATTGCACATACACCACAGAACAATCATAGTCTGCGCCTGTACCATAAAAATCTGGCACAGTCATCTCAAAATACATTTTTATTATTTAATAGGTAAAAAAATAGGTAATAACAGGTAAAAAAACCTGTTTTTTAGGAACTGGCTGCTAGAAAGTAAGAAACAACAGTGGCATTAAAAAAATATCAAAGGCTTGTAGTGCCATCTCCTATAAAAATATGGAGATATGATTTTATTAATAACAATATTAACTAACAGACCTAAGTCTACTTGGTTTTTGTGCTATTGATGAGTTTCAAATTTTAAGGAAACCCCTGAGATAATTCAAACACCTTTAAAAGCTTATGAAAGTAGGAGCAAGAAGTCCATATTTACACCTAATCAGGTATCAGAAAACCTGCTCACAAGCAAGCGGAATGCAAATACCCCAAATGCAAGGCAAAAAGTGTCTGTCAGAACTTTCACCTTCCCAGACACCGAAGTCAACCAGCTGTAAGACATAAACCCACAGGAAATCAGACTTCACCAGTTCTGGTACTCATGGAAATACCTTACTTCTATAAACGGTAACGTTTTCCACATAACATCTCTTGCAAGCTTCTTTAGCACACCAAGCTCGGTACCCTGCAAGGCATCTCCCTGCCCTGTCCTAGACATTCACGGGCAAGCTGCTCAAGTGTTTTCCCTTCCAAATGTTATTTTCTTTTAAAAGACATTAAATATTTCCTCTAAAAATCCACAGCTAGTCCTATTTATGTGACTACTTGCTGGGTGGAACAAAGTTAGATGCTAAGCTGGAAATACCATAACAGCTGAGTATTTTAACTGGCAACACCCTTGTAACGACATGCCTCTGTGCCATATCAGCTCCACAACCTTACAAATCTGATGTCTCTCAACTTGAAAAATTAATTTAGCAGGTTTCTCAGAATTTCACATGCACATGCTCACAGACATTCTTGCATTAAAAATACCCAAGAGTATTGTATGAAGTGTATACTCACAAGCTTGATGCTTGTCAGTAATAATCTCAGCAGCCAACTCATGCAGCTTAAATACACCATCCCTCTAAAACTAGATAAAACTTTCGTGCCACACCACAATACAATTTCTATTACAGTAATTTTTCTGTACAATAAAAAAAAAATATGAATTCCACTTTGGGTTTAACACTGGAATTTTATCTCTTTCTAGATAAAAATCAATAGCTTTATTAACTGCGCTGTTCATTGATACAGGTGTGCATTATTTATAGATTAATAGTGTTATACAAGGAACTTATCCTAAATCAACATAAATTGTGCAATAAAGATGCTGTAATTTCTTGTGCACCTAACACTGCTAGGATTGGGGGATTTTTTTTCCTCAAATCTGAAAACAAACATATGGCAATACGTAAAGGCCATGCTACTTTTTCCTTACCACAGGCACTAGATGTACTGACAAAAGGTAGATTTGTTCCCAATTTGAGTATTTCCTGCTAGTTTGTTTCCGCATTTTTTATCTTGAATTTTGCTGAGGTTTATTTTGTTTCATTTTATAAATGCAACAAGGAGGTGGGAAAAGGGGAGAACTGAGGTAATGCTGAATTCAATAATACAGTAGATATCAGCATCTTGATTAAAAATATTTCTCCTGATTAAAAGAGACCCATCCATGAGAATCAAAGAAATAGAAGTTTGGAGATGTGCCAGTTCATACAATAACTATGTTTATTTGTCTTAATAAATATTTAAGAAACATGGCTTGTGGTATTTGATATAACCGAGCCCGTCACTAAAAGACCTCTCTCCATGACATAAGCAAATACAGTCTATCCTCTTTATTTGTCTGACTTCTCTTCGACATTCAAGGCTAATCTACTTTTAGGTCAGGAAAAAGACTGTGGTCTATCATTTTAAACAAACCATTGTAGTAAAACGTGAACAGGAAATTCCTAACTACACTGTTCAAAGAACAATGATTAGAAAAACAACACTAGCTCACGAAGTACAAGGAGCCTATGAACTGCCAAAGCACAGCCTGCATGGAAAATTGAGAAATACAAAAATAAAACACACACAGTCACCATGCTCATTTTTATTTCCCCACTCCACCCACCCCATCCCCAACTCAGTCCTCCCCACGAGGGCCAGGGTCCTTTGGACCTTGCCAAGGGAGAAACCTCCTGATCTGAAGGGGGAAGGGTGCAGTATATACAGCTCTGTCTGATACCTTGGAAATATCCGGCCTGCGGGAGTTAGCGCAGGCATGCCATTCATTCCACAACACATAAATGCCCTCTTTAGAGCCTCATCTAAGCAGCAGTTTCATTTGGATTTTGAGGCACAGGTCTGCCTTGTTTTTCAATAAGCTGCAAGCTATTTTTACTATTAAGAAAAAAAAAAAAAAAAATCCAACCAACCCAACATTTTAAAAGCATGCCTGCTACCATACAGAAGAGTATATAAAATGAGTAAAATGTGGACTCGAGGAAAATCTCCTACACTAGCATTCTACTCATAGCAGATTTCCCACTCCTAAAAAAAAAACCAACCACCAAAAACTAAACCCCCAAAACCCCACCAAAACTCATTTATTTTAAATTCTATCAGATGTAGTACATTAAAATAAAATGTTCAGAAATTCCTTAACCAAAATGTTCTGACAACTATTTGGAAATTATTCTTTTAATAGTCCAGACATCTGACCATGTTCGCTAACGGGGAGGAACAACCCTGATGTATTCCTAATTTTAGACAGAAATCACAGTAAAGGGGAACTATTTCACTTTAAATGCAATGTACTGACATTACACTTTTTTTCTTTACAAAAGACATATCCTTACAGTATCTGAATACAGGGATTAGTATTAAAATCTTCATTCACTTTGGAAAACAAGCTTCAGAGCACATACATAAAAATCTACAAGGCCACAGACAGAAAAACGAAAATATAATCTCAAAAGACTCGCATTTTAAAGAACACTATTCATGGACTGGAGGGTGGGGAAAAAAATTCCACAGCCAGGACATTAATTTTGGGGTGTTCCTAATGGAACAAGAACTCTGAACACCAGTTAATTTATTTTTTAAAGAGGACAGAAAAGTCCTTTATAAATGTCCCAGACTCTAAATGTAAAGAAAATAGAAGAAACTTATGGTTATGATTAATGTAAAAAATAAACATGATTTTCTTTATCAACTGACTTCAAAAAGAATAAAACAAGTATGTGAGGAACTGTAGGCAAACGATCAGTCATATGTGCAAAACTTCAAAACCCCAGATGTTCACATACAGTACATAATTACATAATTTATTACAGTAAGTTTTAATGATAAAATGATGCAGCTGCATTTTAAAACAACAAAATATTTTAAAGTTTCTGAACCCCTGACATGTAAGGTGTTACAAGAAAAAAAAAAAACAACCCAACAACAAAACAAACAAACAAAACCAGCACTATCCATATCCTTTTTCAGATAATATGTCCAAAAGAATCAGGTAATGGCCAAAAAGTTTCACACAAGTGAGAAATGAGGAAAAGAGAAATAAGCTTGAACTCAAGGAACCAAATCAAGTCCTGGTCAATAGTAATGAAAATGTATTACCACTTTAGAGTTGTTTGGCAGATATTGTGAAACAGAACAGAGGACACAGCTCACCCTTCGCAGGCATATACCCAGAGAACAAGATCAGCTACGTCATCACTGTTACTGAGCAAAAGCCTTGAACAGGCACGGACAAATCTACAAGATTTCTCCCAGAAGTAATTTACCTAACATGATATTACAGCAGACTGGCACAAAAGAGTCCACTCTGTAACCGAAACAAGCTCTACATACAAGGAACTTGCTACTACTTCAGCGGATGGGAGTTTACAAAAATGGACTGTTTTCCATAGCCACTGTAGCTTATAGTGCGTCAGATTTCCAGAGTATTGTGACAAAATTGATGAATACTTGTTAAAAAAAAAAAACAAACAAAAATAAACAACAACAACAAATATATATATATATATATATATATCTTCAGCAATATGAACCATCTAGTGTTTTGCTTTTATTAAGTCATGGAAGGGCATTCCGTAACGTGGCTGAGCACAAAAACCAGTTTACATCTAAGTTTAATGAAACGTTCAAGTTGCTTTTTAAATGCCCTTCTGTGAAAACTTAATACTTCTTTTTCTAAGCACATGACACACTCCTAGAAAAGAAGAAGTTGGGATACCAAATTTTGTGCCAAAATTCCCACCAGCTGTTTCTGAAAATGTATTACAAATTAAAGTAGTTGATAATTCTCTAAAATGCCCTTGAATCCTAGACACCCTAAGTACAGATTCAGTACAAAGAATTCTGAGTAACATTTAGAACTAATGATATGAAAGGCTACAGTGCTACTACACAAAAATCTAATCATGGACCAGCACACCTTCCACAGATCATTTCCCACAAGCATTTCTCACTTCCAACTTTCCAGATTATAAAGCTGTAATAAAGTTTACCTACAGAAGCACTGAGGCTACAGCTGTAAGAAATACTGCAGATAGTAAATCACTTGAAATTTCAGGTGGTTAAATGACATTTTACAAAACATTAATGTGTTCTTTACAACATGTTTGTGTTTGTGTTTCATGGTCTAAAAGGGCTTTTGCTCTGAAAGCCACCTACCACATTTAACTGAAGAAATTAATAATACTTCTCCAAAACTTCATAAGCACATATGGAAAACTACTTAAAAAAACAACCAGGAATTTGCAAAGCAGCTTATTTTACAATAAGAAAATAACTTCTGGAATTGGAAATATAGCATCTTCATCCCACAGTCAACCAGAATCCAAAAGTCAGCCTGATGATACGTATCTTGACATTTTACACCAAAAAGCAGGCTAAACGGAAAGATTTGTTCGAAAGCAAGAAGGGGTTTATTGTAGCTATGCCCTATTTAAAACCAAAAACAACCCATACAAAACAACAACAAAAAAAAAAATCCCAACTTATCACTTTAACACTGCTTAAGACAAGTACGCAGAGTTTAGCAGGTTTTTTCCCTCAACACCATCATCTTCTTCCTGAATAGAAAGCACTTAACACACTTCAAGAACTGTAATGATGCTTCACAATGCACAACAATTCAAAGGGACTTAGCCGAAATGGCTGTTCATTAAGATCAAAGAAAATGCTTCTTAAATTCAGTGCATTACATGGTGTTATGAGAAATCAAGAAGTTTAGATGCATCAGTACACAAGACTCTCAAAGTGCAGAGAACTATTAAAACACAACAAGAAAGGATCAGGCCAAGCCCTCCGACCTCTTGCTCTGCCTCTGTGCATGCCCCTCTTTGACTAAGGCAAAAAGCTTATGATAACAGTTATTTCTTGGACTCCTAAATAAGTATATTGTCACTACTTTTGATTGGTACAGGTAACTAGTCACTTCTTTCTAAAGTCCTAGATGTAAATTAGTATATTAAGATCCTGGACCATGTGTGCATTAAGCTGCAGTTTCCAAGGGTTGAGAACTGTGTGAAATCAAGAAGTTTTCACAACAGATCTTCCTCTTGACGACATGAGATTTCCTCCCAAAGTTCCCCTAGAGCCAACACAAATTTATGGCTAGCTAGTCCAGTGCAAAATACAGCTGATGCAAAAATACCTGACCATTTTTAATTAAAAAGCTTTTACTTCTCTTTTGGGGAAAGTAATTTTTTAAAACATCTGTGAAACATGAAGAGTTAGTCAGAACAATGTCTTTTGTCATACAGACGAGATAGCAGCTCAAATCAAACTGTGATTAAGGAGGCTACAATGGATTATCAAAGTACTTCTAAAAGAAGAATCCACTGTATGAAGCATTATCAAATGAAACTGGAAGCTCATACATGTAGGTATGATTATGGAAGGACTGTATTCGATTATCCGAGAGGAATCTCAAGACATGGGAGAAATTAAACCATCATTTCAAAGAAGAGCATTTTTAACCATTTTTCTGCAAGCTGGTATTAGCAGCTATTTTATTTTCTATTCTATAATTCAATCGGCTCAGCTGAGCAGCTACATTAAACACAGAAGTAGAATTCAAATGCCTGTGCAGAGTTTCAAGCACATGGTGCCTATTTATCACAAATCTCAATACAGCCATAACCACAAGAGCACTGCTAGGTTTTCCCTTGAATAAACTATGAGCTGGCAAAAAAGCAAAGATAAGACATCTCAAACCAACACAAAGTAATGTACACGTTTTCTTCTTAAACACCATCACTCAGGACACAAATTCAGCTGGAAATAAGCACATGAACATGCAATATGAATATACATGTTCAAATCAAGTAACTTTGGACTGTATCCTCCTCTGAGAAGCATGTCACTATTTGTTTATGCTATGGACTTAGATAATCATGCAGTACATCAGCTGCCTTTCCAAACATGGATAAGCCACTTTCTAAGAACACGCTGTGCATCAGGGTTTTTCAGAAGTCTTATTTTTAGCTGTTCAAACTGTAATCCAGGGTTAAATAAATTAATTTTGAAATATTATGCATTTTCAGCTTTGATACCAAACTTTGTATTTTGCCATAAAGAATCCTAATCACTGTGTGTGTAAAAGAGCTTCAGCCTAAGTACAATATAAATCAAAATAATTTCAACAAGATTCTCCATAGATATTTCATCTTGAAAATAACTCTTTCAGAAAGCTATGAAAGATAGTCTTTGATTCTCCATTGCTGGTTCAAGGATGTTAATATCACTGTGCTTTATTTTTGTCCCATTGCCAGTTAGATACACTGAAATAGAAAAGTCTTTGAAAACAAAAATAAAAAACCTAGCTGCTTCAGTTTCAATATTCGCTAATTCAGCCCTTGATGGCCATCAGCTCCTCCAGCCAAAAGAGCTAACAGTACAGCACAGAACTGACTCCATCCTGCAAACCACAGCGAGCCCACCAAGCTCATCACTGGATGCAAGAGCCTTTCCTACTCCAGCAAATGCACAAAAAGGCAGAGAAACAAACTGAGAAATACTCCAGCTTGTTTGATCATGCAACATATACCTAGAGCAAGCCTCACCAGGAGGCTGGCTGTATTAAATGGCTGACTCAAATGACTGAATGGGCCACTAGAAGTGACAGATCAAGTCTCGCCATGCTTTTAGCACACCCGAATTGTACCAAGTCCAAATTAATTTTCCTATCTGAAACAGAATCAAGAAATTATCAAGACCCTTCTAGCATGACAGAACAAAGCTTACATCTCCATGCCCTCACCATTAATAACTAGTTAAGAACCAAGGGATTTATCTCCATGAAATAGGCTTGTGATTGGTAGCAAGGAAAAAAAAAATAGAATATCAGAGTCCCTGCTCATCTCCATAAGCAGAGACAAAAATCTTGATCATCCAATCCAAATATTACAGCCTTCTCCTCTACCACCTGGCAATTTCAACCTTGACCCATTCACATCTCTAGAAGACTTCACAGTCCCACTGCCACAATCTTTTAATGAGTTGTAGCCCCAAACACTGGTGACAAAGCCATCTTCAAAGTCCCCCCCGTAGGTGCTTTGTGGTTTTTGTTATTACCTTGACATGTCTTTTCATGCTCTGCACTTCCCCGGTTACACGCTACTGCTTCTACACCCAACTGAGATCCTGCTTCGAAGTGCTCCACTGTCAAGATCTTCCCCACATCTGGCTTATACTTAGTTCCCTGTCACACAGACCTCCACGGTATCACTGCTGATACTTTCCCCCGTCTGGTCCCACATCCAATTCCCTCATGCACCAACTTTGTTCCCTGCCAGTGATGGCAATGCTCACCACTGACTTCAACAAATATTTCATGAGTGTTTCCAAGCTGCTGCTGATGCCTCAAACTCAGTAGCCAAATTGGTTCCTGCTGCTTGTAGCCCTCTCACTTCTTAACAGCAACTTCAGTGCTGCAACTCAGCTGAAAAACTGACACCTATTTAATTGACTTCTGTTGACTTTCATACATCCATCTAGCATCTGAAAAGTGAATCCTGCCTTTTTAAACATAACTTGAAGATTGTTTAGTGATGCGTTTTACTATGGGGGTATTTTAAAAACCTGTAATCAATACTGCCATTCACAAAGAGGATTTACTCAAAGAAGTTTCTAAACTGACTCATCACTTTTGCCTAATCCAGTTCCTTACTGAATTAAACTTAATTGACATAAGCCACTTAAATACCCATCTGCCCTAAAGGTTAAGTCAGCTCAGGGAACTAAGCCAGCTGACAACTACACCACCTCCCCCTCAAAAAAAAAAAAAAAAAAAAAAAAAAGACAAATAAAACACTGCACAGGAGTTATTTTGCCAATTTTTCTTACCGTAAGGTCAAGTAAACACTGGTACCAGCGCAAAAGAGGGATGAGACCATGCAGCTGGCAGGGAGAACACTGCTACTTTTGGCAGCAACTAACCAGTAGCTCAAGGGTGCTACATTGTGAAACCTTGCTGAGTACGCAGGCTGCTCTGCCAGAGCAGGCAGAGAGGTAGAAAAAGCACCTAGAACTTGTTTTCTTTAGCTAGTTTCTTCCAACCAGAAACAAGTTGAAGATTACTTACAAGCTGCAATACTGGCAGGCTTTCCTGGTGAATGTGAACTGTCACATCTGCAGCAGATAAGATATTCAGGAAGTTCTATTTTTAAGTGTAGGCAGAAAAAGTATTAGTTTTGTTTCACCAAAAGATCAACTAAATATTTCTGTCTGGCCTCACATACAACTTTATAAAGCTCTACCTTCCAGTAAAAAACACAAAATTATAAATGAACATTACATTTAACAGGCACTTCTGCGAAGCTTGTTAACAGGACTTTGCTATAGATAAGTTTCTAATTTTTTTACTACCTACAAGTCATTTGTTCTTATGTTTGCATAGTGCTGTCACTGTATTTACATTCACTAAAAGCACTAAGTTGTTATCTCTCAAACTAAACTTATCACTAGAATCCAAGCCTAAATAGGAGTTTTTTCTCCAGATAACAGAACTTAAAACCCAGCCCTAGTCTTGTGACATTTCAAATCTTGAATTCTCACATGTGCAGACTATAGATCCTGAAAAGCAGACACCTCCCACACACACACCCTTTAGAAGACAGATTAATACAAATACTCAATTTTCTTTAAACAATACTTGGTGCTGCTTAATGACAATAAATACAATTATTATGCTTATACTGACTCAGATATAAGTTGATTTATACATATAAGAAGCAGGAAAGTACATTCTCCAACAGTTTTGAGCACTGTGAACACAGATCACAGTTTCTCAGTTTATAAGACCCAACTCACACATGAGGCAGCCAAGAGAACCCTTCAAGCAAAAGCCCTCAGAACATCTGCCACTGCATTGCTGTAACACACTGAAGACACAAGCGCTAGTTTAAACCTTTCTAGCATGCACACAAATACAGTAAGGCAGATGCCTGCATTCCTAATCTAATTCCTGAAAATACTTCCATTTAGAGGTAAAAACTACACACACAAAAACCTCCTTCACCTTCAACAAAACAGTAAGCAGCTTAACAGTGGTTTTTGGTAATGAAGTTACCATGACTCAATAGCTGTTTTGATCTTTAGCATATATGCATTAGGTCTTGCAGCTTTATGCTACCTAAGCTAGATTCTCAAAGTATATGTTTTTTAACCAGTAAAGATCAATTAAATAAATCATAATTCACTACTACTGTACTATAAGGAAAACCTTTCACCTTTAAGAAGAAAGAGCGGATGTCTCCCACCTCTACCTTCTGAGACACTGAAAAACTACTAGAAACATTTTTAATCCTCAATGATTAGCTATGTAGCACTCATTTTTAACAATGTTTACTAGCAAGAAAACATGAATGCTCACTTCATGCAGGCATTGCTTTTTCCCAAGCAACATATATCTGACAATGAATTAAAAGCTACTTTTTAAAAAACATTTCAGAGAGCTAGACTCAAGGGGAGGAGGGAGGCAATAATTTAAAATTATTTGCCATTCACTTGTAATCAGAGTCTATCACTCAAATGAAAAACTAAGCTTGAAAAACATGCCCCATACCAACTAACATTAATTCTAGGAAGCTTGCACCTACGTCCATTTTTAATCACAAACATTTTCATGGGATTTGCTCACAATATAAAGTTAAATATCTGCCTGTTTGAAGATACTGGCCAGGATGAAAAAGAAACAAAGAGGAATGTATCTCCCTCCTGAAAGGCAGAGAAGTAGATTTATCATGACATACATACATGCAAAACTTTCAAAACAAATGTCAGCTACAGCATGCCTTTAAAAATATTACTGAATTATTCTGATCAAGAACTAAAGTACGAATATGTGCAGACTGCCCAAGGAGGCTTAGGGCACCACAGCCCTTTCTCAATACCATGTGCTGCAGCAAGTATTCCCAGTCACATGCCAGGAAAGCAGACACACAGCGGCATAGCTTTCCCATCCACACTGTGTCCTACAGCCAGGCTTGACATTTGCACTGAAAATTCAAAACATCTGGATTTCAACTACTACTTTATGTGTAATGCTTTTAACATAAAGTTTATCAAATCCACTGTATTCACTGCTAACCTGAAGTAATTAAATGATGCAACGGCAGTGACCCAGATGCCTCAAGCGACGGAGATAATGTGGATTTTCTCCCTTGCTGTGTTAAGAGAAACTACCAGAGAGAAAGGCCCTCCCCTTCCTAATGAAAGAATGGCTGCACTACCAATCCTTAGGAGATATATTTAGCTATATATATATTATACATAGGTCAACTAATATATCATGCAATGCAGGAAGTAAAAATAGATGGCCATACAGACAACGGGACTTCAAGCAATAGCTGACTTGTATCAGGCAAAAAATTTGTACTACATAATTTCATCTAGAGAACTAAAGGAGTGGAAGAACTATTCTGACATTTAATATCTCTTGCTATTAAAAACATATCGTATTTCTCCTTTCAACTTCTGACTATCAGATACTATTACATATCTACTAAACAAAAAACTCTTAAGTCTCCAGTATCACCTCTTTTTATGATCAGCACACAAACCACTTCCAAAACAACTCTCCAACTGAATAAATTCAGCTCTTTTGATCTCATGGGAGAGCATATTTTCCAGATCCATACTCATTCAATTATTTTTTTTCTTTACATTCATCTCTATCTCTTGTAAGCTTGGCATTGACAGCCTAGAGACCCAATCAATAAAATCATGACTGAATCAGTGGAGTTCTGCTTCCCTTTAAACATTTTCAAAGCATCACTTCCAAAAATAGATTTGTGACCTACAGGTTACATTTTATGCCTTATATTAACAGTCCGCACCACAGTCAAATGAAGCACAGAATGTAAATCTGTCCAGTCACAGTAATGTTTTCAGGGCGAATATTAAAAGAACAATCAAAAATCACTTTGATTTCTTCCCATTCCACAAATAGTATTAGCTCAAAACAAAATTATGAGTTGATAATCAAAATACAGCAAAAAGGAAGTACACATGAAAAGTCTGAAAACACATACGAACTTGACACAAACTTTCAAAAATGGCAGGGGTACTAACAACCCTGTTGCCTTCATCTTTTTCATGCTTTGCAATAGAAGTATTTAAATTCTAATACCAAATGACACTAATTGCAACTCTCAGTGAAGGGGTTTAAGCCAGGCCCAGAAAAATGCTGCTTGTGAAAAATCTTCTTCTGACTGTCTCTATGTTGCTGAGTAATGTCAACTGGACAAATACATTCCTATACGCTAAGGAGATATTTTCTTGCGTGGATAAAGATGTCACCACGTTTCTAACCATATCATGCACTGGTGTGCCAAAAGATCCTTTGCCTCACTAGAGAGGCACATATTCCAATTTGAGCAAAAAAATTTAGAACTGATTCTTATCACTTCATAGCCATCTGATCTGGAGTCAGAGTTGCTCCTCTCCACATATCAAATAAGGAAAGAAAATGTATGAAAAAGTAGTTTGTGACTAAAAAAGAAGTTAATCGATTTAGTCTGGAATTTTGTAGATTTGAATATCTGACGTGAATATTCTCTCAATTTAAGTTTCTTACTTTCAACCTTCTATTCCTTTATAAAACCAAACTGAGGAAATAGAAATCACATTGTGCAGCATTACACAAACCAGCACTTGGGTTTGAACACCTCGCTTTGCCCCTTGCCATAACAGAGGAAACAACAGTAGTTATAGCCTTTGTCCTACCCAACAGAGAGAAGAGGCAAACTGGGTAACAGAGATATTTGCCAAATGCAAATAAATTATGAGAGTGAGGGGTCCTGAAATTGTTCAGCAAGAAGCAGACAGCACTTCTGGACCTTTTTGGCCATTACTCCCTTGAACATTTCTATTCTGCACCCTAATGACATAGATACCTGCCTCATGACTTTCCCAAGCTGACTCTTCATTTCAAGTCCATTACCCTTTCCTGCCCGTTTTCATTCTCTACAATTCTGATTTTTTTTCATCAATTTCATCAATTGTTTTCATCAATCCAGCACATCTTACACTTCCTGACCCCATCCTCACATTTCACACATAGTTCTTATATTTTACCTTCCACTCATCTTCCCTTCTTCACCTAGACTTTGTATGCTGGCCCACATGCGCATTTTCAGACTCTGAAGATTCCTCATCCAAACTCAGTGCTCCTTCTCTTCCCTCAGGGCTCCATGTACGGCCAAGAAAAGAGCTGACACCCTCAACTGTCACCAGACCAGTTTCTTCTTACCTGTTTTTCCCTGCTCTACTGGTTTTCAGTCCAGTTCCCCTACTTTCTTCTTCCCAGGCTTTAGGTACCATCCTCCTTCTCCCTACCCCCAACTCCTGACTCCTTTGCTTTTTCCTTAACCTAACAAAAATTTCCACACAGCCCCTTACACCCCATCCAATTCCAAGGCCAATCCCGATTGCTCCCATTCTGCTTGTTCCAACCCACCTTGTCTACAAGGCCAGAGTTTTTTTGCTGTGCACAAATTAAGCACCTTTTAGGTCTTGGAATTCAGATGCTGATGAGAACACAGGACAGAAAACCTCTCAGATTACAATAATGTACCAGAAGTCCAGTTTGCAGGAAGTTCCTGCAAAAGCAGATGCTAAAATTTAAGCCTTTACCTAGCTCATACCAATTTTTCATATCCTCCCAAACTGGCCCAAATGGATGATTTCTCCATGCAGAAACACTCCTACACTTCACAAGTTCAAAATCCTCATTTGAAAGCAAGATGATTTAAACTTTCAAACAAGGCAACCCACATTAGGAAGCTGAAGGAAACACTCCCTTCCCTCTCCCCTAGAGTTGTTTCAAAATACCAACACTGTATTTTAGCTGAAGTTTCCACATACAACAGATCTAACAAGACTTACCAGTTTAGAAAGCTTTTGCCAAATACCAACAGTTTTGGCTAGGCTCTAATCACTTGAAAACAGTCTTGTAACAAACACCCACAGTAATAAAATCCTTGGTGCCACAAGGATCATCAATATCAACCACAAACATCATCAGCCTTTTATAAAACCATTTACAATACCCAGTTATTGATCAGAATCTCAATATAGCAAGTACTCTGCAAACATAAGATGAAAAACTCAGCTTGCTGCCTTAAGATCTTACAGTCTATTAAGATAAAAGACAACTTCTAAGAGACAAAAACATGCAGTGAATGGCTCCATTTTGAGATTTACTTTGAGATTACAGGATCTACTAGACAATCATTCCCAATCTATTCATTACACACAACCCACACAGATCAATACAGTATCTTCCCCAACCTAACCACAGATTTGATAACAAAGATGCTTCTCAAATCTGCCAACTTTATCACACACCTGCTATTCTCCCTCTCTTTTTCTTCATTTATTCCACTTTTTTATACCAAAATTCATAAAAGACGTACTTCCAAGTCCTTCAGCCCCTCTCACTGTATTATTTTGACTTACATTCCCGGCCCTCATTACCTTCTCTTACCCTTTACAGAGCAGATTTCTCCTTTCTCAACTTCTCAAATTAGTATTTCCTTCTTTTCATGGCATCAATTGGAAAAACACGGGGGGAGGGGGCGGGGGGGGGGAAGTGGAAGATTTTTGTTTTGCTTTTTAATCAAATAACTGCTTCAAATTAAATTCACTAACCAAACTATACAAAAGGCTGAGGATTCTCAAGGGGGAATGCTGAAGAGAAAAACAAACTACTAAGTGCCAGCCACAGGGAAAGATCGGCTTGTAAGGATGCCTGTGAGACTACTGCCCATAGGAAAGCTTCAAGGTGCTGATTCTCAGAGCCCTGATGAGATGCACCATGGTCTAAGGTCCCATAGTTTTGTCCAGTTCCTTCTGGATAGAAACAAGACCATACAAACACACAAATGGGGAGCTAATCTCTGTCACCCTACACCAAACTCAAAATGCTGAGCTACATATCATACAACTAGATTATTCTGCCCTCCACCTTTTCAACCTCTTTTTGGGAAAATAAAAAAATAATAAAAAAAAAATCTTCAGAATCATTTTCCTGCTGTTCTGACTTTCCCAAACTTCGTCAGAACACAACTAACCTGATCCTTTCCTACTTTGCTGCTGCCCATGGGGATGCAAATAGTTGGAATGCAAGCCAAAAAGGCTGGTCACTTTCCACTGTGCAGAAGAACACAGGCATCCTTGACCTTTTTCAAGGCCAGGCTAGACAGGGCTTTGAGCAACCTGGTCCAGGGGCATAGCAGGTAAGTTGAATCCCTTTCAACCCTAACCATTCTATGATTCTATCTCACTGAAGTAACATCACCAGCCTATTCTCAACACAAGATTAACTCTGCAATCATACAACTGGCTCCTGCTACTTGAATCCTGCAGAAACTACAGATAGTTCTCACGAAAACACCATTTTCTATCTGCCCCAATGTAAAATCTCAATCTCTGCTCTACAGCCTATTCTTACCCAATGTGAAAAATAAATACAAATTTAGACATTGGTGTGAAATATTTAAACAAATTTTCAAGCGTTGTGGGGCATTTCAATTATTTCTTCAAAGCATGAAGTCATAATTTTATCAATACTATTGAAGCTGAATGGAAACGAGCTTTAAACACTGTAGTAAATGGCTGTCTTTTTCATTATTGTCTGTAAGCAAAACATTCCAGAAGACAAAACCACATAACCTCTGAAATTTAATGGAAAGGATGACATGTAGAGAAGCCACAGGCAGGTTGTTATGTCATCAGTTACCTTTATAACAACACATTACAAGTAAACTAACAACACTGCTATGCATTTTAATGTAGAAAAATGTGCTATCTAAAACACATTAACAAATATTTAATGCGTCAGTAAAATAATATGTGCACGCATAAGCACGTCTAAATAATAAGACAAAGAATCTTGATCTGGTAGGTAAGTATTTAGACCATCTAAACAGTTACATATCATTGTGCAAGACGACAGGAATCTCTCAAACTACTAGTCTTTAACCCAGACAGTGCTTAAATGCTTCTGTGGCCTTCTTAACATTCCAGGCATACTTCTGGCAAGGTAGCTCTGGCTGAGGTTCAAACTGTCTTTGTCCAACTTTCACTTACTATAAAAACATTGTTTAATATAGAAAAGCATACACAGAAACATATGTTTCTTATTTCGCAGACACCTAGAATACTGACACTTGTGTTCACTAGCCCCGCGTGGAAATTCTTATGCGAACGCTTCCAAGCGAGGTTGCATTTACCGGGCAGCAGCCGCTACAGATAGCCCATGCTTCCACCAGTTTTAAGCTAGGACGCTTCAATATTGGTTATAACTCAATCCTACTGAAAAGCATGAAACCTGCCCAAATTTATTCACACTAATTAAAATTAAAAGGCCTAACTCAAGCTCACCACACACTGCCAGGCCTGAGAGATGTGAAAATGCTATCCCGAAACAGCACAGCAGACGGCTAATTTGCAACAGACCATGTATTTGTCAAATTAACTGCAGGAATTTACCGGCTTGCTTACCTCCACGCAGCGTTATCTTTTATGAGGAGGTAATCTACCAAATTACTTCAGCATGCCTCCAGCCTGCTGCTGCCAATTAGTTCAGCACGGCTAATAAATCAGGATGGCCAAGACACTGGATTACAGTGGAGCTAGTCCAATATTTGAGGACTATAAGCAGAAGCAATAGGGTCCAGCCTCCCTGTCTCCCCCCACAGAGAGACAGAGCTTGGTCTGAGCACCCACCATCGGCAAAAAGTGCCGTAATTCCCTTATTTTCTTGCTGTGATCTAACATTAACGCTACCGGCAAACCCGACCGCCACTGGGGAAAGGGTTCTGCACCTCAGGTCTCCACAGGCACCGACCGAGGAGGGCCGATGTGACAGGGTGCCGCACCTCCCCCTCCCCGCCATCCCGGCCGGGCTTCCCGCTCCGGACGCGGGGAGGTGAGGCGCAGCGCCCCGCCGCCAGCGGCACCGGCGGCCCCGCCGCCCACACCCTCCCTTGCGGCCACGGACGGGGCAAGGAAAATGTCGCCGATGGGCCCAGCCCCGCCGCCCAAGGGGAGAGGGCGAGCAGAGAAAGGGACGGGGAGGCCTCGGAAAGGCCTCTCCCCGCGCCTTCTCCCCCCGGCACCGGGGCCGGCGCCCGGCGGCATGAACCGGGCTCGGGCCCTCCTTCCTCCGCGATTTCCCTCGTCCACCAGAGGCTCCCACCCCTTACCTGTCGCGGGGGTCGATCCACGAGGTCTGCCGGGTGTTATGGTCAATGTAAAAGACTCGCCCGTCGAAGTCCCTCGCCTCCTCCCAGCCGGCGGGCAGCGGTAGCTCCGAGCTTTCCCGGCCCCGCTGCCCGCCCGCCGGCGGCCCACCGCCCTGTCCCGCCGCCACTTGCTGCTGCTGCCGCCGCCGTCGCCCGCCGCTCAACCACGGCATGGCCTCTGCGCCGCCGGGCCGCCACCGCCGCCGCCGCCGCCCAGCTCCGGCCGAAACCCGTTCTCCGCCCGCCGCCGCCGGGGCAGCTCCCGTCCCGCCCGGGCCGCGGCCGCCCGCCGCCGCCTCCTCCTCCTCCTCTTCCTCCTCCAGCACTAACAGATGGCCCCGCAGGGAGCGGGACTCGGGCGGCTCCGGCTGCTCCGCACCGGGCTCATCCTCCCTCGCTCCAGCCCCACTCCACGCCGGGACCAGCCCCGCCGCGCTCCCTAACCCCGCCCGGGACCTGCCCCACGCTGCTGCGGCTCCCAGCCCACGAGCTCGGCTCGCCGGCCCGAGCGCCCCCGCCCCGCCGTCACCTCCCCCCGCTCCCGCCCGGCGCCGGCCACGGCTATCTCCCCTCCCTCCCTTAGCCAGGGCCCGGCCCCCGCCTCCGCCCCTCCCGGCTGTTCCCACGCCGCGGAGGACCGGGCTGGGCCGGACCGAGGAAAGGGGCAGGGGAGGGAGGACCCTCCCGGCCTGGCCTGGCTTGGCCTGGCCCACGGGGCAGGAGGGAAGCGGCGGGGCTCGGCGAGGCGGCCGCACCCTGCGCCGAGGAAGCCGGGCCCAGACCCAGACACGTCAGCTACGGAGAGAGGGCGGCAGGCCTCCGCCCTGGGCCCGGGCCGGGGGAAGGCGGCTGAGGCCCCGCCGGGGTCCGTCCTGTCCCGCCCGAGGCCTGTGTTCTGCCACGGCGCCCTGGGGACTGGAAAAGGGAACCATGCCCGGCCCTCGCTGGGTCAGGCATCCCGCAGTGGCCACCCAAAAAGCCTCAGGAGTGCTGAGCAATCTGGACGTGTAAAGGGATGTGGGGAGGGGACAGGAGTCTTCGGGAGAGCCATTAATGATGATGGAGGAGAAGTATTGGATACCACGAGTCGCAGAACTCATGGTGTATCGATGCTTGGGTAACGGATGCTGGAAAATCACACACCCGACTCGTTGGACATCCCAACCTTATCCTGTAAAGCAGAAAGCAGCTGTGTCTGGTTTGACCCAAGCCTGCTGGAGACCCCAAAGCAGTGTTCCAACTACCATCTACAATTAAATTCCCCAAAACTTCATTAGAACAGCACTAAAGTTGGCCTGTGGTACTCTGTGCCTTTCCAGGACACTGACTTCAGCTAAACCTCCTTAAAATCTGGAAATAAAGAGTTACGGTAATGCTAGCTAAGCTTCTGAAAACCAGGAAAGGACTTAACAATATATTCTTAACCTTAACTCAGCCCCCTGAAATTGGCAATACCTGGACAGTGATTGTACTGCAATTTCAGTTATGTTCCACTTGCATTCAGCATTTTAAATTACAGATCTATGAACATTAATTGCTGTAGTGTGGTTATAAAGGCGGGAAATTAGAAGACTTCTGCTCCTGACTTCTTAGGCCTTCTCTCTCTCCCTCTTTCTCTTCCTTCCACCCCTAAACCACTAGTTATCAAAGAATAGAGCAGTGCATGGGAGAAGCAGTATAGATAATAGGCCAGATCAGGCATTTTACCTATGTTTCATAAGTTATTTCAGTAATAGTAGACTGGAATCTTCTTACCAACTCTATAGTGAGTAATGAGGTGTGAGAAGAGTAGTATGTGGGTTTAGTGATAAAAAAGGAACACAGTGTATGAAACTGAGGGCAATGGTGAAGTACATTAGGAGTACAGTAAAGGTGTAAAATTTATCAAACGTGAGGTTTTAGATCTGATCTTCAAAATCACAACAGCTTATGTTTAGATCAGCTCATCTCAACAGGGAGTTTGCTTCAGCACACACTAGGCTGTCTCATGGGTGCCCAAAGACTTCAGTGGCATGTCCAGGAGCAAGGTGCTGCTTGTGTGTTATGGATGGTTTTGAGGAATATTTCAAAGGAGGCAGAGTGAAGGCACCATACAAACTCTCTGGTTTTCAGCGGTTGCAGTTCCTATTATTTTATGTCTCCCAGGTTTTCAGAGGTTTTATTTAGCAGAGGCAGGCATCCTCACATAGCCCAGGTCTATATTAACAGTGTCTCAGGATATTGGATTTTCTCGTTAAAATGAAACAAAACAAAAACAAAAACAAAACACACACACAAAAAAACACAACAAACAAACAAACAAACAAACAAACAAACCTTCATTGCTTTTAATGTCCTTGCAGCAGTTACCTTAGCACAAGGTCTGCCCAGCACAGCACCATGCCAAGACACTGGACTAGCTCATAATACTTGGAAGTAGTAGAGCCAAGTTGCTACAATAATCCACCAAAACTAATTAGCCCTGCTGAGGATACGTGCAGCACTGCCCTCTAACATGGGCTGTTTTTTCCTCGTCAGTCCCCAGAGTCCCAAGAGAGGGTCAAGCTTCAGTGAAGAACCTGTAGATGGAGGTTGCAGAAACTGTAGGACTCACCATGGAGGCAGCAAAAAGATTTCAAACGGGAATGGAGAGATCAACACAGCCATGGGCAAGAGAGGAAATGGTGGGATTGAGTGTGGAACATTTTGTTCAGCTCATAGCCTTTCAACTAAATTCTTGTCCTAACTTTGGCAAATTGCTCCAGGTCAGAGCCAGAAAAGGACTTGTCTGGGCTGTGGTTTCTCAGGCAGAATTATAATGCACATGTTCCATATAAAATATGAGCTATATATCCAGTGTGGCCTGGATCTCCTGGATTCATTATAAATGCAGTTGAGGATGTATAAGCTGCTATGTAAAAGATAGGTCCAAGATTTTCAAGTGCCTGCTTCTGCAGCGGACAGATTACATCTCCCTGAATCTTGAACAAACAAAAAAAAAATCCCTAGATTCTGCCTGGGCAAACTTTGTAAGCTAAACATGAGAAAACATCCTAAACCCCTCACTTTTGAAATTGTCCTAAACTTCAGATTTTAGTCTGTCTGTATCTAGAAAAATTATTTTCTTCAGTTAGGAGTTTAAAACACTGGTGAATAAAGGTGTTAAAAACCTTGATTCCAAACGTCCAGCCAAATGTGCACAGAGCTGCCTATAGTAGCCAGTAGGGAATGGCAGGGCTAGCAGTTGCTTCATGAGAACAGAAACTCCATCTGCAGCTCATGCCAAGATGCCAGGCAGGAACTCTCAATTATTTTTCAGACCAGAATGGTACCCTACCTCGGATGTTACCTCATCCCTCAGCCTGTTCCTTAAGAGGAAATGAACAAAGCATTCAGCAGCCAAGGATTATTTTTGAGTAACATGTAAAGGCAAGAAGAGAAGAACATGAAAAAGTCACTGTGGTTTTCATGCCAGAGCACTAATTTGCAAAGCATTTTGTTCCATCCTTTACCCTACTGTGAAACCCTCTGAAGTCTGTGTTGCTGCTCCCTCCCTTTTATTTTCCTGCCTCTTCAGTGTCTGCCATGCTTCAAGAAGGTAAAAAGTGAGGTGGAGAACCTGGTACAACACAGCGTATGTCCATTTTGGATTGCAGAAAGAAACCCCTCTGCCAAACAAAGACACCTGCATGGAATGAAATAGGTAATAACATGGGAGATTTCAATTTAGAAGAGACAGAAGTCTGCCTCAGGAAATTCAATGCTTGTAGTGCACATTTTAATCAATCTGCACAAATGTCAATATATCATATTTCACATAAAGGTATATCAATATAAATTTAGTCCCTTGTTTCACTTATATTTTCTCCATGTATACATGATACATATGTAAATTCTCATGCACTTCACACACCTTCATTTCACACCTGCTTTCTTTTCCTTCCATTTTTTTCCACCCACAAACATTGCTCACACATTCACACGTTTCCTCAGGTGCACCTATTCCCATTAACTCAAAATTACATAAGCAGTTTTTCTTCATGTACCCTCCCTTGACATCTTCAGTGTTTACACTCACAGATTCAACCTACACATATCTCTTATATATGCTTTTATACCCAGGTGCATAATTGATATCACAACAGTTTCAATAGAAAATGTAGGTAACATTTCCCACTATAGATTGTAGATAACAAGTTCCAACTTTCCTACTGTCCACAGGAAAACCCTTAATTCTGATTAAAGTCCGAACCTCATTTTGGCACTCCACTTCTTTCAGAAAATTGCTGGAAAATGCCAGTCAGTTATCTCATCGTGTATAGTAACAGCTCCATCCTTATCTTCTAGTTGTGAGCACTTACTTGCAATTTATTTGCCATTTCCCAGATCCTGCAACCTGTGTGGGACCTTTATATTCTCCTCACACCTAACTAAAAATTGACACTTCTCTGTAATCATAGATGTCTTCTGGAACGGCAGTGCAAAGGCTTCTTCAACACATTGTCCTGATGGCCAGCTATCACATTCATCCTGCAAGCTGGGGCTTGCTACTTTTCCTGTATCCAACAGAACAAAATTGTAAGAGATTAGGACACATTATCTCATTAGCTCTGTTCTGTCAGGTCTCTTCTGTTCACCACACATCCACATCTGTGCAAAAATATAAGCATAAAGATAAATTAGAACAACAGAGGGAGCATAGAGATATGTACACAGATATATATACACACGCACAGAAAGATCTCTGCTAAGGCCCGTTTCTCCAAACCAAATAAATCTGCACACAGCATCTGACAACCTATTAGATAGCCGAATTGCTTTACTGCTGAGAAATCTGTCACAGGGGAAGGTTTTCCTTGGGTTGCCACACAGAGATTTAAGCATCTTCCAGTATGGTGGGAACCATGCTGGCCACCCCAATTTTGCAGCTGCAAGCTGAAGCTCGTTCAGAGTGTTACTGGACAAAGGAGAGATCTGACACTTGGTTTTAAGCATATGGAACAAGATGGGACAGTGTCCCTTCCATAAGGGTAGCAACTGAGATGGTACAGAAGGGGAACTGGGGAGGCACAAGTCCCTGTGGATTACACAGGGCTTCAGGGATGGCGTAACAGATGACACAGAGAGATATAGTATGTAGTAGGAAAGGTGGTCAACAGCCAACCACTTCAGAAGAACTGAAGAGTAGCAAACCCTCAACCCTTGCTTACTGTCAGCAGCCAAGAGCAGGGCTGCAGCTCTGCTATGATCATTCTCTGGCTCAGCTATAGGTGTGAAGGGTGCCAGGAAGCAAAGCAGAAATGCAAGCTGTGTCTGTGTACATGTGAAGGAAGAAGTCTTTCCCTCTATGCACCGAGAAGGTCTGGTAAGATACTCTTCTTGAGGCAGGGTATTTCCGTTTAGAAAATAGACTGGAAATCCCAAATCAGGCAGGAGGCATTTATATAGGAGAATATGTATTTATTCTGCAGCAACAAGTCTATCTGAGAAAAGAAGTAATCCTACAAGTCTTCTGTAATCATTGTTTTTCCCCTGCTTCTTCATAGTAATTCCAATTAAATAGATCATGGAAGGTCTGTAGTTATGGTCTTTGGGTTGGTAGTCCACATCCAGCCAAGGAAATAATAACAAGCTATTGTTTGGTGCTTCACTTCCTGGTAGGGAAATAACATCAGGAGTTTCATTGTTATAGTGCATAGTATGCACTGATGACATGTGAGGTAGATGAGAGGAGAATACATCTGAGCACATGAGGAGAATGGTCCCTTACAGTATTTTTAGTTCAAGTGTTAAGGCTGTGGTTAGCCTTTGAATGAATGTGATTTAAGTACTTCTAGATACACGCTGCAATGAAATGTATGCGCAACTATTTGGTTTCATATCATTATGCCTATAAAAAACTGAAATATGTATATAATGTGCTTTTATAATGCGCATTCAATATTTCATAGCATGTCAAAATTCTTTATTTATGACACTGATATAATACACAGTATGTATGTGGAATTATTGAACAGAAAATTTTAAATAAACCCAATTATGTAGAAACAGACATGATACTGCTCTAGGCTTCACAGCTTAATAAGACTATATTACCTACAAACAGTAATGTTACAAAATAAACAGAACTTAGACATTAACTGTAGCAATAGATTTAAATATAGATCAACTCCCCTGAGTGTACAGGCTTGCTTACATCCAGTTTGCATGTCCCTTTCTAATCCTCCCTTTCATGGGACCTACTCATTTGTCATTAAAAGGCCTGGGATAAAGGCAATGTGAATTTCTCTTCATCATTCCTAATACAACATTTCACTCAACTTACTTACCGACTGTCAGTAGTATTTTCTTCAAACTGTAAGTGCGTGTATTCAGGAAATCCTGCTGACCATGTCCCCTTGAACAAATCTCATTCTTCATGCTACCCAGATGCCAACCATTTAGATGCTCAGATTCAGCATTTTATCTATCAAATCATTTAGGATGTTTATAATTACAAAAAGGTTTTTTGTTTTGGTTGGTTTTCTTTTTTTTTTTTTTCTTTTCTCATAGAGACACAAGAAATCTTTTCATGTGCCTTCCCGCAGTACATTCTGTCCCAGTCAACTTTCAGGTCTGAAGCTCATCATCATTTCTGTGCCTCAGTTGCACAACATTTAAAATTTTAGATTTTTTAGTTCTCTGTAGGGACCTAATGAGTCATCAAGCTAGTTCAGTCAATAGAAAACTCCTGCTCTAACATCCCACTGCAGGGCTTGAGAGGGTAGGGGGTAGTTACTCCACAGCCTGCCCTCTCTCATCTATGTCTTCACTGTGAATACTCACCCACTTATTCTATTTGCAAACTTAAGCCTATTTCACTTAAGAGCTTTCCCAGACAACTATAAATAGGCTCTTGGAAGTGGTAATTAAGTCAGGACCACACTCACTCACAGGAATTTAGCAGCTTCTGCTGGCAGAATACAATTGTTTTTTCCTTCTCAATCCAGGTCTTTGCAATTGGCCACAGAGGACCTGGAGCGCTTTAATGGTTCAAACCATTTGCAGTATGATTGCATACTAGCACATTATTAGTCCTTTTGCCTCATTATTCATGCTGCTATTAATTTTTATTAAAAAAAAAAAAATGTTGAGAAACAGATCCAGTCTGAGCTCAGGCTTGTCATATGCCCAAAATTAAACAGGATGGTGGAAGAGAAGGTGGAGCTGACCTAGAGGACCAGAGGCTGGAGGATGAGAACCTAGGAAGAACCTGTGGAGATGTGAGCAGAGACAACTGTGAACTCTGCCATACAGGAATATATTTCAACTATCTGAGATTATAATTTAAGGTTTATTGTACTATCTTTACCTCATAATATATTAACTTCAGTGACTGCAATGACAATTTTGTGTTACTTCTGTCATCATAACAAGCTGCTGTAAGGCAACTTCTCTAAAAAAAAAAAATAAAATTGAAGTTTTCTTGATTTTTTTCTCAAATGTTAACCTTAAAGGAAAAAAGTTACATCCTGGAATTTTGTTTCATTTTATACTTCAAGTAAGGGAGATCTGTTTGTCCTGTTAGGTTTTACAAAGCTGGCATGCCTTTATGCACCTGGTGACAACAGCCCACACCATTTCAGCCCCAACAGAACCTGTTTTTTTTTCCCCTGGCCTTAGAAGCAGCACTGTGCCATGTCACCCCATCCCCACATCATGGAGACCTCCTCTCTGCTGTGCACCCCTTGGGCAGGGCCCTTAGGGAAGGCCTGAAGACTGGTATGTGTCTTGTGTCAATTTGAAAGACTGTAAGTATATTCACTCTCCTGCATAAAGCTTTTCAAAACAGAAATAGAGAACTTTCTATATATATTACCATATATAGGCTTTCTGCAGGATTCCCCAGCACATTCGTGCAGTGACTCCCAATTACTTCAACAACACTGTAGTGCTTGTTCTCACATTGACATCACCAGAGAGATATTTACTCCAACGTGATGTTTGCTGTGCAGAATATGCCCAATTTTGTTTCACAAAAGCACATTATTACCGTTCATTTTTCATTTTCATCCAAAGATGTATTATCTGTGGTACTGCATGCTCTCAGGGAAAGAAACAACACAAAACAAACCTCCACAACCCCCTTTTGTTTTTCATCTAAAGAACCATGCCAGTTCACATGTGTTCCAGCAAGTATACATTTCAGTTCAGTAATACAAGAATAACACTGGCAATGCACGTTGCGATTGGGATTGAATCATAGAATCATGGAATAGGTAGGGTTGGAAAGGACCTTAAGATCCTCTAGTTCTAACCCCCCTGCCATGATACTAGAAATATGCTATAAAACCTCTGTAACATGAGAATGTTCAGCCAAATATCAAGTGGAAGCAAAGTCAGCCCAGGACTGTCTTTCTAATGGTGGCCACTACCAGTTGCTCAGAGGAGTATAAGGACAGAACAGACACATCACATAGAGGACAGTCTTCCCATCTCCAGCTAATTCCAACTTGGGATATTTTGGCCCAGAGCTGTTACGCTTGTATTTAACAGCTCCTGAGGGATATCTTTATGGAATTAATCCATTTGTTCTAGCATCGGCAATATATATGGCAAAGGTCTCTATCTGTACACTTTCAGAAGTATTACTTTTTGTTTTGAACCTTCATGCTGCTACCAGTTGATGCCTCCTATCTGTTGTGCTAAAAGCAGCTGATTACTCTCTGTCTCCTCCACGCTCCATCCTGGCCATGATGTATTTTTTTGTGATATTCCCAGCCTTATAGAGGAAGAAATCTTCTCTTTATTTCACTCAGCTTGGGCTGAAGTGGTCTTTTCCCTCATTCACCATCCTGACCAACAGATCTGAAAACAGGGTTGGATAATATCCCCCTTTAGTCTGTCCTTTCTGAAATAAAGGCAAAAATAAAATTCGATGGTTTATTTTGGCCTTTGGTGCACTGGATATGCATGTGTCATGGTTTAAGTCCATAAACTCACACAGCCGCTCTCTCACTCACTCCCCACTCTTTCTTCCCTCCACTCCTGGAGGGATGGGAAGGAGAATCGAAAGAAAGCAACTCCCGCAGGTTGAGGTAAGAACAGTTTAGTAACTAAGGTATAACACAAACCACTACTGCTACCACCAATAATAATAATAAGAGAAATACAAGGGAAAATAATACAATTGCTCACCACCCGATATCAAGCCCAAGCAAGTAGTGCACCCCCCACCGTGCACCCCCACCACCCTTCCGGGTCTCTGTCCTCCATTTCTACATCCTGGACATGACATGCTGTGGTATGGAATAACCTCTTTGGTCAGTCTGGGTCAGGTGTCCTGTCTCTCCTTCCTCCCGGCTTCCCCTCCTCCCTGGCAGAGCATGAGACTCACAAAGTCCTTGGCCAGCCTAAACATTACCAAGCAGTAACTGAAAACACTGGTGTTATCAGCGCTGTTCCCAGGCCCAAAATCAAAAACACAGCATTGCACCAGCTACCGAGAAGGAGAAAAATGACTGCTGCTGCTGAACCCAGGACAGCATGGAAGTGCTGAATCTCAGAATCCCCAAAGGCAGTACCAGTTCAGAAAAACAGAATTCCTTACAGAAATCTCTGGTACACACAGACCAGAAAAAACACAGCCATAGTACTATTATATTTATATAAAAATATTTATATTAATTTATATTTATATTTTACATATATAAAAATTATAAAATATTTATAATTATAGTAATGCTATAGGAGTATTACATTCATAACCAGAATAGTTCCTCTTATAGAGCAGTCACGGATATTTGCTCAGGGATTTTTTCTTTTTTGTTGGGTTTTGGTTTTTTGTTTTCTTTTTAATTTATTCTGGATAGTACTGCCAACCCAGCTGGATGGATATTGAGTTTTGGAGCCAGAAACACCCTCAGAAATCACGTCAGTATTTTATAGTGGTGTAATGGGTCATTGCTGATGGATATATGCAAAGAATTTCTAATTTCTTTAACTTCTAATGTTCAAAACAGCAAAATAAACACATACAAAAATAGTTTGATGATTGTTCTTTGTAATTTCTGTCCCCTGTCATCCCTTTGTGAACAGTCTTGCCAAAACTACCTAGACAAATTACCTAGGCATAAGACTTCTATGTACTTTGAGAGCTTTTAAAGTTCAGATATCCTCAAGTTCTTGTTAAGTTTACACTGACATTTACATTCAAACTGACCCCCAGATATTATTTTTTAAATATAGCTGGATTAATGTTCTCAGTGGATCACATATAATGTTAAGGGAAGTTTAAATGATCATTTTGGCTGCTTAGAATTTTTTTCCAATATTATAACTGGTTTTAAAAATTTAATTCTAAGATCTCTCGTCCCTTTAAAATCAAGGCTGTTTTCCTTTATTTTACCATTACTATAAGAAAATCTGCAAGTTTCTGTAATGCCTAGTGTTATAAAAACTATATTGCTATAGCAATAATACAGCCTAAAGAAAAGCATCTGCTGAGCTCACTATATTAAGATTAGTTTCTAGCAGTCAACTTCTGTCACTAAACAGAGGAAATCTGGCACGAAGTTAAAAATCTAGGTTTTTATTCATTACTTGATCTAATGCCTCACCAGGAACAGAAAGATCTTTATGTGAAGGTCAATATCCCCAGAACGGCTTGATCCTGGGGAGACATGTGCTGAGATACTCCTTGTGTCATGCCAGTGTAACGCTGAAGATTTGGTCTCGCTCCAAGCAGAGCAAGTTTCTCTTCCATGTCCCTCTATAAAAGTGAATATATTTTCCTCTCTACTGACTGTACCAGCAATGTAGGCATCTTGCTTTGGAAGCTCTGGATTTTTATATCCAAGATACACACTTTGAATTGCCTGAAGCAATTCAAAGATAATGAAGATATTACCCTTTAGTAGTATCTGTTACAAACGGCTCCCCATCATCACGAAGAATGAAGAATTTTGTGGCAAAGGCAGTGCTGCAACCCAGCTCTCTGGGGCAGGAGGCAGCTAATTTAATCACTAGACTTTCTCTTTGCACAGTTTCTTGCCTCATTCACTAAACAATTCCAGTTTCTGGGACACAAAAAAAGAAAAATACAAAGTTCTGTCAAAACCAAAGCTGAAAGGTTTGAAGTGTCACTGAGTATGCAATGAAGAAACCTTTCTGGATGACCAGCATCCCACTGATGAGGGCCACTGCCATTAGACTCTGCAGGTCCAAAGGCCATGTATGTTTTCTTCACAAGCTCTGACACTGGGATTGCCAGAGGGAAATTTCCATGGGGTAAAGTTGAGGCACTGCTGCTTTCTCCTTTTAGCAGTTGCCAGTATCCTGCAGACATCCAGCTGAAAGATGGAAAGGGGTCTGCCATGCCCAGCTTCCAGGACTGGCTGTCCTAAAAAGGTGAGCTGCCTGCTAAATTATTCCTTGGTTTGTAGGTCTCAGACATCACTTCTGCCAATCACTGACATGACTGAGAGAAAACAAATCTGCAAGCCATTAAGTGTGTCATGAAGCTGAATCAAAACAAAAACCAAACCAAGCAAAAAAACCCCAGAACCCCCCAAACCAAACAGCATGTGCCATTTGCTTTAAATCTGGTGAGACATAATTTTAGTCTATGCCCGAATTGAAGATTATGGATATTGATTTAGTTTCGTTATCAGATCTGATAGAACTATAGGGAGGTCACAAAAAAGGAAAACAATACTTTAAGAAAAAAAGAAAGTAAAAAAGAAAGCATTAATTTACCATGCTATTCCGAATGTGATAACTGCACATGAAAGCTACGGTAGTCCATTATATATTCCTGTTGTCATCCAGCTGGCATAGATTATTAGTATAAGATTTTCTGTAACCACTAGCTCTGCTGAAGTTTCGGTCAGCATATTTAGGATGTTCTATATTCTGCTGTGAAAATAAAGTCTACAAAATGAGCCACGACCATTTCAGGTGGGTTCTCTTTTCTGCTGTAAGATTCCTGACTGTGGTTTCTTTCTTTGCTCTGGCTGTCAACATTCTGATGAAGATTAAGGCCGCACTGTACAAAATATGCCCACTGAAGCACATGTCAGTGTTATGCTTTAAGGCTGAAATAGTAGCATTTTTCTTTGGCTGGAAAAAATCATAAATGACATTTTCCCTTCCACAAAGGTTATTCCAATGCAGTCTTTTTATTTTTTTTTTTCCTATGTGACAGACTTTATATGAACTAGGTTAAAGGCAGCTAATTTTCCTAATATCATTACCCTCTGGGAGTATCATTTTACTAGGAGTAAAATGATATATAATCCTCCCTGTCCCCCAATACCACCATTACTTATTACTCCTCTATTAATAGATTCTGTAACTTCATTTTATTAACAAAAGATATGACTGCATATTTGGTAGTAACTCTCTTGATATGAAGGCAAAAAGCCACAAGATTAGAATCGTATTTTCTCAAAAACACTTTCTAACAATAGATAGAATTCACACCAAAGAACATCTTGCTAAGAATAGATGGAGTTACTGTGTAAAAATGCTTCATGCACAATGGAAAAAATTCCAATAATTTTGGCTGGGAGACTATGACAATTTGTGACAAAAAGAAAACGACGCTGTCACAAGTGCAGAAAAATGTTTTAGCTCTGCTAGAGCACTGCTTGATTGCTCACCCCAGCTGAGGGTTTCACATGCTTTTGGGAGAACTCTACCTTTTGAAAAATTTGCCACTTTAATGTAGTTGTATATCTCTTACTTTAAAAATGTAGTTGTGACTATCATACATTAATGAAAATTGGTATTACTTTTTGTCTGGATCATGGTTTTCTGAACGTGTATCATACCAGTGTAACAAGAGGAGGAGTGCTTCAGTAGTATCTGCAAAGCCACCCCAGTCATCGTCTAAACACAATTTGGTGATATCTGCACAAAGTCTGACTACAGTTAGACATTTATAAGGCAAGTGTGATACAGTATTAGTCAGTGCAGTCTTTCTTGACTTTTCAAGCTCCTTCTTCAGGAGAACAAGATCCTACCATTCTTAAATGCTAGTCTGTAATTAGCATAATTAGCAACAGCAGTTTCTTCATTCTTATTTTTAGCATCTCCCTGTATCTTGGAGAAAATAAGTCCAGGGTCTTTAGTTTAGAGCTATGCTGTGTTTTTCAATGGCAACATAAATCACGTCATCCATTGCAATTACCATGAGAATGGACAGTCTGGTGTTAGGGTATAGTCAGCATACATGCAATGTGGATGTTTCAGATTATATGAACATGTGACTTGAACAAATCACTCCTCGACACAGCTGTTATAACCTAACCAAAACAAATAGGCTCACCTCCAGCTCCAGCAATGCCACACTGAATGAAGCACCCACACAGTGCAGAAAGGCGATGCTCCCTGCTGCTGAAAGCCCCCTTCCCTTTGTCTTGTGTCCCACAAGCAAGGTAGGGAGCTGAAAGCCAGGCAGCTCTGCTGCAGCTGTGAGGGCAAGGCGGTGAATCTCATTCTCAGTGGGTACTTGGTGGGTCTGTGCATTGAAAGCAGGGAGGCCTGACTTTCATCTAGGAAGTCTTTGCTTTGCCAAAGCAACTAAATGTAAATGTCCCTGTGTACCCCATTTAGAGAAATCTAAAGTCTAGTGTAAAAGAATTGGTACTTTTTATTAATACATCCTTATTTAGATGTATTTTATTTAAATGCTTTCTTAATTTAATTTTGGGCTTGTCTACCCATAAATTTGAAATGATCTAATGAAATTTGTTCCTGGCAGTTCAAATTAAATGTGCAGGTTAGAGTGTAGCTGGGCCACGATATGAGAAGTCCTGCTATGTTATACAGCTAACAGGAAAGTTAAGTTTAAAGCTCTTCCAGAGGGGACACCTTCAGGAGACAGCTTAATTCCCTTTTTCCACAAGTCACTGTGGCTTTTTCCATGCAAATTTCTTGGTCTTCAATATCTTCTCTCATCTTGAGTGAAAAGCACTGCTGCATTTCAGGATCTTTTCAGAATTATGTTTGGAAGTTGCATTTTCCTCTGACAGCAGCTTCAACCTTTACCTCCCATAGCAGCCACAAAATGCAGAACTGCCTCTTTAAAAGAAAAAAAAACAAAAAACAAAAAACAACCCAAACAATTTAGCTAGCATAGCTTGCACTGATTTTTATGTTCTTTCACATTTTCCTGCCACACTTCCTTTATTTTTGTCTGTCATTAGGTTAATTGTAATTTCATCTGGCTTAGGCATCTGTCATTTTGTTTATCTTTTCTGTACCATGCATACCAATGGCACTGCATAAGTAACAGTACAAGTGTGTTTATGTTAATAACAATAAGCATACAAGGAATTGTTCTATGTCAGGTGCTACCTTACAGCATCCCATTAAAAGAACAGATTACCAGTGAACACTGAACACCTGTTTTTTACATTCTTTACTAAATGACTAATGTTTATATACAAAGAGAAGGTCACCTCAATTGCAAGCTGTAGCAGCTGGCAATCACATTGCCAAATCCTTGCAAATGTTAGCCAGTTAGCAAAAACAAGTTTTCTTCTTGTGACTTCCAGCTGTCAGCTTTATTTGTCCCCAGCTAACTCAAATATTACCTACACATAGAGGATCGCAGGCAAAAGAGCTTCCTACAACCAGCCGCTGTGCCCTGTTATCAATAGCTAATAAGGTGGTGCAATTGCAGTATTTACCTCAGCAGAAGACTTCAAAGATTATAGAAGAAAGAGGAGTAGATGGTGTATGTGAGCAACATGAAGCCGTACAGGGTCCCTAGAGGAGGAGCAAACCCGATTTCCTGCCTGGCTGCGATGGAGGGCAGGCGGAAAGGAGGGGGAAAGGAGATACTTCCATTGTTTACAACAGAATAGAAATTCCAGCTCGCAGAGGGAGAAGCAGAGGCCTGAAAAGTCTTAACGACATTCCTCCTGCCTCAAGTGTTCACCTCCAACTGGTCTTTGAGAAACATTTCCATAAATACTTTCAATGAGGAGAAGGTGAAAAGTATTCCTAATCTTCCCACAAAGCACACACAGAACACGAGCATCTGAACAACACACGTTTCTAGAGAAGAGTATTTCATTGACATGAAAATCAAAGCAGCACACTACATTACATTCAATAGATACATCTAGTTTGGAGGTAAACAGATTTTCCATATTCCTATCCAAGCAATGCCACAGGCAGAGATAAGAGATACGATTCACAAATCACAGCTTCCAGTTTGCCCGCTCCTGGTACCGCAGGTTAAAAGCCAGCACAGTAACCAAAAGATGAACTAGCAGACTTTTCAGAGGAAACTGCTTGTATTACAAGGAAACATACAGAAATCTTTATGAAAGCTAAATAGCCAAACAGATTGTTATGGTAGCAGCAAAGTAAAAAGCAATGCATTAATTATAATCATTATATACATGCCAATTAAAAGTAAACCTATTTCATTATTTTTATTTTGGGGTTTTATTTTCTTATTGTAAGAAACTACAATCTTTCAAAAGTGTTTGCAATATTGGTCACAGTCCTACAAATTGTTCAATAGGAACTTTACTTGTTCTAAACCATAAAGCTGCTCACTCATAGGGCATATGCATTTGGTGACCATTCCATATTTGAAGATTACAAGGAAAGATTGTAAGTTCTACCTATCTCATGGTTCTGTCTGTTGTTTTAATGCAGTATTTTATATTAAATGTTTTGTCATCTTTCATATCACTGCATTTACTGAAAGCTGCCTATATATATCTAAAACCTTTTCCCAGAACTAATACTGCCTTATGCTGTTTCTTTCCATCTCAATCTGTTTTGTAATCCAGACCAAGCCTGAAAATTTTCAGCCAGGAAAACGCTTATGCTACTAGGCAGGGCATGACACGACTGTGTATATGCAAACACTCCCTCTTGCTGCACAATATTGCAATTTCTTTCCAGCTCTGTAGATCTTTATTAGAAAGTCAATTTATGGGTACTGCTTATCCAAACGAGAGCTGTCATGACAGCATTTGAGTTAAATCAGTGTAGCAACATTAAATTTTGGTGCAGTGGAAGTCTTGCATAGCTAGTTTTTGCCTTCTGTCTCTTATTACCCACCAATGTTACCTGCTAAGGAGTTTCCGTTTTCCACCCCAGCTGAATTTTAAGTTCTTCATTAGATAAAAACCTGAAAGCTGGAATGGAAGAAGACTTACAGATTTAGGTGTCCAATACTGACTTCCAATCAAAGAAAAAAAAAAGCTCTTTTTGTTTCTATTCAAAAGCAGTTGAGCACCAATAACCCTTAAATATTCTGAAAAATGCCAGCCCAAACAGTGTGTGAGTAAAGCACACTATGCAGCTAGTCACCTCTCCCAGCTTCCTTAAATCAGTATGGAATGACACCAGCCCAAGTAGCATGTGTTTAAATGGTAGAGCAAAGGGCAACTTATTAGCTGTCTTTGACAGCTGTAAGATTTCTGCATCGTGTTATCTTAGTTCTCAATACCTAATTATATAAATTTTTCTGAATGGTTATCATACAGTTTAAAGTGGATGTCATACTCTGCTACCCACATGCCTTAATTTAACAGTGGAGAGGATATTAAAAATCAGGTGCTTCCTACCTGGTCAGGTCTCCTTCCACTTGCATCTGTGAGAGAACCGCAAGTTATTTTTAAAAGCTTTTTGCCCCCCTCTGTTCTATAAATTCTCCAGAGGAAGGAAGTCTTTACCAGAAGGCTTCTCTGGTTGTTCTCCTTTTACTGGCATAAGAAATGTCCTCTGATGGTTTTCCTTGAAACTAAATCCAAACACCTCATCACTGACTGTCCTCAGTTTGACTTAATTGGTCAGATTAAAATGTGAACAACCTGAAAAATTTGTAAGAGTGTGACATGTGATACAGTGTGCTTCTCAGGACATGTTTTTCTGTACTGTCTGCTTTCCTGAACTGTCAGACATGCAGCAGTGTCGTGGAGGAGAGTTTAACATCAAGCACCAGGGAAGTTAGAGAGAAAGGAGAAAAACCTCTCCAGTCGCAGGAAACTGAACTCTCCAGACTTTTTGCTTAAAACCCGAAAAGAAAAAAGTCCTTCACAATAGTCATAATTATTTTTGCCACAGTAGTATAATTTAGTAATAAAAAAGAGTTGCTATAAACATATCTTTGTAGCTACATCAATAAACTAGCATGCAAGTGACTGCCTCAGCCCAGGCTGCAGTAGACAAGAGTGGTCTATCATGCTCATACTCAGCTGCAGTTTCCAGAACTAAAACAGCATTACAGTATGGCGCAGTTCATGCGCTAGACCCACGCCTCAAAGCTTCATTCTCAGTGTAACAAAGTAGAACCTTGAAAACACTATATGTAAATTTAATTCTGCCCTGTGATATATACATAGCAGTACCACTTCTTTTAATATAGGAACACATGTTTTTCCAAGTAAAACTAACATCTTTTAGCACACCAGAGTAGCATCATGCAATGTGGGAACAGAGCAAGCACCCTGAAGAGAGATACAGCTCAATACAGTATGCCAATACCACATGGTTCAACAAGCTTCACAGCCGCAGCCCTCTATAACTGGATTCAGATGAATTTCTGAAGTGGTAGAATTTCGAAGTCAGTGAATAGGGCAAAATGTATTGATATGTCAGGAAAAAAATGTTAGGGAAGCAGGGACATCTTTATTCCTCTTTCTGTAAATTCTAAATTTGGCCTCAAGAAACACCCTGTGAACATCAATAGTAAAAAATGGCACTGTGTTGAATAGAAAGAGAAACCCAATAGCTCAAGTTTCTTAAACAATGTATTATTTTTTTTGGGAAAATATTGTGTTTAATGAATACAACTAACACAAACTATATGCTGCAAAAATTCGATGAAACAACACAAGGAATGAAAAAAATAAAAACAAAGGTATTAATTAATCGCTTGGAATTATGAAGAAAAGTGCTAAAGGGATGTAGAGTTTTTATCACATCTGTCCTGCATCAAAACCAGTTTCTGCAGCGCCTTGGCCATGCATCTCCTGAGAAACATACCTGAAAGTCTGTCTTGGACACATCCCGCGACGCACATGCACATGCACATGCTGCCAGGCCTTGCCCTCCCCCTCAGTGGTGGTGGTGGGTTAATACAAATCACCCTGAAACCCTCCTCTGTCTGCACAGAGTAATCTGGTCTCCCCTTCTGTTTGCAGACAGTGGAGAGAGGCAGCCTTCTAAGGAAGAAAATCTTGGGCAAGACCTCCATGTGAAGCTGCCTGTGTGAATGAGGCAGCAGTGTCCATTGGTATCCAGCGGCGTCCCACAAGCTGCAGCCTGCTGGAAGAAGGACCATGTACCTGCCATCATTCTCCAGCTGGCCCGAAGAAATAGCTAGTCTCCTTCCCATATGGGGCTATACTGCGCTGCCGGGCCTAAAAAGGGGGAAAGCAACCACCAAAAGGCTCTCCATGGTGCGTGCTGCAAGTTCTGCGCTCTGTTAAAATGCCTGCCACGGGTATAGATACGAGCGGTTAAATCTATCTTCCCTATTCCCAAAGCCTTCCTTCCCGGGATAAGCGCCGCATTGCTCCGCTTCAGGACAAATACCAGCATTCGGCGGGCATGAACGGGTCCCCCCAGTGACTCCATGCCGGCTCGGCCCGGCCCGGCCCGGCCCGGCCCGGCAGCACTTCACGCAGGCGCCCTCTGCCGCTTCCCGGCAGAGGGCCCTTCCCTTCTCCCCGACCTGCTGTGAGGGGCTGGGCTGCCCTCGGTTCTCCCGCTGTCGGCGTGTCAATATGTGAGCATACAAGCTTCTGTCTGAAACTGTCACCAACTCATTTCTCATCCCAGCCCAGCAGGTAAGCAAAAAGAGTAGTTTCAGGACTTTGTAGCAGTGATGAATTATTGCTTGACTTCATCCTAATGGGCTGCGTCCATAAAGAATCCCCAAATTACTCTCCTAAGATTTTAGTTTTTAATTAATTTATTTAATCAATGTTGAAATTGTTAGAGGAGGTAGATTTTCACTAAGGGAATGTGTCAAGGAGCTGTGGCCGTTATGAGTCAAGAGCACTGTTATTGCATCTGTGGTCTAAAACACTTAGATAAATTATTTTAAGAGGAACCTTTCTCTTTTAACAATTTTGTTTAAATTCATAAGAAACAAACTTTCTTTCATGCCTTTCATGGAAGAAGAGAGTTTCTCAGTCAAGATGAACTCCTTTTAGTTTTTACAAATTCCGTCTGCAAGAGTCCCCAGGCTGGAATCAGTTATTTCTCTCAGCAGTAACTTTCCAGCTTTTCAGTCTGAAGAAGTACAATGTAGGCCATCAGAAATACTTATAATAAAAAAGAAGAAAAAGAATACATGCAAAATAAGAAAAGTATTATTTGATGAATGATCAGAAAAGAGGATTCAAATAACTAGCACAGACATCACAAGTTACGTGTTTGTTTTTTGTCATAATCCCATTGCCAGGTGTTTACTTTGAGAAGGCTGAACTAAGGTTAGTAGAGTTATTAAGTGTATTTAATCTTCACGTATGTCTATTATAGGACAAGACACAATTTCTCAACTGATGTTAATTGGTTTCATTTTATGATGTCAGCTGATAATCTTTTTCCCAGCGATGATTTGGCAAAAAGGCAGCCTGCCCTAAAACTTTGCTGGTATCTGTAGCTACTTGCTTACTTGCTACTTACTCTTAATGATTTTAAATCACTGATCCTTAATTCACCCGGCCAGGTGTAGTCTGAGCAATGCAAACAATTTTCTGAGTACTTTACAGGCATGAATACTTCTCCCAACAGCTGTACATCTAGCATTGCACAGAGATTAGATCATTTACCACAGGAGCGGGGTAACAGCATTTTTGTGGTTCCTAATCCAGACTTTGGTCACCAACACCAATCTACCAGAGCGGACTGATAGAAAAAAGTCTGTGATTTGTAAAAGCTTGAGAACAGAAGCTCCTCCTATCACGTCTGTCCACTCTGTTGTAAACTGTTTCTAGTTTAAAAGACAAAGAGCTTTTTTATTGGGACTTTTTGCCTTTTTGTTTACTCACCAGTAATTAATGTGAGAGAGCACTTGTAAAAGGTGGTGCTCGTGTGGGCTTTCTCTGCTGGCTTTCCAGTAACTGAGCATAATTTCTAAGATTTTCTGCAAACGATTAAACAGATTTTGGGGTTAAATCTTCCTACTGCAGTATAATTCATCAGAGTGGAGTGAATGGACAGAGAAAACTATTAGTTGGGAGTGGCTAACATGGATATACCTTCTCAGGATGAAGATGTCGGTCATCTCAAATAAGATGTTGGCCATCAGTTTGCAAATCCTTGTAACTCCAAAAGTTAATTCCTGAGAAAGGCTTAGGCAGATGAACACTAGTATAATGACAGGAACTGCCAAGACTCACATATGCTGCAAAATATATTTTTTTATATGTGTTGTATAATTCTGCAGTTGTTGGCATTCTCCACTGTCAGATGTACCTACTCTAAGCTTTCCAGATTTGAGTGTTAGGCCCCCAGTCAACCATCAAGTCACAGACCAGCTATCTCTCTGTGTAATTTACTCTTTTTGTCTTCCTTCTGAATCTGAATCCCTAAAATAAAACTCTCCATTCCTATTTTCTGAGTAGATCATTTCAGGCTGAATTCTATACAGTAAACCCTGTATTGTCTGAACCTTTGTCCAGATTTTATCCTCTACTCTTCCCTGTCTTTGTTAAATCACCTTTCTCTCGATTTACCTTTCTGCTTCTCTCCATTCGCATTTTCCTGCCTCTCTGTTTTGTCCTCAGTGACTCACTCAACTTTCTTCTCACCGTCCTTTTTTAATAGCTCTTCTGTTCAGTATTGCTGACCTCCTATGCCTCCCATGGTTTGCCCTTCACTGCTTTTATGCACTCTTTGTTCTCCAATTTGCACAAGAAAATATGACAAAACAAAACAAAAAAAAAAAAAAAAAATTAGATCTCTTAAGGCATTGAAGTGTCCATTGCAATAACGATGGTTTTAATTTAGGCAATTTAAAAAGAATTGGAGTTCCTTGATAGATGTTCTAGAAACAACATGATTTGCAAATAGAGTAATAGGGTAGTTTAGGTTGTATGGACTTCTGATAGTTTTCTTCAAACTATCTAGTTTTTCTTCAGTTTAAACCAAGAAGCCCTGACAGCATGTCCTTAGGCAGTTACACTGCATAGCGCAGCTTAGCCTTTTTAGACTGAAATTAAAAAGCAACCCTACAAGATGCTGAGTACTTTCCTAAATTCCCTTTGGCTTCCATGATCAGACTCCTGCAAGACTCGCTTTTCATGCTAAAAGCCTGAATTATCTTTTCACACTCAGGTTGGTTTTGGTTGTATCTACTCCAGAGTGCTGCAGATACAAGTTTCACTAACAAAAAATTGTCTGAAGCACTGCTAGGCCTCTGAGAAGTAAGCAACGCTTTTTCACAAGCATGTTTTTCTGACTGATAATAACAATCTTGATATGACTGCTGTTTTAAAGTTCATGTCAAAGCTTGTGAATTTGTGGTCAAAACTCTTCCTGGCTTAGAGCATGGGTGATGTCAATCATAGACTCATAGAATTCAAGGTCGGAAAGGACCTCAAGGATCATCGGGTCCAACCTTTCTTGGCAAAAGCATGATCTAGACAAGATGTCCCAGCATGCTGTCCTGCTGAATCTTCAAAGTGTCCAGTGCTGGGGAGTCCACTGCTTCCCTGGGGAGATATTATTCCAATGGCTGATTGTTCTTATTGTGAAAAATTTTCCTCTTGTTTGCAGCTGGAGTCTCCCCAGGAGTAATTATTTCTTCAAATGGATTGTTGACCAGCCTTTTGGAAGAAAGAGCAGCACCTGACAGCAGCTTCTGAGGTCCAGACTGAGCATGGCAGCTACAAGGACCCTGGAGGCACTGAAGACTTCCACCAGCTTTGGCAGCTGTCTGCATCAGCTTTGAATGCCACTTGGGAATTCTGGACTACTAGCGCACCAAGCAGTGTTTACTATTACAGCTGCAAAATGTAAGTCTTGAAATTCATGGATTATCACTGGAAATGAAGCTATTTATAGAGAGATGTCCTGGCGGATACAAACATTTCTGAGAAGTAGCAGCAAGAAGATAAGGTATTAATGCTCTTGCAGCTAATCACATTGATAGGTCCACAGGGTATGCTTTCATGGCCTGCGCTCACCAAAGATAGGATGAACTGGCATGTGCTGAGTGCCTTCCTGCCAGAGGGGTATTATACCAGTTAATTTGAAACCCTTACATTAAAAATACAGTCACTTCAATAATTCCATTTTATTCCTATCATAGGTTATGATATTTAAAGCTACACTTAACTAGGGCGAGTATCATGTCTGTCCTCCTGCATAATGCAAGCCGTGATCACTGTGTGAACTAATACAGATCAGTTCTAAAATCATGTGATTAAGAAAAGCATCCTTCAAGTGCCTTTTGGTAAAGCCACTATTGATACTGTATTTGAGTACAATAGGCATAATTCAGTTAAATGAACATTAAATTTACATACCTCTGAAAAACAAACAAAACAAAGCCCACCTATACAGAAAGTCACTCGAGAAATAACACTAATCAGCAACACTAAAGTGAACTCAGCTACCCAATCAAGACACAGCAGTGTTTCAGAGTTAGTTAATAAGAAATAATTCTTTAGGTGAAAATCATTTGTCTCATAGTTTATTTCTGTTCCACTGAATTCAAACAGCAGATTTTGAATGTCACTGAAGAGTCACAGCTGAACCCAGAGAGCTCCTTGAGCAGATGAAGTCACTGGGTTGCTATGTTTATCCTGTAGCCTTGCCTCACATTTTTCACAGGCATCTGAAGCTTCTATTATCAGAAGAAGCCTTGGCATTCAGCACAATAGCATGTTTATGTTAAAGAGAAAGGGTCCCACTCACAAGCAGCAGGACGAGGGCTGTAATCTGGGCAGAAGTGGCAGCACTGGCTTCCTGCACCCCAGGCTGGCGTGGGGAGAATGGGAAATGAGACACTGGCCGCACACTGTAGAATAGAAATTGCAGCTCATGGGGACTGCCAAACATATGCCAGTGAACAATTCAATATCCCCCCAGCTAGAAAAAGCTGGTATGTGGATAGTCAGCACAGCCCTTATAAATATTTCTTAAAGCAAAGCTTGTAGGTTTTCCCTAGTGCTCCCACCCTCATAGCAGCCAAGAGAAAGCTTTTAAGCAACCAAGATTTCCAGACTCATCTTCACTGAGTCTGATTCTGTGACAGACCTTTATTCAAAAGTCCTTGTGGACTTCACAGTGACTGCTTAAGTTTCCCCATTCCCACCCAAGCAGTGCTGGAGCAGATAGTGGAGGTGTCATTGGTAAGCCATGCTCAGCGCTGCATGGGAGCTGACACCCTTCATCCAGCCCAGCATTCCTGATGCTGACCAGCTGAAGGTGGTACTCTGATGAAGCTGGCATGGTTAGATGGAAGTTAGATGGACCCCCTCCCTGCTCTTTTGCAGGATTGTCTTGTGTATCATTTACCTCTGTTTTTCTTCTGCTTTTCTTCAGTTCATTTTGGCTTCTCTTTGAAACACGGTTCCTACTTTCTTGCCTTTTTTCACACATTTGGCCCATCACCTGTCAATCAGCCTCTCAGCCTGTTATTGTAATTTTAATGAAATATTTATTATCATTATGTCAATTAACAATATTTTTTATTTTTATATCATCCTAGGATCTGCCTCTTTTTCCTTTTCATATCCTCTTTTCTTCTTTCTTTTCCCTTGCTGTCCCAGCTTTTCCCCCCTTTGCCTTGCATGACACCATTCCTTTTCTGCCCCTGCTCTGCTAATAAGGCAGCATTACATGCCTGAGCGACTTCAGCATCCTTGAGTATGGCTTTGGAGTGAGTACAAACAAAACCCCGTGGTTCAGCAGATCTATTTCAGTGCCTTCTGTGGCTCCCATCATACTATTCTTTAATGTATTTATTCCTGTATCTTTCTGTGAGTTGCTACTATCTGTATTTTACTAATGAGAAACTGTCACATGGAAAGAGTATGCACCAGATTTTACACGTTTGTAATTATATAAAGCTTAGATGTGAAGTCCACTGAAACCAGTTATTCTGAAAGTCACGTATGGACAAATCACTAGAAATCTGGGCTTATGTGATTTTAAATTCACCCCAAGATCTAGTCCTTTATTTTGGCCATGGCTAGCTGCTGGGTATTACATAGTTCTTTTAGAGATAGATGAAACAGCTCCATATTGGCCGGTTTTATTCCCATACCCGCTACCTACCTAGTGGGTGCAATGTCTCTAGTTTTTGAGTTTCTCATACACTTTCTCTCCTCTTGCAAAGTCTGTCCTGAGGCCATGTGGGGCAGGCGGGGTGGGCAGGTACCCATTGTTCTTATCGGCTGATCTCATGTCTCCGGTAATATTTTGGCAATGTTAATTCAAAGCAAGATCTACTTTTTTACCTTTCCCAATTTTTACCATAATGGGTCTGCATATTCAGCTGCTGCAAATAACCTTGGACAGTCAAAATGTGTATCCTTCTTCAAAATATCATCCTGGGGATCGACTTCGCACTTGGTCTTTTCCAGGTGTATCCCAAGAAAAACAGGGTGATGTGATGTTCTGTGAATTGGATCCTAACAGTGCATGCTGTACTCCATTCCCAATTATAAGCCAGTATTTATTGGCTTTATAATTCAGAGATGAGATTCACTTATGTTTTCTTGACTAGCATACATTTGGTTTCGACAAAATAATAAAGAGCCAATACACTCCAAACCACTGCTCTAATTATTGAACAATCTCGCCTCTCTCAGTCAAGGGAAATAAATTATTTGAGTAGTGGAAAGAGAAATATGTCGGTTGAAAATGTGTTTTCATGAGTGGATCCTGAATCTGACAATGCAGATGTTGGCAAGAATGAAAGGAATCCCAGTTCAGTTTTGGAAAAGTATATTTTCACAGAGAACATGTCTCTTCTGGGAACCTTTAATTTAATGTACATTGGTTTCCTATTTTAAGAAAACATTTTGCTGTTAAACACTATGCCAGCCAGACTTACATTTTTAAAGCAAAAACTCTTTGTCCTGAAGTATTTTAATGGCCTAAAGAGCAAGAAATTGCCTGTGACATTTCAGTTTTTTCCATTCTAAAGGAAAAATGGTCCAAGGTCTAAAAATAGCGCTCTCCTGAAAAACACCCTCCCTCTCATCATCGTAATATACCATAAGCCATATGACAACAAAGACATTTCTTTCTGAGCCTAGCATTGGTTTTAATCATCTAGATCAGCAATTAAGACTCTTTTCATGTAAAACTGCTGACTTGAATAAGAATTTTGTTTACTGACTTAACCCAATTAATTTGATGACCTGCTCTGCAGTATAATATCTCCAGTTCCTCCCTTTTCCTTTACCTGAACACAGATGATGTTGCTCAGAATTGCATATTCACCTGAAGAGAAAATCTCAGTAGACTTTGTGCTGGTGGCCTGTTTTACTATTAGGCACTTTCCAGCTTTGTTTGCTATTTGAGCATCCCTTTTTGAGAGGAATACTGAGAGGAATACGTTCATACAAATTTTGGTCTGTGTTCATGAATGAACAAGTGACAAGATGGTACGTAATAAATTAAGGTCAACAAAAAGCATCATGTGGAAGACTAATGCCAGAGAGTACGATATGGAGATCAAAGACGGGTGCCTTATTATTATGTCTAGATACCCAGCAGAACTCAAAGGGAGTCTTGGTATTCAGGTCATTCCCCCGGCTCTGAATTCAGACATGTGAGTGAATCACAAGACACTTGTTTATTGTCAACTCAGAAAAAATAAAGCGAGACTGGTTTATGTGTAGACTGAGGCCAGCAAGGAGACATTCCTAGACAGGGTGGAGCCCACGAGGCAAGCGGTGCTGTCACTGGGTAGGCAGCAGGTCTCGGTATGCTCTGAAGCTGGAGACAGAGCTTTGCGATACGATCTCTTCAGTGGGGAAATTTGCTGAAGAGGTTTTTGCCCCTTGTCTCTTTACCTCAAGGCCCCAACCACTCACTCCTGTCTGCATTACAGCTTGCTGCCTGTCCTCAGATGTGCTACTACAAATGACTGTGGGGCCAGGCTACAGCACACATACCTAAATCAGTCTAGGTTAAAAATAGCCTTCCAAAAAAGTTTTGCATTTTTGCGTTTTCAATCAAATTCATTTCAGCTGCCAGATTTTGCAGACAACCCTAGAAATACCTGTACAGCACAACTGACATGGTAACAAACTGGCTGACTGAAAGGTAACTTAGCTTCTCAAATTCTAAAACAAATGTATCATGAAAATACGCACAAAGAAGCTATGCTTCCTCACTAGTCAAGTAAAAGCACAGGAGCTTTACTGCCCTCCAATACCAAGATCTTGATGAATGCAGGCATTCACCAAAATTTAGTGAATCCCATAGCCTTGGGGGATCTAGGTTGGACAGGCTCAATTCCATTGAAATCAATGGAAGCTTTACTTCTCCCTTGTTTTGAGCTAAGATTTTTTTTCCTCTTATCTTTTCTTCAGGGAAGGCCTGGGAGTTTTAATATAGCCTGGTATTTGACCATAGACTATGGTTTATCAAATACCAACATATAATGTCGATATAATGGAGTATGTGACTACCAATAGGCTGCTGTGTTGGAGACTTAGGAAGTACAGTGGGAAAGGATACCAAAAGATCCATCTAGATCACCCCCCTGTCCTGAGGCAGGCTCACTCATACTTACAGTCTTCATGGCACTATGCCTAAACTTATTTGGACAAAATGTTCTTTTAAAAACCCACGCGTCTCCTTAGGTGAGTTATTCCATTGTTTAGCTGGGGAATTTCCTCCCCAGCTAGCCTATGTTTGACACACCACCGGTGTTTCATAGCCACACAGCAACACAGGTGAACATAATCCCTGGTGGAAACAGCTGTGGCACCAATGCACCAACTTAGCCTGTGCCTGATGTCATTTGTTCCGTTTTCTTTTAGCCAGGAGGAATAAATGCAAATTGAACCTAATAATTTAGTAAAGATAGCTAACAAACACAGTTGGGGGTATTGACATTTCTGTGCCTATGTGAACACAAAAAAGTTGAAGATAGTTATTTTCTGTTAAAGTTCAAATTCCTTGCCAGGGAATATTGGTGGTTTATTAGTGTGGGGAAGTGCTGGCATAAACACATGGATGCATCTTTTTTTTCTCCCCTTACAAGTACAGTAAGATAAAATCTTATATTATTGTAGGCCCTGTGGGAAGAGATAACAGTTCTATTGACTTGCACATTTAAAACTGAACCCTACCAACATTGTAAAGGATATATAGCAGAACTCAAACTAGAAACAGTGTATAATAAACAAGCTATTAAATGTCTTGTCTTCATTGAAACACCACTTAAAAGTGCTTTACAGCTTTGTAAACAGTCAAAGGATAAATCCGTGCAGCAGATGAAAAAATTACCAGTGATGAGATAAGCTGCTGTTTCGGAAGAGACTGGAAGACAGGAGAGGAAATGAAGGTGCTGTAGAGATTCTGTATAAGCAGACAGTACAGCGAAGTCAAGACAGTGTGGAAGATGTGAAGGGAAAATTTGACTTCTAGGACAAGATGAGGGAGTAGCAGCCACAAGCAGTCAGACCTGGTTTGCTGGTGTTTTACCTTTTCCTGCAACGTACAAGAATTATTTCATTTTTGTTACATTTTCTTTTCCTCTTCCTCTGAACCCGTTAGTATTTTAGAAAACAGAGGACAATGAAAAGAGTAAAACTAAAATAACGTAGATTCCTGTAGCATTTCTGTCAAAATAACTTTTTGAGGAAAGAGTTTTCAAGAGATCACCAGTTTTTCAGCAGTGTTTATTTATTCCTCCCAACCTTTTTTTTAACTGCTCTTATTGCAGCATTTGTGACATTTCTCCTTTTTCGTTGTTGTTTATTTTTTAGTGGCACTGGCATATGAAGTGCCACTGAAGTGACAGATTGATTTTACCTAGCTTTGTCTAGCTTAGGTGAAGTTTGCTTGTGTACACCAGAGTTAGCAACTGTAGTTGTTTACAGCATTTACAGTAGGTTAAGAGAAACAGGTTTTTCAGGGAGCATGTCATCTCCCAGCCATTCTGGGCATCTATTTTGGAAAAAAAACTGTCTTTGTCTTTAAATTGGTGGTAAAACAAGCCTGAAGTGACCAGTTTAGGTACAGATGTCTCCATCAGATGAATCATACCCTGAAAGTTGTACTGAATATTCCTGGTTATTGAGAGCATGGACTTTGCTGGCAGTTTTGTAATAACTGGTAGAAGTTGTTTCCATCTTTTGCAATACCTTTGGATTTGGTGAAGCGTCTGATGAAGAAGCAAACAGTTGCAGACTTCTTGGCTCAGCCTAAGCGAGGAACTGAGCACACCTTGCCCGCAGGCAAACATGTTGCAACATAAAATGCAAACAGCTTGAAAGAAAAATAGAAGCATTAAAGACTTGTTTCTTTATGTGCCCTCGAGGAAGAGGAGAAACTGGCAACACCTTCATAAGACAATTCAGGGAAGACTCTGACACAGCCATGATGACACTCGTATTATAGGTATTAAAAGTCTTGATGTGTCACAAAAGATACTTAGCTACAAAGGTAATTAAATAATAGACGAAATAGCTTAGTACCAACAAGGAAACAAGTTCACATTTAACATATTATTTCACATCTTTCTACCAGGACAGTTAGTTCAGAGTCAGCTCTTCAAGCGCAGTAAATATCTTACACAAAAAATAAATTAATCAGTGACATTTGTATATACAAAAGAGGACAACTGGTAAAACTTAACTGCAGGTGTTGTTCATCGGCAATCATCTCAAAGATGAGCCTCCGGTCATATGTGACAACTAAGATAGTAATTCAGCTGGTTCATATGCAAAATAGTGTGGCTACTATAGACTAAAGTCAAATTGTGCAGTGCCTTGATTATAAAGCCACTTGTGCTGCCATCCTTATCTCTTGTCTATGCTCTTGTTCTGAAACAGCTGGGGGGATTTATCCTGTCAGCATTTCGTGATAGTGCTTGTGGCCACCGGAAATCTGTACAAGAGAGAAAAAACCCCACTTAGCAGCAGGAGGATGACGGCTACAATCCCGACAGGAATGGCAGCACCAACTTCCTGTGCCGCTGGGCTTGAGGGCATGTAGTAAGACGGAGGAAAAGCAATACTCTGGTTATGTGCTACAGAATAGAAATTCCAGCTCACAGGAATCAGGACACACAGACCAGCAAATATGTAGAAGCAGCCACCCATCAGGAAAAAACGGGTAATGAGAGTTTTGTGAGTGATTCCCATATAAACATTCCTCAGAGCAAAGATTGTGGCAGTCAGTCCCAGCAAACCCATGAACATGGCAATCAACAGGAGACCCTGGGCAACATAGATTTCAGCCGGAATGGAGGAGTCATAACCACTGAATTTATGGCAGAACTGCTCTATATAGCCAGGTGAGACCTGAAGGTAACTGATGAAGCAGACTTTCCAAATCCCCACCCAGGCAATGCCAGAGGAGATGATGGTGGTGTTGTCCACATGCCACACTCTCCATTCCACAGTTCCCATTGAAACAGCGCACAGGATCCAGCCTACAGTACCCAGAGCAAAGGCAGCCAGCTGGAGGTGTGAGCTGCTGACCAGGGAGTTCATCCTTTGGAGATCTGCTCTGTCGCAGACACAATTGCCATGTGAAGTGAGAGAGGCACTGGAAAGAAACAGTATAAGATTACAAAAGCGATTATTATTTGGGTGAATAGGTGAACCTGATAGTGAAAAAGTAAAAGCAGGAGTGAATATGTGTACAGAGGGAGGATGATACTCATCTTTCCCCAACTGTAATGAATTGTTGAAGGTTAATGTCATAGACAATTAACATCTATGTTTTATTCTGAATATGTCATTGTATGACAAGGAGAAGAATGAGTCTCTGATTAGCTCCCATTGCAATCTCCTTTCTACATTCACAACAGGAAAATTCACATCTTCTTCTAACCTGTTTTCTTCCTTGGTAATTAACCATTATGTTCACAGATCCTCAGTAATCAGGTTACTGGCTAGTAGAAACTAAATCTGACAAAATCCTCAGGATCCTGGCTGTTGCAAGAGACCTCACAGAGCAGCCACAGAAGCCATGCTTCATGCTTCTCTCTCCTTGCAGCTGTGTTTTTGGTGCAGCAGCCCGACGTGAGCAGACTTTTGCTTTTGTGCTGCCCTGTCTGAGAGCTGCTGGGACCAGGCTTGCACACGAAACGCCATAGTTCAGAGACATGAGCAAATCCAGGCCACACAGTCTAGTACTTTGACCATTTTTAGATTATTTAACCATGGCTTTGTTAGCAGGAGCACTTGAATTAATCAGAAATATAACACTCTGTGCAGGGGCTGGAGCCTGGATATGCTGCCATTGCTTTCTCGCCCTCAAACTTTAACCAAGATTCGTTTGTATTTCCCTTTTGCAAATCACACTCATTCATAACCTGCCCATTTTCTCTAGCTCAAATCATCCTAGCACTGCCATGGAAAAGCTTTTAGTCATTTAGCTTAGTAAAAGATTTTAGATGGTTTGTTTGGGGGTTTTTTTGTACATTCCAAGTGCAAATTAAGTGTTTACTTAAAAAAATAAATCTGTTGATCTCCCATGTCTTTCATACAACCTTCTGAACAACTATAGGAATGATCTGTGATCAGAGAAGTTGTGGCCTTGAACTTATGTAGCTCTGAAAGGTTCTAAGGGTCTTTATATTTTCTGAGTCATCTGAAATACTTTAACTCCTGGTCCCATTGAACTGAAGACTGGAGAAATACTGCTCACTCTCATAAGAAGGTAGATCTGTAACTATGTGTTGTTATTAAAGCAGTAACTTTTTTATTTACTTAAGCTAACAGATTCAGTTGGTGATACAATCTATTTGCCAAAATCCATCTGTGGAAATCTTAAATAAAAAAATATCTTCATAACAATATAGCCTTAAGCAAACACTGTCCATCATATCATACGATTGCCCACTGTATACTTACTTCACTCCTGGAGCTGATGCCAGTGATAAGATGATAGGATGGGGTGGTTTTTCATGCCAGCCAAGCACAGTAACATCTGCAATTTTATCATTTTGGCCTCCCACTTCATCTGTGTATCTCCGATAGGACTGATTTCCTGTGGGACATATTAATCTCCATTATTGCAAATGTACATTTAATCCCTTCCTGCATGAAGAAAATTGCTCTGGAATAGTGTTTTATCTACTTAAACCGAAACCTATTTATAAATGCTTTCTCAGTCTGCTACATTATTTACAAAGTGATTATAACCCCACTATCTAATTAACAGTTAACCAGCCACACAGCGCATTAGTAGCACCATAAGGCATGAAGAATGGTTTTGTTTCTGTTCTGCCTCAAACCGGCATTGTATTTTGTACACGTCTCGTGATGAGAAAATGATAGAAAGGAAAGAGAGTGACCAAAGGAGGCCTGCACTGTCTCCCTCTGCTTCTGTTTGAATCAGTTGTGCACAAAGAGCCAAGCCTCAACCATATTAAAGTACCGTTTTGTGCAGAGCCCATATTTCTGTAACACTTTTTGTATGCATCATAGGTAGTCATTTAAACAACTTGCTGCTATCAAGGTCATACAAGATAGGCAAGCAGACACATCTGTGTCTTTGAGAGCTGCTCAGAGAATGGTACCAGTGTACATCTTCAACGACTGAGTTTACTCACCTGTCTGCTCCCAGAATTAAATGAGATTGTATCCATGATTACTGAGCCCTCTATCAAAGCATCATGTGCTAAGCTACTTAGCAGGGTGTCCAGAATTGAATTATAGAAGTAAAAAATAGGAAAATTCTTTTTTCCTGTGAGATTCACAAAATCCACAGAAGCAGCAAACACACAGAATGAACGAATTCAAGGCTTACACAAAAATTTTGAAAACACTGGAGAATAACCAGCTAAAAAAGGTGAGCTTTAGATGAGGTACTAAATATCTAGATGCAAAGCATTGTGTATGTAAGAAATGATTCATTTTGGCTCATTTCTCTACACCCTGCCCCCTGAACTTCCTTGATCTAACCTGATATCACTGACTTAGAGCAAAATCAAGGTGAAAAAGAAATACTCTTGAGAATGATGATCAAGTAACAATTCTCATACCTGCCTCATTTGGAAAGTCAGAAGCCTGTACTTGGGACCTCTTGGTGTTAAGATTCAGCAAGAACATAAGGAACAAAATGTCAAGGTGAAATAGTTACAGGAATTTGGTTATCATATGAAAACATGTCATATTGAAACAGAGATGGAAAAGCCCATATCCTGGGCTGCACAAAAAGGAGTGTGACCAACAGGTCGAGGGAGGTGATCCTGCCCCTCGACTCTGCTCTCGTGAGACCTCACTTGGAGTAATGTGTGCAGTTCTGGTGTCCTCAACATCAAAAGGACATGGAACTGTTGGAACAAGTCCAGAGGAGGGCCACGAGGATGATCAGGGGACTGGAGCACCTCTCGTATGAAGATAAGCTGAGAAAGTTGGGGCTGTTCATCCTGGAGAAGAGAAGGCTGCATGGAGACCTCACAGCAGCCTTCCAATACCTGAAGGGGGCCTATAGGGATGCTGGGGAGGGACTCTTTGTTAGGAACTGTAGTCGTAGGACAAGGGGTAATGGGTTCAAACTTAAACAGGGGAAGTTTAGATTGGATATGAGGAAGAAATTCTTTCCTGTAAGGGTGGTGAGGCACTGGAATGGGTTGCCCAGGGAAGTTGTGAATGCTCCATCACTGGTGGTATCCAAGTCCGGGTTGGACATAGCCTTGGGTGGCATGGTTTAGTGTGAGGTGTCCCTGCCCATGGCAGGGGGGTTGGAACTGGATGATCTTGAGGTCCTTTCCAACCCTAAGTATTCTAGGATTCTATGATTCTATGGAGTACTCATTCCAGTCTCTATCATTATGAATATTAATAAACATACTATGATTTTTATGTCAAATGAGACCAGATATGTATCGCTTGCCAAAAGCAATTGATTTTAAGAGAAGGCTTTGGATAAGAACGTATTTGGTTTAAGTTTCTGACATAAACCCTAAGCCTGAGCACTGCTGGAGGTTGCAGTCATCCCATGGGAAGAGGGCATCCCACTGCAGTGGTCCAGCTGGAGCACCAGCCCACATGGGCACACATTGTGACTGCCTGCCAGAGGGCAAAGAGCACTAGGGAAGCTCGTTTTCCCTAAATGCAACGAGATACGGCTATTTTTCAGGATCACTGCGCAAACGTTTCCAAAGGGAGAAAAAAAAAAAAAAAAGACATTTCTCTTGCAGATGCCAAGTGAAACCAGGAATGAGCTGCAGAGGGCGTCTCCCTCCAGGATTTCATCCATCCCGGCGGCTCACTGGCTGCGAGAGGGAAGAAAACGGAAAGAAAAAGGAAGAGAAAGAAAGGGTAAATGCTTCCCAAGCCCCCATCCATGGGAGATGATGCAGGCGCTGAGCTCAGCTCCAACGCCAGCAGGCCCCTTCCCGTAGGTTTTGAAGACAGAGGCTTCCCTTTGGAAAGGAAGAACTGGATCCCTCACTAACTTGTCATTCACATAAAAAAAACAAAGAAAAATTTTTGTTAATAAAGCCTTTTGGTCCCTGGGCAAATGCCCTTTCCAGCCTTCTGAGAGAAAAATGTGACAGTTCAGTCCCTGCATGTTTCGAGCTATATTGGATAAAATACAGCTCAAAGCCCAGATCATATGGCAGTCTGTGCACTGGCATAATCTATTGGCTGGTTTCATGCTTTAGTAATCATATAAGTATTTTTAACTAATTTAATTAGTTAGTAAGTTTACCTGTATGCTTTTAATAATACAATGATGTAACACGATTACTCTATGAAATTTCCTAAGGCAAATGAACTCAGTAAGAATTCAGTCAGCTACAGGAGGTCTTCTGGATAATTAGTTGGTGTTGCTGGCATGTGGTTCTTCACTTGGATGCTCACTCAGATTTCAGCATCCGACGTTTGCATGCCAGCTATGTCACGGGATGGAAGCAGCCTACAAAGGCAATCTTGCCAGGAGGAACAAGCTAGGCCAGTGTGGTGTGTATGCCAGTGGACCCAAAAGCATAACTGGAAATACTTTTCACCCGAAGAAGCAAGAGGAGTGTGTTAAGAGGTGGCTACAGTTCCATCTCAGTGTCCCATGATTTCATCATTTTCATTTAATTTCAGTCTAATCCACAAGCATTCCAGCAGCTTCTGGGGACAGCCTTTTGGAAAGTACAGATAGCTAAAAATGAAGAGCTACTTCTACAGGGTTCTCATCTGACAGTCCCTTGCTCTCATTTTCTCTCTTAACATGTCATTCATTTCCTCCATGGATGTATTTTTAACTAAATATCCTACCTGAGTAAAAGCAAACTGTAAACTTGCTAGCATGCAATGGAAATTTGAGAGAGAAGACAGAAGCTAATGGTAAAGATGATACGTGCTAGTGAATTCATCCGCTTACAGAAACTTCAAGGATCCTTTTGTATTTATGGTTTAATTTTATTTAAATCAAGCGTTGCACAGTGAGCAGTCTGTTCATGGAAAGCTTGTTGAGCCACTGCCTGTATTCTTCAGGGGCAGAATGAAACAGGACTTTCCTCCTCTTAGCTACAAGAAACAGATGAGGATGCTCAGGAACTGTGCTGACTTTCTTGCAACTGCAAGCTTGCTCCTATGAATAAAAACAGAGCAAGCTGCTCTCTCAAATGCCAGGTGTTTCACAGAGGGTTTTTGGGTCATCTCTGCATGAGGCTTACCTTTAAAAAGACTAAAATGAAATGCTGTTGTCAAAGAGACAACAGTCCGTTCTTTCTGGCCACAGTCCCACCTCCTCATGTTCTCAGCAGCAAACACAAACGGAGCTGTACTTGAAATTTTGTCAATGCTTCTTTTACTTCCAGTAATTGCTGGTGACAAAAGGCTGGGGCTGTGGTATCAGTTCTCAGAGCAGAGAAACCTAAATGGCACCAAAAGCATTTCACTTCTGGAATTAATACTGGCTCCACTGAAAAGCTCTTTTAATTCCATTCGTCAGTCTGTACACATCAGCTGGGTTTCAGATCTGCTTTCTAAGACTCAACCTGCCTTAGAAAGAAAGATTTGTAAAAGCTGCAGGTAAATGCGGGGAAAACAGCTAGCTTGCTTTTTTAATGAGTGCATTTAAATATAATTGGGCTTTTCAGGTGACTGGGTCTCAGACCCCCTCATGGGGTGAGGGCCTGTGCCAGGGGCTGATGTCCATCAGCCTTCTTGTGGGAAGCGTAAGAGAGTGCCCCCAACCGTGCAATCACCGATAAGACTTCTCCTTTAATGCATCATTTCATATGATGGATTGAGCTCCAGAAAGGAGAGGGAAGCCCCAGACCTCACCTACCCTAGTGTCTGCTACAGAGAAGAGAGCACTAAGGGGTCAGGAGTGTGACTAAGGCAACTACATCCAGGTCCCAGAGAGCTCACACAAGTGGAAAGATGAAGGCACTGGATACAGGCCCTCACGAGATGTCCCCCAGCGGGAGTCACCTCATAGCCAAAAGAAGAGGACCTAATGCTGCCTGGTGCCTGTGGGAGAAATGAGCACCCAAAGCACCCAGAGCATCAGCCCAGATGTGCTGCACAGGCACCCAGGGAGGAGGAAAAATCACTGACCGTGTGACTGTTTAGAAGGAACTGCCCACAGAAGAGGAAATTGGAGAGCACACGACCTGCACACTGCAACCTGATGATGAGATTTTCTTCATAGACACTGGGTGGGTGTTTGAAGGGAGAGCTTTCCAAAAGGGTGGGAGGCAATACTTGTTTCTTTGTAAGGGACAACAGCTACACCATGATATGCTACAAAATGTAACAGTAGAAGAGCCAAACTGAGTCTCTCTGCCTGCAGCCTGACTGCCTTCTAACAGACGCTTTTGCTTTAGGAATTGTAGGGCAACTTGTAAATACCTTGAAGAGAAAGTTGCTGATAAATTCTTCCTATATAAAATAAGCACAAAGTTGTTTTCCCAGCCCGTGTAAGCAGGAATTAATTTGTTTCCTTTTTTTTTTTCTTTCATGTTTTAAGCAAATATTTTTGCATTGGATGTTGCCAGGCACTGCATGCATTTTGAAATTAACATTCAAATCCTGCTTTTGTAAAGTTTTACAGCCTAGATGCAGCTTTATTGGTCAATACTGGACACGGTTTGCTAACCAAACCCTTTGTTCAATCTAAGTTTCGCAGCAGAAAGGGAGTCTAAAAAAACCCCAGCAACGCAGTAATTAAGAAGGTCTCTTCTTAGCAATATCCTTCTGATTTAATGCTTGAAAACTTTATTCTTCAGTTCCCAGTTGGGCAAACATTCTTTATAGGAAACAAATAAATATTTCAGTCTCTCCCCATCTGTTCTCTATCAGCACTTCATAAAATAAGATGTATTAAAAAAAAAGGAGACTTACTTCTGTGGGTCTGAGAGTTGCCTGAGGCTTTGAAGCAATGTCAGCTGCATGAAGCGAGTTCCAGAAGGGAGGTGGAAAGAAATGCGCCTGCAAATTGTCTGACTTGTTACGCTACCAAATAGGTACCTCACAGTTCCTTGTCACTCTCCCATTAAGTCAACAAAGATGTAGGAAGTCAGTTAATCATTAACGTATTATAAAAATATGAAAGCTTTCCCATATGCCATCTTTTCTAATTGCTCTAAAACACTCACCAAAGTACAGGGATAACTCCCATGGAAAATCCAGTTTCCTGTAAGACACCCGTTCAGGAAATCAGCCTTTGTGATGACAAGATTTTCCAGCCTGAGACCACTGCAATGTCCTGGCCTGAAGGACACAGAATTCTCATCTGAAAAAAAATGAAATTATTTCATAACCCGTTCTTCTTTGTTGAGAGTTTTTCTCCTGTATTTATGCAACCCGGAGTAGTGCAGCTCTGCAGTGGGAAGAAGTACAGGGGAGAAGGAGGAGGTTTTCTGGGGAGCGACCGCAAGTTGAACTGGTGTCTCCTTGGACTGTGGCTGGCAGTACCCACACATGAGTACAAATAGCACCGTGCTTTCTACCTCAGATGCTTTTTAAAAAGAACAAAAACAACGCATTTTTTAAAATTATGTTATGTTTGCCTTGCTCTGCGGTTTCCCCGTGAATGTAAACACTGATTCTTACAAATCTTCTAAGAGCTCTTAACTCTGCTCTGTTTCTCCTCTTCGAAACCTTGATTAGCAGTGTTGAACTCCAGTGATGCACTGGCTTCTGCAGCGAGAAGATACCCAGAGCTGGTGTTGAAAGTTGAGGAAGTTGATTTCATGGAAGTACCCTGGAATTGGAAGCCCTCATCGAAAAACTCTTCGTATCTCTAACACGCACCACGGCTGTCCGTTGCCACCGCCAAAGAGGGCTTTAAAATGGCATTAGTCCATACCCTTCCGTTTTCTGCATCACCTTTAAGCCAGCTCCCTGCCTCTCTTGCTGTGTCTTCCAGTTGACAACAATTCACTGCTTTCATGTGCAGACAACGCAGCCCAGCTGTGGCCACACAGTCTTACCTTCTTCTGCAGCTCACCACTGAGCTGGGATCTCGTCTCTGACTGGTCACAGCTAGATGGTGTTAGTTTATTGCACAGCCAAACTCAGCTACTCAGGCTTTGCTGTGGCGTGCCAAAAAGCCCTGACATATAAACCCCAATGGGCTTGCTGTCATGTGTTAGACCTGAGTATAGCTTTTCGACATGGTGGTGGGTCTCCTTGGGCAGTAGGCAGCTGGCACATAGGTTCCTTTTGTTGGATTTAATAATTGCGTGAGACAAAATTTGCAGGCAAACCTATTGCTGATTTTACACATGGAGCTGCTGCATGCATCCTATCTGCCCAACTGTGAGAGAGGAGTGGCACCCCCTTCGCTACCCTAGAACAACACTTCTGTGCCCCCCAAATTCTGTATCTCTGACATATTCCTTCTCAGTCACAAAGAAACCCCAAACACCATTATGATGTATTAAAAATTAAGTTGTATAGAAAAAAGAATGACTTTTTTGTATTTGTCAACCACCATCAGTGCAGTGAAGTTTAATTCAACTGCAAATCTACAGTGCCTAGTCTGTGATAGCATAACCAGCAGCATAAGCACCATTACATTAGTGAGAAATACAATGCACACAAAATGGAATGAAAGCAAGATAAGAAGCAAGCAACAATAGTGTTTTTCTTCTCAGTATATGATTACGACTTCTATAAATGTGTTCCTTTTTGGTGTATTAGTGACAAGTCATTAGGAAGCAGATAGAAATAAGTTTCTGACTGCCTTATTTGAAGGAACCCATTTTACACATCAGACTTTATTGTTCATTGAATGCCAATGGTTAATACTATTTTGGGGGCAGAAAACATTTGATTTCTTCCTCCTGTGGCCTTGACCCAAAGCACATTGAAATCAGTGGGAATAGTTCTACTGACTTCAAAGACCTTTAAATCAGGCCTGGTCTCTTCTGTGGTTTACAGTTTCACTGTTAAATACCACAGAATAGGAAATGTTTGTTTCAAGTTGTTTTTCCTTTCATTTGCCGCATTGAGAAAACAACCTGAAGTCAAGATGCTGTGCAAGATACATTGCCCAACAAGTGGTGTCAAGTAGGCAACAGACAGAGCCCCGTAAACTGCTCGGAGGCTCGGGTACAAGTGCTTGCTCACTTCTTATTGAGAGACAAAGGTTACTTCTCCCCAGAAACACAGCAGCCTCCCTGCACGCAGCTTGCCCGCCTGTGGTCGGTGAACTGGGGATGACAGTTGTTGTGTCTTCGCTCTTCATCGCCACTTGTCCTCAGAGGATCAGCAGCCTCCAAATCCAGCACTGAACTGAAGCATGGACCTCTAAAAACCACAGCTTGAGTCTGAGGAAAATATTACAGAAACACCTTTGCTAACGGTGTGTATTTATGGTGTCCTTTGAAACCTTGGAAATTCAGAAATTAGGCAAACGACCAAATTCAACACAACTCACATCACAAAGTGCTTCACAGACCAGCATTTTGCCTGTGTTTATTTTGACTATGTCTCTTCAGACACGGATCACACGTACTCTATCAACAGTATGTTAAATGACATTGAAAAGCTGGGTACTTAAAAGATGAGGATGCATTTTCAGAGAACGCTCAATAATTGCATCTCAGCTGTTGCCTCACTGTTGAGGCTAATTCCATAACAGCTCACTGGACATCTGCATGGATAAACACTACAGCTGTTGAAATAACAAAAACCCAAAAGCAGGATGGGCTTTTGAAGGGGTTGAAATCTTATCTTCATCCAGAGATGAGGGTTAAAACTCCTTGCACTTCACTGTGCAAAGGGGAGGTCAGCTCCCAGGCCAGGGGTTTGGGGCTCCTGTTGCTCTGCAGATGGAGGGGCCAGCAGTGGTGGGATGGATGGCCACAGCAGGCTCCTAACAGAACCCTGGGGCAGAGGTGCTCTTGTCACAGCACAACAAAGGGCTCAGCTGCTTAAACAGCTCAACTTTTGCTGTTAGAGTGGCTGTCGGTCTCTTCGTCCTGCCAGGTCTGGCTACGGCTGGGACCATGCAGCCTAAGGCTCGCCTCTGGAGAGAGGCATGCACCGCCAAGCTCAGGGGACTCCACAGGGAAACACCACACATTACCACATACTCAATCCCAAACTACGTTCACCCCATTCATAGCTGCCAGCAGGTGCTGCTTGCTTTTGTGGTCAATCCCACCAGCTGGGAGGTTCCCTGGCTCCAGAGAACTTGGTAATCATTTCGTTGTGCTACTGCCATTAATGCCATGTCAGCTCTGCTCATGTTTTTTCTGTCCAGTGTGGGTGAAATTTAAACACATTTTAATCTAACACTGCAGTAGTCTTAAATTATGAGACATTATATGTTGTTCCTCCTAGCAAGAGAGACAGCGTTCAATGTCCAATTTAGGTATTGGAAGCTGGAAAGGCTGTGCTTCATCCATGTCTGGATTTGCTTACTTCCAAACACTACCTTCCAAACACAGCACTAGTATCACTGTGGATGGTCAAATATTTGTTCAGTGCTTCTTCCACACAAACTATGCCAGAGAGATTTTGCCCATCATCAATGCCACCAGTAGCATCCTCAGACTCCCTGCCGACACACTAACAGCTTCTTTTGTCCTTAACTATTCCTGGATTGCCCTTATAACTCAGCTGGAAAACTCACAGATACTTCCTATGAAGTTGACCTTTTTACTGTTGGTCAATTAAACCCAAAGGGGAGATGGGAACACACAACACACAGCTGCCCAGATTTTCTCCAGCGTGGGTTGTTTAGATGTTTTCTCCAGAGGTCAGGAACCATAGATCCTTTAGAACGTGCTCAGTATTAGGTTTTGAAGCAAACTTGAGATGACAGTTACAGACTCGACAATTTCAAGCAGGATATTTCACCGTGATTGTGACCCAGCAAGGGGCTGATTTAAAACCAAAAGGATTCGTCTTTGGCTCAGCAAGAAACTGATGTTTTCTTCCTGTAGATGCAGAACACAAAAGCTCGCGTGCACAAAATGAAGGGCTGCTAAAATTAGATGCACTCTTGCGGCTTGGATCAGCTTCTAGTTATTCCCAGATACCCAAAGTAGGTCATTCACAGCTTAACAAAGACATTTCCCTCAGACCCGCTGACAAGTTAGAGATGGTGGAAAAGACCACCTGATGGGAGGATGTTACCAACATGTTACACTTGGGTTTCACGCCGCCTCGGCAGCGTTTCTGCACTGGGAGAGCAGTGTTACAACACTGGGCTTTTTTCACTTCATTGGCACTGCCCGAGCAGCTTATTCTTATCAGCCATTAGAAGTCACAAGAAAATCAAATTCCTATAAATTTTTATTGAAGGCAACGAAAACAAGAGATCAGTAGAGACCTTTGGCTGGTATCATGTCATGGGGGTTTTAAAGCTTTACAAAGCAACTCCCTGCACAAATCACAGGGCACTGTTAAAGCCGTACTTTAGGAGAAACATGTGACTCACTGGTTGCTCATTAGCTGATCATGGCTATGACCTTGGCTGGAAGAAGAACTTCAGAATCATTACTGACAACTCTACAAGGGTTGCTGTGCCTTTAGCCCCCTCCCTGGTTATCGTCATAGCTGAACAATGACTGTGATCTTCCAACTGACCGATACCCTACTAAGATTGATGCAGTAGGAAACCCATACAAATGTTCTGGTGAAGCAGAATATAAAATTGGATTCTGCAAAAAGCAAAATAGATTTCCTTAGGAGCTACAAGCAGGGAGAAAGTGGGGAACAGTCCTGTAAGGAGCTCCAGACAGGCAGATTCCTTAAATATGTGAAGGGCAGCTGCATTTCTGAAGTGTTTTATTGCAGCAACTCTACCTCAAAGGTAAGACAGTTCTACTTGTATCCTTGTGCTAGTCTGTCATTTGCCTGGCTGCTGAGGAAAGAGGTGACAGCCTGCCCCTGCTTTGCTTTGCCTCCATGCATTCCATACCCATTTCACATATTACAAGCACAGGAGATGAAAGGCCATCGATCCTCCAAGGCTGTGTGCTCCAGCACACATGGGGACAGCTCCAGAAAGTGGGGGCAGCCGCCTGGAAGGAGCCAATGAAGAGAGATCAGCTTTATGTTGGCCCAGAGAAATGCTTTAACGGACAGCGAGATTTGTCAGTGCAGGAGCACTGGTAAGAGACTCACCCATGTGCAACACATGATATCAGAAAACACGAGTTAGAACAAAAGCAAACTTTGGAACTAATCAGACCAATATAAGGAGAAGAATCTGTGGCAGTTCCTGTGGGTGCATGTGCATGTGGGGGTCTGTAATGGAAGAAGAAAGATTGTCTGAGAGGCACTGCCCGGAGCACTCAAGCCCAGTTGGCAAGTTGAGGGCTTGCAGACTCCCACCTATTGTCCTGACATGTCAGCCTCCCAAAGCCATGTGTTATAATTACTTCTGCTCTTTTAAGACCCCAGTTATAAAAGCGTTGGCAATCTAAATATTTACCGAGGTAGGCACACCTTGGTATGTGACTGTGTAACGTAAGAACTGCAAATATGAAAGGTGCATTTATGGCAACCATAAAATTTTCATTCTGAGTTTCCTGATTTGCAAACGTAACACCCGACCTTCACACTGCACACTGCTGTTCATGACAACAGCACTGTACTGCTGCCACCCCGAAACACTGGCAACTTATCTCTATTTTCACGTCTGCCTTGTGCTCACTGGTTCTCATTAGGTCCTTCTTTGCCAAATGAGTGTCATTTTGCCTGGCTGGGAAAGCACATACTTGGCAACCTTTGAAACCCAGTTTTCATCTGTGAGATCTCTCTGGTTTGGTCATTATGAGACATTCTCTCTCCTCTATAATAATTTACATGAGTCTTTTATCAAGAGGACAAGGGGTAACAGGTTCAACCTTAAACAGGGGAAGTTTAGATTGGATATGAGGAAGAAATTCTTTACTGTGAGGGTGGTGAGGCACTGGAATGGGTTGCCCAGGGAAGTTGTGAATGCTCCTTGCTGGCGGTGTTCAAGGCGGGGTTGGACAGAGCCTTGGGTGGCATGGTTTAGTGGGAGGTGTCCCTGCCCATGGCAGGGGGGTTGGAACTGGATGATCTTGAGGTCCTTTCCACCCCTAACTATTCTATGATTCTATGTCTCTGTTTTTCAACTCCTTTGCATTGGATATGAATAGTAGAATTAGACATGATATTTTAGAAAGCTTAGAAAGTTCTCAGTAATATTGCATAGCAAGATACTACTTTCCCCATGTTCCCCTTCTCTTCCAAGACACTGTTTCAGCCATATTCCTAAAGCATAGAGCTCATATTAGCTGCTCATTCACGATGAAGCCCCCCAGTTTTTGAGACTCATTGTTTCCTGGTCTATATGCCACCACCTTGTTCATGTGCTCTCTATCACCTGCCTTTGCATGTTAGTGTATGAAACGGTGATTTGTTTGAACACACCCAGACATACCAGTCTTGCTCTATACAACTTTCCTCTCTGTTGTGTGCCATATATGTAGTGACTGTTACCACTGCATCTCTAATCATCTGCCTTATTTGTGTGGTGGAACTGCCCATCGCTTAAAAATACAGTCTAAATAACTCCACCTTTGCAAAACTAGTGTGACAAGAGAGTTTACTCACCTAGTTCTTTTTCCTCTCATTGCAGTAAAAATAGGAGGAAAAGGTATTCTTCTACTTCTCAAACTATGAATGTATACAAACACGCAGAGGATTTGGAGAACAGAGTAACTGAAGAGTTTTGTCAGAATCTCTGGATCTTGAACACCAGAGACATTTCTTCTGCATTTGAATCAAAAGGATTCAGTATGGGCAGGCGTTTGACAAACTGACCTGCAATTAATGCTGTGTGCTACAACACCTGGGGTTTTAGAATTTAATGCTGAATTAGGGACCTAAGGCATGGATAAATCTCACTTTGATTTCAGTCTTTCTAGAGAAAGAGAAGGAGGCAGGGAAGGGAAAGAGACCTGGGTTGAACCAGGAGAAAGAAAAAAGCAGGGAATTCTCAGCCCTGATGCATTTCCCACTGCATTAGTTTTTCTTCCTTCAGGGCACTGATTATTCCAGATTTTCTTGGTTTTCACTTCCTTGAGATCTGTATCACCCCATTATAAAATAAAGCACTTGACTGCCCCACCCCATTCGGGTCAGTGCCGCTTCGATCATCACAGCTCCATTTCCCTCTGAATGGCTGGAGGAACCACACCTGCCTGTGTGTGCTGCTGTAGCCATAACTCCTGGGAGTGGCTGTGAGTGGTGCCCACAATTCTCACGCTTTCGTGTTTAAGTTACTGAGATAAATAATCCCTACCTTCCATTGCTTACTATTTATATTCTCTGAGGCTTTTAGAAAAGACAGAAGCCTAATCTGCCAGTAACAAACACTTTTGAAGAGCAGATAGCTGGGAAGCAAAACAGATGGTGGAACTAAACACTTGAAACAATCTTCACTGGGAGGATTTTGTTAATTCCTCTCAGGCTTTTGGACTTTACAGCTCTGCCAAAATCATGTTTTGTTAAATCTCTTGTAACTATATGTCCATTACTTGGTTTACAGAATATGCTCCTTGACTGGGAGGGTAGCAAGTGATGCTATCACAAGGAACAGCAGCAAAGTACCAACTCTTGGTAAGTCATGTCACTCAGAACACAGCTTTTTCCCAGCTAATACTGGCTCATACGGAAGTTGCCTGGAATGAATGAAGTCTGGTTAATACAGCTGCAACTTAGGATGTGCTTAAGAAAAGCCTTTCTTTCACTAACTCCATTAAACTGTATGAACACAGATCTAGAACCCTGGCGTGTTCTCACCTGTAACTTGCAGCATGCAGGCTTCATTTAGATACTGTTTTGCTGGAGATTTATGCTACTCAAAATATGATTATCCTTCAGTATCTTTCAACACGTTATGCTTCAGCTCCACCGCCACAAATCTGTTTGCTTTAATTAAAATCTATCTTGTGTCAAGACAGGCAATCACAAATAGCAAATAAAAATACTCCAACAGAAGTAGATGTGCAGTGGCAATCTGGTTGTTCTTTAGTGGTACTATTGTATTATTTTAGTTTAAAGACTCACCCCTAGTGAGCAGGAGATGCACATAATTCCTGATCCTGCTTTAACCCAGGAGAAATGCCAGAAACCACCACAGCAGTTGTCCGGATGTTCTTGGTATCCCACCTGTGACAGCGGCCATGCAAAAAGCAGCAGCAAGCAGTAAGTAGTGACAGTTAGTAAGTTTTTGTTAACCTTAACCAGTTAGCAGGTTGTTGCATCCAGAAGTAGTGAGAATTAGATCTACAGCAACAGACTCTGCTGACATGCTTGGGAGGAGAGGAAGGCACAGCCTAGTCACAAGGCCATCTCCCCCTGCCAAATTTAGGAGACTACCTCCAAGATCGAGATTCCAAAGCATCTAAAAATGAAGCTGTTGTGAGGGTTTTCATTTAACACAGGAAGTAAAAAACCCAACCAACATCTTACCAGCCTTGTTCTTGGGAAAGGCTCAACTGCTTTGACTAAAATAAAACTCAGCCTAAAATAAACAACAGCCTATCTGTCCACATGGGAACGACCAAGGAAAAGGTCCTAAACGTAGCCTGTCTAGAAAGTACCTGTTCTGCTTGGAGGTGTGCTACTGCAGTCTGAGAAATTACCTTCTGCTTTGAAATGCACTGAATTTATTTCAATTCAGACTTTCTCCTGAGAGGTAACCTACTTCAAATGGAACAGCTTTATTCATAGAAACATTATCAAAAACAGTCGGTAAGGAGAATGAAACCCAGGACTTCAGAGGTGAGCTCTGAAACCACATGGGTAACCCATCTTAGATTGTGGATCACTGTAATTAGTTAAGTTACAGCCTGGAACTGCGGTCAGTGAATGCGATGACCAAATTACCACTGCTGATAATTGACAATATATAATCCTGTACTTTAAAGATGTCGTTATTAATTTTTATAACATCTACTCTGTGGGCAGGTTCCACCCAAGTATGCAGAAAATCCAATTATCCTCTAAAAAACACCCCATGACTGAGAAGCCCTTAATTAGAACAAGCCTATGAACTTCCGCAGTAAGTGACTAGACACCATTAAAAGAGGAGTTACTATTCTATTGTGCACCCATCATAAGGCCTTTGCTAGCTATTGGATTGCCAACAGATTACGTCATGTATAAAACCTGATACAATTAAGTAAACCAAAATTTATCACTAGCACTTGATTAGAAAAGAATACTGTAAAATGGTGACTCCTTTGAAATATCAGGGTCCAAAACACCCAAAAACAGAAAAGAAAGAACCTAATTTTCAGTTTAAAGAAAAGCTTTTTTTTGCCAATTCAAACAGTTTACACGAAACCTAAACTGTTATTCCCCTATAGCTGCCATCTTGGATTACACCAAGCGCCAGGAAACCAGGCACAAAGAGATGGGTCCATATACATGCAGAGAGAGAGAAGACTGAGGTGAAAAACACTTTCAGAAGTTTAGACAAATCCTTCAAATACCTAAGTATTTTTCCTACCCTAGCTTCCTTTTCCTTCTCAGTTTCTATGATAAAGACCTTTGTCGTGGTTTAAGCCTCTCAGCCACGCAGTTTTACTCACTCGCTCACTTCCCCCTCTTTCGTCCCTCCACTCCTGGAGGGATGGGAAGGAGAATCAAAAGAATGCAACTCCCACAGGTTGAGATAAGAACAGTTTAGTAACTAAGGTATAACACAAACCACTACTGCTACCACCAATAATAATAATGACAAGGCAAATATAAGGAAAGAATACAATAGCTCACCACCAATCCCAACCCGATCAAGCAGTGCACCCCCCACTGTGCATCCACACTCACTTCCGGGTCTCTGCCCTCCGTTTTTACATCCTGGACATGACGTGCTGTGGTATGGAATAACCTCTTTTGTTATTCTGGGTCAGGTGTCCTGTCTCTCCTTCCTCCCGGCTTCCCCTCCTCCCTGGCAGAGCATGAGGCACAGCAAGCCTTTGGTCAGACCAAAAAACATCACCAAGCAGTAACTGAAAACACTGGTGTTATCAGTGCTGTTCCCAGGCCCAAAATCAAAAACACAGCGCTGCACCAGCTACCAAGAAGGACAAAAATGACTGCTGCTGCTGAACCCAGGACAACCTTAACAGACAATTAATTTTCAGGATGATTTATCAAGCTATAAAACATTATCTGTGGTCACCTCTACTACAGATTTGTGCACACTTCAAATCAAAGAATCAGAATGGTTTGGGCTGGAAAGGACATTAAGATCATCTAGTTCCAAGCCCCCTGCTGTGGGCAGGGACATCTCCCACTAGACCAGATTGCCCAAGGTCCTGTCCAACCTGGCCTTGAGCACTGCCCCAGTAAGGCAGAAAACTCTGCAGTTGAGTTCCCCATTAAACTGAAATTGAACAGTTTCTGAGGAAGTCTGTTAAAGATGGAGATTTCAGAGTAATCTGCTCTTGCAAAGAATCTTGAGAACCACTGAATTAGATAATAAAATATCCTTCTAAACACAGGATGAAGCCAAAACAGTGCAATTGCCCGAGTAAAAGAATCTTAACTCCTTCCCAGGTATACACTCTGCACATCATGACATACCAATTTAGTTTATCCGCCTCGTAACACATCTTCTTTTCTGCCCTCCCACGCTCACCTAAAATATTGAAGAGACATGAACATGTTTCTGGTAATTACTTACACTGGGAACCTGAGAATGATCAATTAATGAACATGTTAAAAAACCTGTGAAAAGACAGCAAGCTGCTCCATACCACAAGACAACTGGCCCGGCCTTTGCAACCTATAGGCACTATTAGCAGACACCACAAGATGGCCAACGCCGCATGGCAAACAGTAGGTTTTGATAATTAAAACTGCACACAGAAACTAACTCTGCATTGAAATATACAGTTTATTTTCTCAAAGTCAAGCAATACCATTTGTCAGTAGGTGAGTGTTTAAGTGTCAGGCAGGAAAACTGTACATTTTCACTCTGGGCTGCAGGATCCAAACAGCTGGAGAAACATTGTGGAAACCTTTCACTATACAAAGGGATCTAGAGTTGAGAACAACATTGAGTGAAGAAACGGCCATCCCCAGGATGTCAAAGGCAAAACATAGCACCAGATTTTTTCAGGAAGCAACAGTATAGCTATTTACAGATTTACATATAACATTGGGAGGCAACCATCTTCAGGTTCACAGGGTGAGAGATTTTCAACAGTTTTAAAAAAGAAAGGAGAGAATGGTGTCTACTCAACTGTTTGGTGAAAAGGAAAATATATATATATCTCTTTCACAATATTGCTACCTTTTATAAGAAAGATCTAAATCAAAGTACTGTATACAAACACATGGTAATTATATTATTATTCACATTTCACATACACATTTCAGAGTAACCACAACATGTAAATTTTTTTTAAAATGCCACAGATAAAACAATGCACACTTTTCTCCAAGCTAAAAGACAAGCATAATTTATTTGGGAATTGTTTAGTTTGGGGTTTGTTATTGTTAAGGAATAAATTTAAGGACAAAAGGATCACTTGTCCTAGGAACATAGCAGCATATAACTGTGAGATGCCAGACGACTACATTTCTGAACTAGGAGGAAGAAACTAAGGTCAGCTGCAGGCCTTATAAAATGGTAGCTCCATCTGACCTCAACTGATACACATCAACATCATTTCACTAAAGATTTGGTCCAGGTATACAAAGTAGTGCACTATAAGGGGGGCAGCAGTCCTTTTAACATTTGCATCTGTCTGTACAGGAACAGGTTCCAAAAGATTTTTGCTCCACAGCTCACAAGGAATTCACCGATCAGTGCCTCTCCAGTTCTCTCCTCATAAGAGAGGACTGGGGGAAGAACTACAGAAAACCTTTTAGTGAACGGTGCCGCTTCAGGAGTAACGGCAAAAATTCTTTTCTCTCTTTTCAACACATAACTACGTGTACTTTCAACCTGCTTAGCTACAGACTGGCATTCACATCAGCCTTGAAAGTGGCTTCTTGTTGGGCAACCTGTTTGTCTGTGGAGAAACATCTTCCGTTCTACAATGGAAATGGCATGTACACAAAGTCATCCAAGACTTTTCTTTGCCTGCAAAACTTTATCTTAACATAGACCTTGACATTTAGACACTACAGAATTTCTCTGTAGGTATCTGAGCAACTCAGCGCAACCTATTATTGCGCTAAATCATGAGTTAGCGCCTCCTTTTAGAGCGACTGGAAATCATCTGTTCTAAGTCAATGGCAGTAATAGAGAACACAACCAGCAATCTGATACTGTGAACTAGCATTGTCTCGTTTATCACTGTGCAATGGAAACAAACAACAAACAAACCCCACTTATGTTCACAGTTACAAAGCAGAACTGCTCCGAGTAGTGCATGGTATTTACATGGCAGAAGTGTTTATATTGCATTTGGTAGTCTGAGAAAGTGGAAAGAACGAACAACATTATGTAGGTCAACTTCAATATAACTTAACTGTCTATATAAAGCCACCACAATTTTGAGCAATCAGAAAAAAAAATAGAAGCAGTGTCCTTAGCCTACATTTATTTTCATAAAGTGTGGCAGGTTTGGGGGAAGAAGAATAAACACATGCACAAAAAACCACAAGAAAGACCAAGTAAGCCTTCTAAATAATTTAGATAAGAAATGTTTTGAACAAAATCAGCATAGTACTTCCAGCCTGTCTCTTAAATCAACTACAACCTGGTAAAGAAAATCACTTGCATTGCAGTAATAAGGTGTACAAATATGTCTTGCAAAATAATGCTTACAAAAATGTGCAGCAAGGCAGCCATTAGGTGATTTGCAAGCTGGTTTAAAAAGTGTTTAACTGAGACTGATTTTACAATTATTTTCTGCAAGGGGAAAGTGCCATCCTATATACAATATTACAAAAAAGTGTCTGATGCCACAGGATCAGAGTGACACTACATTTCAGCAATCTGAATATATTAGCTATAAGATGCACACTTCCCCTGTTCAATGGGTCTTTAAAAAAACAAAAATAGAAAGCCGCTCAATTTAGAACTTCTAAATTTGTGCGCATTCACAAATTGCTGTTGGGTTTCCCAGCAGTCTGTACAGCATTTGAACATAAAGAAAGTATACACCCTATTCTAGAAACATTACTATTTGCACGCACAACTGCCACAGACTTTCAACTCACTGAGCAGAAAGGTTAAGAGTCTGTCCTTTCCTGTGAAGCCTTCTGTTAAGTTAAGCAATGAGAAACAGCTGTAGAGACCAGCAATAAAAATGTGTTCTAAAAAATTAAATACATCATCCCAAAAAATGAAAGCATTATTGCTGTTGTGAGAGCTATCATTCTCTTGTGCACTTGTTTCTCTACTGGACACTCAGACAAGCCAAGATACTCAATTTGTATCCTTAGGAAGTCCCCCATCCCTTTCTTCTTCCCATTTTTCACATCCTTGGTCAAACTCAGTCCTCTTATTTGAGCCGTTCAGGATGGAGGCTATCAGTCAGACACTTCAGCTGCTCTTCCCCCAGCTTGATCTTGTCCTCAAGCTCTCGCTGCTCAATGATGAGGGCCGACTTCATTTTTACAAAGTGCTCATAGTCTGCTAAGTTCTCCTCGCTCAAGTAGTTCGCCAAAATGTCAAAGACGATGCGCTCTCGACGATCCAGGTTCTCCTTCAGTTCCTTTGCATCTTCGTGTTGCTGGGTCAGCAGCTTCTGCTTCTCTACCAGAGTCCGCTTAGGAGAAAAGAAAAACAGTTAAAAAATCACCAGGCTGGGACAACAGCTTCAGAGGTTAAGACTCAAGTCTGTTTTATCTGCAAAGACAATGACTTTCCTGAGAGATGGAATAAGGTTGCTCCTTGAAGTTTATTCTAATAAAATGCATTAACAAACAGAAAAAGCATGTAGTGAATCAAAAGACGCACCATTAATTTCTATTGGCCTTAACAGCAAGAACTTCAAAGACTATTTTACTATTTAATAGCTCAAAATAGTTATATAAAGTATAGCTGCCTTTGAGAAACATCCAAGTTCTCCAAATTAAGACTTCACTCAGCAACATCTTACATCTTCAGTACACAGCACTGAACTTCCACACTGAAACAGCTGTGCTTAGAGAACCCAGAAAGACTAAGAGAGCAATTTCTTCTTACACAGCTCCTGACACTGTGGCATTTTGCTGTTCTGCTGCAATCTGCATGGCTTCTCCATGAAATGTGAAGTCATGTATTATTAAGACATGAGCAAAAGCTGCGGCAAGACAACAGGAGGGAAGTAAAAGAAAGCATTATCTTCCCAAAAGGGCTGTAAATATTCTGCTTTGTGCCTTCACAAGAGACAAAGTAGGAAGAAGGAGGGATGAATGGAGACTCACAACAGAAGAGGACAGGAGCTATATCCCATTCACATATATGCATGAGCAATACAGGTGAGGTTCATTTCACCCAACTTCACCCATCTATACAGTCAACAGCCACACCTGAATCACTCAGCTACGCTCCCTTAGCAGTATATGGAAAGAAATTTTATTAATCTGACCTAAGTCAGACATCTGCCTAGAAGTGACTGCCTTTTTCCAGCAACAGAGCATGGCTGGCCTACTCTGACATCAAGAATTCCTGTACAGACTTCTGAACTTAATTAAAAAGTGCCCCTAAGAGGTACCACTCCATAACCTTCAGCTCTGCTTCAGAAATGAATTTTCTTTGAGAAACTATGTCTTCAAAAAACAGCCTGTTCAAATAAGTGTGTCCCTTTTTTCATTTGAACTTTACGTTAAATCACACATGCCCAATCACACAAGCCCAAAGGATTTACAGAAAAGTGCTTTTGTAGACTGCAGAATAGTCTTTTAAAGATGTAAGCATGAGACAAATCGGGATACAGACCAGCAAGCTTTAAGAGACCTATCTGCCAGAGTTAGATAGGCTCTGCTCAGAGTTGCCTCTCTTTTATCATATATATATCTCATATATATCTCATATATATTATATGAGATATATATACAATATATATATATATCACATATCCTGCCTCTTTTTTGAAGACAGCACAAAGCTCATAGGGTGAAACACTTTCAGACTTGTGCTCTCAATGTACTTAAAATACACTGCGTAGATGAACTCAGGATTCAAGACAGCTATGGAAGACAGAAATCACACATTATTAGATAAACTACACTTTAATCTTCCTTCAAGCTTATGGCAGGGAAAAAAACCTACTACAACTTACAAGCAGAACTATCTGCTGCAAGAGATGGAAGTACTAGCTTCCTAAGTTCACCAGAGGAATTAGGAATCAAGCTCAAATTTGGGAGAATGGCTGCACCTCTCCTCAGGGCAGCCCTGCCACTTGTGTGAACATTGAGCAGCAGCAGAAGAATTAAACGAAATCTGATGAGCACAAGGCAGCATGTATCAAACAGCTGGTAGCTCAATTGTAGCGCTACCTGTATAACCTTGGGATGAAACAGCTTTGGTTTTCAAGCCATTTGCTATTACTGTCAACATACACAAGAACAATCAGATGTTTAGTCCTTCATAACAATATCTGAGATTTAAGTTGTATAGTTACTTCTGACCAAGCCTATGGCATGACTAAGATGAACATGGGTAACCTGACAGTTTAAGGAAAGCAAACATTACTTTTATGAACTCTGAATGACACCTCAGTACCTCTGCCCTTGCAGAGGCTTAGGGAATGCCTAAGAGAAGTGGTATGCAGAAAGGAACAAATGAGATACCTCTTGAATTTGCTTTTACCTCCATCAAAGATGGCTGACACCAGAAAGCCTGATTTGAAGGGTCAAGTGAAATACACTGTAGGAGGCTCAAGACACCATTCCTGAGATGGTTCTTTGAGCAATCGGTAAATGGCTCAGCAAGCCTAAAGGCATAAATGATGTCAGATGGTTTCATCTGTCAGTCTTCAACCAAGAAGAGTGCAAAGGGTCTTCTGCAGTTAGCAATGCTCTGAAGCCCCAGTGAAACACAGGCCACCTGAAGCTCCTCTGACGGAACAATCTTTAGCTCTTTCTGTTGAGGAGTTTTTTCTTTGTTTTGAACCACAGCCATGTGAAGATGAACTCCCTCCATGTATCTGACCTCTCAGCGTCCAGTTCTTAAACTATCCCTGGTACTTGTTCCTAGTCTTGCAATAGCAGGTCTTGTGGGTGTAGGCACCTGGTCACATCTGTGGACTGCTGGTTCAGTGCTTCAGGATTCTCAGCACACTCCAGCTTTGATTGATAAGGAAAGTAATGAGAAGATGCTGGTCTCACTGCATGGAAGGAAGGGGGCTGGTAGCTATTTCAGATGAAGCACGTTTCAGAAGCTGAAGTTGAAATCCCTGATACTTTTCCTTGTGGCATGACAGACCTATGACAGAGCATCTAATAGTCAGAATATTAATTCAGCCATGATGATTTGCCTGCTGACAGACTGTTTGTTTAGAAAGCTGCTGAGCTGTTGGTAGATCCTAGAAAGTGGAAAAGCTATTACAGTCATCATCACATGACCCACAAAATACCAAAGGACAACCAAAATTCAAAGCCATGCACATGCAACCCTACATGCATTGTATTTACAGCTGAAATACCTGGGGGCTTGATCCATCTGAGAAGCATCTTCAACTAACACCTCTAGATATATTTCTGATGTTACTATGGCAAGACTTCGGTGCCAGTGCACAAGAGGAATGGGGATTAAAATATGTTAAGGATTTGGATTTCTGCCAGTCTAAATTTTACAGCAGAGCACACAGGCAATTCCTAACTACCCTTACTACACACCACCTACTAACCTTCTTCCTTTTCCACACCTAGCCAATAAGTTGTTTTTATCACAGCTTTCAAACTGTGTTTCCTGTATGCTCGTATCATCTGGTAGCTCTTTCCCCAGCCCACATTCCCATCTTTGAGCCCATTAGGCAACTGCAACCACATTAGAAAAAAAGGAGTTTGAAGAAGGATTAAATTTCTGTAAGTCTCAGAAGCTTTGATCTGCCCTCTAATAAGCTGTCAAATACCTTCCCCTCCCCTCAGTCAGAGAGGGGCCTGGACAGCCATTAAACAAGTATGTTTGGCAGCAGCTAGGGCCAAATAGCAAAAGTAAAGCTTCAGACTAGTCCCAGCACTTAACTGGTTCCTACTGGTGAAAGAATGGAGCATGCTGAAGAAACACAATGTTGAGTCCACAGGCCATTGAAAGAATTCTGTTACAACACTTAGCTGTGGACTGAAATGCCAGCAATACACCTACAAGCCAAAAATCCCACTTCACGTTCATTTAACTGTAGAAGCTACACTCACTTGACAGATACCTGCCCCTCACCCTCTCTATTTATTTTAGCCTTCAAGTTTCACACATGTCTACATCTGTTCTTTGGTGCACATCTGTATCGCTAGGTATCTCCTGCCCAGCTAAGACCTGATGGGATTTGGAGTTAAACAAAATGGTGCCAGCAGAGGTGGGATACAGTAGGTAAGAGCACCTTGAATGCTCCTGAAATTTTCACTTCTGCTGGGATTCCTCCACATCACTATTGGGCTATTCTGCTTGGAGTAAAATGTGTTTTCTATTGAAAAATTCTTTTTGCAATGCCTCCCTCCTGCTCCCCCAGCTTTTTAAAAGACTTGTTCTTCTGCCATTTCTTGTTCTTGTTCCTCGCTAGGCATTGTGGAGGAAGCTGTAGTATAGGACAAATATCTAACAACCTTACAGATTTTTGTCTGTATCATTTATCTATATCCTTTATCAAGATCCTTGTTGAGTATAAAGAAACTTTCCACATTACAGGAAAGTGACACTCTTTTCCCCATCTTAAATTGTTACTTTTGTTTTCCTCCTTTTTATGCTCCTATCAGTGGTTCCCTTCTTTCTTTAAGCTTTCACTATGAAGTCTGTTTTCCAGCATGTTGAACTCCAAAACACTGCTTTTTTTGGCAATCCACTTGTAGTTCTAATATTTCAAGCAAAAGCAGCAAGGCAAAGAGAAAAGTTCTAAGAAATCTGAAGCAAATGTCTTTAAGAGATTTATCTATTCACTGTCCCTCATCTTGAGCGCTCAAATCGAGATAAACACAACCAAGAACACCCTCCCCCCCGCCCCATACACCAGCTTCACTAAACACAGTGAATCTGGTGACCTTCTATGAAGGGGCTACGGAACTGATGGACAGGGGCAGAGTGGTTGATGTCATCTACCTGGACTTGTGTAAAGCCTTTGACACTGTCTCACATGACATCCTTCTCTCTAAGTTGGAGAGACATCAATTTGATAGGTGGACCACTCGGTGGATAAAGAACTGGCTGGATGGCCGCACGCAAAGAGTAGTGCTCAGTGGCTCAGTGTCCAGCTGGAGGCCAGTAACGAGTGGTGTCCCCCAGGGATCGGTGTTGGGACCGGTCTTGTTCAACATCTTTGTCAAGGACATGGACAGTGGGATTGAGTGCGCCCTCAGCAAGTTTGCCGATGACACCAAGCTGTGTGGTTCGGTTGATACATTGGAGGGAAGGAATGCCATCCAGAGGGACCTTGACACGCTTGTGAGGTGGGCTGATGCCAACCTGATGAAGTTTAACCATGCTAAATGCAAAGTCCTCCACCTGGGTCGGAGCAATGCCAGGCACAGCTACAGATTGGGAGGGGAGGAGATTCAGAGCAGCCCTGCGGAGAAAGACTTGGGGGTGTGGGTTGATGAAAAAATGAACATGAGCCGGCAGTGTGCGCTTGCAGCCCAGAAGGCCAACCGTATCCTGGGCTGCATCAAAAGGAGTGTGACCAGCAGGTCGAGGGAGGTGCTCCTGCCCCTTTACTCTGCTCTCGTGAGACCTCACTTGGAGTATTGTGTGCAGTTCTGGTGTCCTCAACATAAAAAGGACATGGAACTGTTAGAACAAGTGCAGAGGAGGGCCACGAGGATGATCAGGGGACTGGAGCACCTCTCGTATGAAGATAGGCTGAGAAAATTGGGGCTGTTCAGCCTGGAGAAGAGAAGGCTGCGTGGAGACCTCATAGCAGCCTTCCAATACCTGAAGGGGGCCTATAGGGATGCTGGGGAGGGACTCTTCATTAGGGACTGTGGTGAGAGGACAAGGGGTAATGGGTTTAAACTTAAACAGGGGAGGTTTAGATTGGATCTGAGGAAGAAATTCTTTACTGAGAGGGTGGTGGGGCCCTGGAATGGGTTGCCCAGGGAAGTTGTGGATGCTTCATCCCTGGCGGCGTTCAAGGTGGGGTTGGACATAGCCTTGGATGGCATGGTTTAGTGGGAGGTGTCCCTGCCCACGGCAGGGGGGTTGGAACTCGATGATCTTGAGGTCCTTTCCAACCCTTACTATTCTATGATTCTATGATTCTATATTCTTATTGGCCTTTCTCACCCGTTCTTCCGCAGAGGTATTTTCATCCAGGTTATTAATGGCATTTTCCACACGGGCCAGACGACCTGATAGTGACAGCAGGAGGTTGACCACTTTGTCAAGGTCGCCAATAAACATCTTGAATTTGTCAAACTCATTTGGTTTGCAGACTTCTTTCACAATGGCCTCTACCTCCTCCCCCAGTATATTGTTTGCTTGGATGTCTTCCAGAAGTGTCTCACGTGCTTCCCTCAGCACCTGCAGCTTCCTACTAATGCTGTCAATAAGTTCTTGCTGTGGAAAATAAGGAGATGAGAATTTATTAGCACTACTGCATTCTTCCGCATTTCTGAAAGTCATGTCAGAAATCTAGCATTTTAATACACTGAAACACCACATGGCATTGACAATGACCGCACTACAAATAAAAATAAGTATATGCCTAAGGTCTGTACCTCTGGACTCAGAGGTTCACGATGCTCAGCTTGAGACCTGCGTTAATGCAATTTATCTTTGTGGCACAAGATGAAGGACTCCCACCCCTCCCCCAGCAAACATTCCTGCTGCTCATTCCTGCCAGCTATGGAAGAGCATAAAGTACAGTGCATCCTTTTCTTTCTAAATACCAGGTCCATAATACCTTTCTGAAAAGCTACACTTAGAAAGACTGTACCAGGAAAACAATGCTGTATTTTCCACATAACAGTTAAAATTAGGGCACTGTGTAGCTTTTTCTTCCTTTCTGCGTGTTAGCATCCCTCCAATAGCAGTCCTTCCACTCTCAGAAAACCTTAGCTTTAACAGCGCATTACAACATTTCTGTGGGGAAATCGCAATCCCTGTGGCACAAAACAAGAGAATAAAATCTACTTTATCATACAAAGCAGCTCTATGTGAAGCTGTGCAAAATGGCTCTGCCAAAGGACCAAACTAGCATCTCTGCCTGTCACTGTACCACCTCAGGCAAATATACCACCTCATCTACAGTTTGCCGGGGTTTCCCACTGCATGGGATACACATCCCCAGGCTTAGAAAAAGCATGTCAGATGCACCACCAGCAGAGCCAGACCAAGAACCCAGATCTCCTCCCTTGGTGACCTGTGTTCCATCTGTGCTGCCTGGCCACCTCCTTGCTTTTGGACAAGAGGTCTTGTTTCTTCTGTGTCCATTAGCTTTCATTTGTGCACAAGGGGTGGAAGTCAGCTGGTCGTCTACTCTAAACAGGAGAAGAAGCACACCCTAAAAACGCCTCATTTAAATGTAGATGCCTATTTAGTATTCAGCTAATTTCAGGTAAGAAAAATTCCCAAAGCACTCTCTAAACATACACCTCAGCACAATTTCTAAATGAAAATGACAGAATCATAGAACAGTTAGGGTTGGAAAGGACCTTAAGATCATCCAGTTCCATCCTTTAAAATAGTCATTATTTCAGTCCCCTTTCCTTTTAAAAAAAAACCCCATAAAATTCCTCATGCCATTCTTCAGGAACTCTGCTTTCTAAATGCAAATCTGACTACAAGCCTGCATGATTACCCAGAAACACTGACTGCAGCTACAACTCCCAGATGCCACTGAGCAGTCACTGCCAATTTATTTTGGGAACAACAACAACAAACAAACAAAAAAAAAAAGTCTGCCATCTTAAGAGAAAGCAACTACACCCTGAAAACTTAACAGCCGTTTTAAAAGCAGAAATTCAACACACGGATTATCCAGGCGGGTTTTCTCCCTTTTGATTTAAGGTACTAAGGCCAGGTTAATCTGGATTTGGGCTGTTAGTCTGGGTGTCCAAAAGATTAAGGTAGTAAGCAGTTCTACAGATGCCTGCTTTACTGACTGATTAATCTGCAGGATTTGATTTCTCCCCCCACCCTCGTCTCTCAATGCAAATGTATTTTGATTTGGATTATGTAGGTCAGAGTGCTACCTTCTCATTTCCCTCAGACGACACACACATGCACAGTGCTGCTGTTTCACCACCCAAAACACAAGGGGATACTGTTGTGCTCTGTTATTATCTTAAGTTTTTCACTTCAGCAGCCATTTTCCCCATAGCATCCTATTTAGATGTCCCCAAGCAGCTGAAGCTAGCATCTAAAGGATTGCTTTTGCAGGTGTGAAGGATGTAAGTACTTGCCTCTCTAAGACTGTCATATCTATTAAAGATATGCATATCCATTTAGATGTCCCCAAGCAGCTGAAGCTAGCATCTAAAGAATTGCTTTTGCAGGTGTGAAGGATGTAAGTACTTGCCTCTCTAAGACTGTCATATCTATTAAAGAGTTATGATCACTGATTGCTTCCTACTCAGACAAAGCAGTCTTTGGATGAAGCAACTGTGGGCTCACTACATGCTTTTGCTAACCAGCAGAAAACCTGTATTAAATGCAATATCTACTGAGCCACAAAAGCTCCAATCTACATCTTGAAACTGACAGATGAATAATTCATAGCTTTGAATTCTGTACCAGTAAGCAGGAAAACAATAAAATCTCATCTTTTTCCAGTAATTCTTGCTGATGTGACTAGCAACACAGAAAGTAGTTCAGTGCTGCTAAGGTGGTTCACTGCTTGGCATGCTTTACATACATTACTCTGCTCTCAGCTCACCATTTCATATGAATTCAGCCCTAAAGCAGAAGAAACCTGGTATTTTTCAATCATTTTTACACTCTTCAGGAGTTGCTGTAACTCTCTCTAAAGGCCATGAGGACTTCCTACTCAGCCACACTTGGATTTTCCTTACTAAAAACCCACTCTTATAGGGTCTTTAACATCTGTTCAGCATTTTATAATTGTGGTAAACGTACATTAAACTCAGTATGTTAAGACACACACATTCCATTCCTTCTAGCTGGGAATACAGGGATCACCCCCCCCCCCCCCAACTCCTCCCCCTTAAATTAATGACTCCATATGAAATTCCCATACTTATTTCAAAATAATAGTAATAAAAACTAAAAAGCACTACCACACAATTCTGATTTGCAGAGAATAACAAATACTGCAATAATTCCATGATGGACTGCAATTAAGTTCTCTTGTAACAGAACTCATTTCAAGGAAGCAAGGAACAAATTCTGGGTATATGCCTCCTCTAAAATAACTGAAGTCATAAAGTGTGCTATGAAAGTATTCAAGTCCTTAACAATCCCTTGTTAAGCTGTTGCCAAATATGTGAAGCTGAGGCAAGTTATATATTCTGGCTGTTTTATAAAGATGCCTTGACCCACTTAGCACGAGTTTTATGTTTTCTGACAAGATCCAAGATGAAAGCCCACTGAACTGAGTGCTTGCATCTCACCGTATGTTGAGGAGCAGTGAGAGGAGTAAGGAACAATGTGTGTGTCTACAATATGTATATTCAGAGAAGACAAAGGGGGAGCTCTGCTAAAAGCTCTTCATTAAATACTTCCTATCTCATATGATTAGTGGTGTATACCAGAGATAAAGGCAGGAGTACATAAAGGGTGAATACGATTTTCCTGTTAACAGACACTAACACAAATAAATGGAGAGGGGCAGGAGAGGAGCAGGAGAGGGGCAGGAGAGGGGCAGGAGAGGGGCAGGAGAGGGGCAGGAGAGGGGAAGGAGAGGGGAAGGAGAGGGGAAGGAGAGGGGAAGGAGAGGGGAAGGAGAGGGGAAGGAGAGGGGAAGGAGAGGGGAAGGAGAGGGGAAGGAGAGGGGAAGTTAACAGTAAGAAAATGGACAGGCTAGAGAAAGGTGAGGGAGAGGCAAGGAAAAGACAATGGAAAGGTAATGGAAAGATGAAAGATGAGGGAAAGGATATGGAAAGGCAAAGGAAAGATAAGGAAAAATGAGGGAAAGATGAGAGAAAGGCAAGGGACAGATAAGGGAAATAAAGCAGAAAGGTAACTGAAAGGCGAAGGAAATAGTGAAACGCGAGGGACAGGAGAAAGATGGAGAGGGAAATATAATAGAAAGTTGAAGGAAAGACAAGGAAAAGTGTAGGGACAGGATAGGAAAAAGCGAGGGAAAGATAAGGAAAGAGGAGGGAAAGGCAACTGAAAGGAGAGGGAAATGTGAGGGAAAGGAGACGGAAAGGAGAGGCAAAGATAATGGAATAATGAGCAAAGGCGAGAGACAGCCAAGCAAAACACAAGGGACAGGTAACGGAAAGACATGGGAAAGGTCAGAGACCACTGAGAGACAGTTTAGAAAAAAGGTGGGTGAGAGAGAATGGAAACACAAGGGAAAGGTGAGGGACAGGATAGGGAAAGGCAAGGGAAAGATAAGAGAATGCTGAAGAAAATGTGAGGTACAAGTGAGGAAAGGGAGAGGGAAAGGGAGAGGGAAAGGGAGGGGGAAAGGGAGGGGGAAAGGGAGGGGGAAAGGGAGGGGGAAAGGGAGGGGGAAAGGGAGGGGGAAAGGGAGGGGGAAAGGGAGGGGGAAAGGGAGGGGGAAAGGGAGGGGGAAAGGGAGGGGGAAAGGGAGGGGGAAAGGGGGGGGGAAAGGGGGGGGGAAGGGGGGGAAAGGGAGGGGGAAAGGGGGGGGGAAAGGGGGGGGGAAGGGGGGGAAAGGGGGGGGGAAAGGGGGGGGGAAAGGAGGGGGAAGGGGGGGAAGGGGGGGAAAGGGGGGGAAGGGGGGGAAGGGGGGGGAAAGGGGGGGAAAGGGGGAAGGGAAAGGGGGGGAAAGGGGAGGAAAGGGGGGGAAAGGGGGGGGAAAGGGGGGGGAAAGGGGGGGGAAAGGGGGGGGAAAGGGGGGGGAAAGGGGGGGGAAAGGGGGGGGAAGGGGGGGAAGGGGGGGGAAGGGAAAGGGGGGGGAAAGGGGGGGAAAGGGGGGGAAAGGGGGGGAAAGGGGGGGAAGGGGGGGAAAGGGGGGGGAAAGGGGGGGGAAAGGGGGGGGAAGGGGGGGGAAGGGGGGGGAAGGGGGGGGAAGGGGGGGGAAGGGGGGGGAAAGGGGGGGGAAGGGGGGGAAAGGGGGGGGAAAGGGGGGGAAGGGGGGGAAAGGGGGGGAAGGGGGGGAAAGGGGGGGGAAAGGGGGAAGGCAAGGGAAAGGGGGGGAAGGGGGGGAAAGGGGGGGGGAAAGGCGGGGGAAAGGCGGGGGAAAGGCGAGGGAAAGGCCAGGGAAAGCCGAGGGAGCGGTATCGGGAAGACAAGGGGACAGTATAAGGAAGAGTGATAGAAAGGCAAGGGAAAGGTAAGGTAATGATAATGGAAAGATGAGGGAAAGGTGAGAGACTGGTTAGGGAAAGGCAAGGGAAAGATAACGGAACAACAAGGGAAAGGAGGGGTAGAGGAGAGGGACAGGATGGCAGAAAAGAGAAGCAACAGGTGAGGGAAAGGCGAGGGAAAGGTGAAGGAAAGATGAGGGACAGGATAGGGAAAGGTGAGGCACAGGTAATGGTTAGGGTTAGAACAAGGAAAACAAAAAGAATGACAAGGGTACGATGAGGGTAATATGAGGGAAAGGCTAGAAAAAGAGGAGGGAAAGAGGCAGGAAAAACAAAAGGGAAAGCTTAGAGAAAGGTGAAACAGAGAAGAAAGGGGGAAGACAGAAGAGGGGGAAGACAGAAGAGGGGGAAGACAGAAGAGGGGGAAGACAGAAGAGGGGGAAGACAGAAAGGGGGAAGAAAGGGAAGAAGATAAAAGAGGGAAGAGAGAAGAAAGAAAGGCAGAAGAAAGAAGAAAGAAGAAAGAAGAAAGAAGAAAGGGAGAAGGGAGAAAGAAGAAATGGAGGAAAGGGGGAAGGGAGAAGACAGAAGAGAGAAGAAATAGAATAGAAAGAAGGCAGAGAAAAAAGGAGAAGGTAGAAGAAAATGACTGAAATAAGAGTGCAAAAGGAAAGACAAAGGAGAGAGAAAGAAGAGATAAAGGTCAGAGAAAGGAGAGAGAAAAAGCAGAGAGAGAAAGGAGAAAGGAGAGAGAACAAGCAGAGAAAGAATGGAGAGGGAATGGAGAGAGAAAGAGAAAAGAGGGAAGAGAGAGACAAGAGAAGAAAGAGAAGAGAGAGAAGAAAGAGAAAAAAGAGAGAAGTAAGGGAGAAAAAAGAAGAAACAGGGAAGAAAGAAGAGAGAAGACAAGAGGGAAGAAAGATGAAACAGGATAGAAAGAAGGCAGAGAAAAAAAAAGAGAAGATGGAAGAACATGGGTCTGCATGTTCACAACTGCATGAAATGAGAGTGAGAAAGGAGAACCCAAAAGGAGAGACAAAGGAGAGAGAGAAAGGAGAGATAAAGGTCAGAGAAAAGGAGAGATAAAGGTCAGAGAAAGGAAAGAGAAAAAGCAGAGAGAGAAAGGAGAAAGAAGAGATAACAAGCAGAGAGAGAATGAAGAGAGAACGGAAAGAGAAAGGGAGAAGAGGGAAAACAGAAGAGAGAAGAAACAGAAGGAAGGAAAGAAGAAAGAGGGAAGAGAGAAGAGAGGAGAGAAGAAAGAGAGAAAAAAAGAGAAGTAAGGAAGAAAAAAAGAAACAGGGAAGAAAGGGAAAAGACAAGAAGAAAGAGGATAGAAAAAAGGCAGAGAAAAAGAGAAGACAGAAGAAAATGTGTCTGCACATTCACAATAAAGCGTGAAATGAGAGCACAAAAGGACAACAAAAAAGGAGACTGCAAAAGGAGAGAGAAAGAAATAAGAGTTAGAAAAAGGAGAGAGAAAAAGCAGAGAGAAAGGAGAAAGGAGAGAGAACAAACAGGGAGAATGGAGAGAGAACGGAGAGAGAACAGAGAGAGAAAGAGAGAAAAGGGAAGGCAGAGAAGTGAGAAGAAACAGAAGCAAGAAGAGAGAAGAAAGAGAGAAGAGGGAAAAAGGGTGAAGGGAGGGAGCAGTAAGGGAGAAAAAAGAATAAATGGAAGAAAGAATGAAGACGAGAAGAAAGAGGAAACAAAAAAAGACAGGAAGAAAGGAGAAAGAGAAGAAGAAAGTGAGAAGAACAGAATAAAGAAAGAAGAAAGAAAGAGAGGGAAGAGAGAAGAAAGAGATGAAAAAGAGAAGAGAGAAGGAGAAGAGAGAAGAAAAAATAAAGAGGAGAAAGGAAGATGAAAGAGAGAAGAGAGAAGACAAAAAAGAAAGAAGAAGGGAAAGAGAGAATAAGAAAGGAAGAAGGAAGGAAGAAGGGACAGAGAAAGGAGAAGAAAGAAGAGAGAAGGAAAGAGAGAAAAAAGGTGAGGTCTTATAAGAGATCAGAGTAGAGAGGGAGAATCACATCCCTCGACCTGGTAGCCATGCTCCTTTTGATGCCCAGCATATGGTTGGCTTTCTGGGCTGCAACCGCACACTGCCAGTTCTTGTCAACCAACATCCCCAAGCCCTTCTCAGGGCTGCCCTCAATCCATCCTCTGTGCAGCCTGTATTTGTGCTTGGGATTGCCCATCCCAGGTGCAAGATCTTGCAGAAGTTCCCCTAGTTCCATGGGGATTGTGTTAACCTTATATCAGAAATAAAACACCACAGGATGGGGATGAATGTGAGGGAAAGGCAAGGAAAAGATAATGGAAACATGAGGGAAAGAAGAGGGAAACGAGAGGTAAATGTGAGGGACAGAATAGGGAAAAGCAAGGCACAGGCGAGGGAAGGACAAGAGAAAGGAGGTGGAAAGATAATGGAAAGACGAAGTAAAGATGAAGCAAGGGACAGGTGAGGGACAGGAGAAAGAATGGCAAGGGAAAGATAACAGAATGACAAGAGAAAGATGAGAGAAAGGCAAGAAACAGCCAAGCAAAAGACAAGAGAAAGATAACGAAATGATATGGGAAAGATGAGAGACAGGTTAGGGAAAGGCGAAGGAAAGAGAACATAAAGATGAGGGAAAGGCAAGGGAAAGATAATGGAATGATGAAGAAAAGGCGAGGACATGTGAGAGAAAGGAGAGGGATAGGTGAAGAAAAGATAACACAAAGATGAGGGAAAGGCAAGAGGAAGAAAATGGAAAGGTGAGGGAAAATGAGGGACAATAACAGAAAGATGAGGAAAAGATGAGAGAAAAGCAAGGGAAAGGAGAGGAAAAGGAGACGAAAAGATAATGGAAAGATAAAGGAAAGTCAATGGAAAGACGATACAGGCAAGGGAAAGGAACTGGAAAGATAATGGAAAGTTCAGGGAAAGATGAGGGAAGGCTGAAAGATGAAAGAAAGAGAGAAGAAGGAAGAGAGCAGGAAGAGAGCGAGAAGGAAGGGAGCGAGAAGGAAGGGAGCGAGAAGGAAGGGAGCGAGAAGGAAGGGAGCGAGAAGGAAGGGAGCGAGAAGGAAGGGAGCGAGAAGGAAGGGAGCGAGAAGGAAGGGAGCGAGAACGAAGGGAGCGAGAAGGAAGGGAGAGAGAAGGAAGGGAGAGAGAAGGAGGAAAGAAGGAAGAGAAGAGAGAAGAGAGGAGAAAGAGGAAAGAGAGGAAAGAGAAGAAAAGGAGAGCACAAAAGGACAGACAAAGGAGTGAGGAAGGAGAGATAAAGGTCAGAGAAAAGAGAGAGAGAAAGCAGAGAGAAAGGAGAAAAAATGGAGAATAAGCTGAGAGAGAATGGAGAGAGAACGGAGAGAGAAAGAAATGGAGAGACTTGAGAAGACAGCCTCCCTTGCGAAGGGCATCCTCCACTGAATAGACCAAGCTCATCAGCTATCTCTCATAACTACATTTATGAATTTGGGTGGTAGAAATAGAGAGCAAAGTGTTTTCATGAGCGACAAACCAAATGAAGAAAAAAATAAAATAAAATAAAAAAAGCAGCTGTGTAGCCATGTGTGCTCCTTCTCTCTCATGACAAACCCAAATCCTGGACCTAAATTCTGCATTTCAAAAACATGAAATCAAACCCACCAGCAGTTACAGTGGGATACATAAGCACTCCCATTTGTACATAGCAAGTGAGAGAAATATATGAGAAACTCAAATGCAGAACAGTATTTGAAAGTAACCTCCCCAAAACTTCTCCCCTTGGGACCTTCCACAACATGCACAAAGCAGCAAAAAGCAAATTCACAGTTGGACATGTAGCACTTTTCCCTGTCCACTCCCCTCCCATTTCTCCCCTCAACCAATCCAGGCTGATAACCCCCATTTTTAAGACGGGGAAAATGGATGACCCAGGGAATTACAGATCAGTCAGTCTCACCTCTGTGCCTAGCAAAATCTTGGAGCGGATTCTCCTGGAAGGCATGCTAAGGCACATGAAAACCAACAAGGTGCTTGGGGACAGCCAGCATGGCTTCACTAAGGGGAAATCCTGCCTGACCAATCTGGTGACCTTCTATGAAGGGGCTACGGAACTGATGGACAGGGGCAGAGCGGTTGATGTCATCTACCTGGACTTGTGAAAAGCCTTTGACACTGTCTCACATGACATCCTTCTCTCTAAGTTGGAGAGACACCAATTTGATAGGTGGACCACTCGGTGGATAAAGAACTGGCTGGATGGCCGCATGCAAAGAGTAGTGCTCAGTGGCTCAGTGTCCAGCTGGAGGCCAGTAACGAGTGGTGTCCCCCAGGGATCGGTGTTGGGACCGGTCTTGTTCAACATCTTTGTGGGTGACATGGACAGTGGGATTGAGTGCGCCCTCAGCAAGTTTGCTGATGACACCAAGCTGTGTGGTTCCGTTGATACATTGGAGGGAAGGAATGCCATCCAGAGGTACCCTGACACGCTTGTGAGGTGGGCTGATGCCAACCTGATGAAGTTTAACCATGCTAAGTGCAAAGTCCTCCACCTGGGTCGGAGCAATGCCAGGCACAGCTACAGATTGGGCGGGGAGGAGATTCAGAGCAGCCCTGCGGAGAAGGACTTGGGGGTGTGGGTTGATGAAAAAATGAACATGAGCCGGCAGTGTGCGCTTGCAGCCCAGAAGGCCAACCGTATCCTGGGCTGCATCAAAAGGAGCGTGACCAGCAGGTCGAGGGAGCTGATCCTGCCCCTTTACTCTGCTCTCATGAGACCTCACTTGGAGTATTGTGTGCAGTCCTGGTGTCCTCAACATAAAAAGGACATGGAACTGTTAGAAAAGTGCAGAGGAGGGCCACGAGGATGATCAGGGGCCTGGAGCACCTCTCGTATGAAGATAGGCTGAGAAAATTGGGGCTGTTCAGCCTGGAGAAGAGAAGGCTGCGTGGAGACCTCATAGCAGCCTTCCAGTATCTGAAGGGGGCCTATAGGGATGCTGGGGAGGGACTCTTCATTAGGGACTGTGGTGAGAGGACAAGGGGTAATGGGTTTAAACTTAAACAGGGGAAGTTTAGATTGGATATGAGGAAGAAATTCTTTACTGTGAGGGTGGTGGGGCCCTGGAATGGGTTGCCCAGGGAGGTTGTGAATGCTTCATCCCTGGCGGCGTTCAAGGTGGGGTTGGACATAGCCTTGGATGGCATGGTTTAGTGGGAGGTGTCCCTGCCCATGGCAGGGGGGTTGGAACTCGATGATCTTGAGGTCCTTTCCAACCCTTACTATTCTATGATTCTATGATTTTCCAAGTGATCTTTAATATCTAAAAAGCCTTTTATTTAAGGGTGTTCACCTAGCAAATTCACAGTTAATGAAATGCATTACACTTTTGAAATATCTTTTACCTTCTTTTCTGACAAGTCATGATCCAGCTCATCTTCAGAATCTTCCTCACTCTGCTGCTGCTGCTGCTCCTGCATGTCCTTCATTTTAATCAGCAGCTCTGCCTTTGGTGCAGATGTGCTGTAGTAAGTAGAATTGGTTGTGAGGGAGATGGCAGACGGTGCGCTCTGGTTCTCTTTCCTGGTAAAAAGTCAAAACTTTAATTAACTGCCTTGACACCCTAATCACTGCAAAGAAAGGACAATCTTAGAGCCATCATTTCACCAAGCAAGCAGGGGGTTCAACAGAAAGCCATTACCTAAGTAAATAGGATAAATAAAATCTGGTTATGAAGAAAATCTGAAAACAGCGCATGCCCATCAAAAGCTAAAACTGAAGACCTTTCATCATTACAATAAGTGAAATGGACCCAAGATCCCTCAACTGGAAACAAAATGTAGTTACATTTTTCCAAGTAGTACAAAGACCTTAGTGTCATATAAAGTACCCTTTCAGATATCCAAATGTGGGATACTACAATCTAAGTATTTATCTTTTTGATGATGGAATTACACATGAACTTCATGAGAAGGCTACTATTTGATTACTCAGATCAAGAAAACGAAAGACACACAGAACATCAACATGGATGGAATTTAATGGAACTCAATCTTTTCTTTGTTCTCATTCACTTCAGGAAATGTCTCATGCCCATTTCAGGCTGTCTTTTTAAATTTTCATCACATAAACAAGGGCAAAATATTTTTCCTTCTCTATCCAGTTATTAAACCAGACGATATTGGTAAAGTATCTAATCACTGTGAAATGGAAGAAGACAGTTATTCCTTAAGTACTCACACAAATAGTTTTCAACGAGATCTTAAAAGGAAATTTGTCATATTGTGCAACATTGTTTTTTTTTCTGTTATTAAGGGTATACTTAGCAGTATTACACTTGACCACAATTCTGACAGAAGTCTCAGAAAAGCCCCAGACCTCAACAGCAGGAAGATCCTAGCCTTCAGCCCCTCTTAGGAAAACTGACACCCTTTGGACAGCAGCTTATAAGGTCTACAGAAAGTAATACTCACTTTTCCTCTGAAATTTTTGGAGAAGGAACTTTTGGCAGGAGCTTCCTGCGCTGTTGAGCTTCCTCCAGGAGGTGTTCGTCTTTAGGGAATATACCAACCATCAGATCCATTGTTGTTTTTATTTTCACATTAGGATCTAGGATGTCTGCTAGAGATTTGTCTCTTCCCACAATCTCCCTGGCTAGCTCCTCCGACTTCCAGTCTTCAAAAGTCTTCTCTTTGGCCTTTACATAGCTGACTGCTGGTGTGGCAGCACTGCTGTCCTTCAAGTTGCTCCCAGGTTCTTCAGCTGGTTGAGTGTCAGCAGGTTTGGTTCTGGCTTCTGGCTCTGGCTCTACACCTTGCCTGGTGTAAGCACAGAACCGTGAATAGGATTGCTCAGAAGTGCTGAGTGTTTTAATTTGGTCCTTTTCCAAACCACTGGGTAAAGCAGGAGGCTCCATAGTACTGACAAGACACTGACGACTCTCCTTTTCTGCGCTGCTCTCAGAATGAACTATCTTGATGGGAACCATTTTCACTGTAGTATTGTTGTCTATGACCCTTTCAATTCTGGAAAAGAAGGAAAACTCATCTTTTGAAATGGAAGAACCTCAAATCCCAATTCTTATCCCCTCTGATCAGAAGGGAAGCCCAAATATGAAAAAAAGGAAGATAAGAGATCTAGGTAATGGAATCTGTGTCTCTCCAACCCTAAATCTACATGTTTTCTGCCCACACACATTATACTGCACTTCTGCTTGTTTCCATGAACATGAGTGTCCAATCTCAGCAGCCAGGACCCAGATTTGACAAAGTGCCACTGAACTGCATTTTACTCCTTTGTGGCCACACATACATACGAAAACAAGCCTCAAGCTCTAACCTCACTGCCTCATGCAAATCCAACAATGGCTTCAGCTTTTGGCCTAACAGGCAGCTTAGTTGCCTGGGGAGTTTGTGACGCTGTCACATGAATTCCCAACTCTTCCAAGGAAAGTGACAACAGAACAGATAGAAGCATCTTGCAGGCTAGGCCTTTGCTGAGCTACAAGAATAGCAAGTAAATCACTCATGGAAAACCTGGAAATAATTCAAAACTCAATTATATGATTAAAAAAACCCCTAAATCTGCATTGTAAAATTTCACACAAGATACAGAAATTTAACAGATCCCACTGCAGTGTCCTAGTTTTCTACTTAAAGAAGAAAAAACAGCCTCTGAAGAATGTAACAAGCAATTCTGGATACTCCTTTTAAGGAAAGCTTACAGCACAAGTTCTGCACTGCATAGCACAAAGGGCCAACTTGGATATTCAGTCAGGAAAGCTATTTAAAGAGGAAGATAACTTAGATTTTTAAATTGGACAGTAACATGTTAACATTACTGAAACATCTGCACTGTACGTAAACCATGTAAGAAACTAAAGTCTGGTTTGGTGGTTCTGAGTTTGCAGAAAGTTTAAAATTATTGTCATACTGTGGGTTTGGAAGCTCCACAGCAAGCGAATGAACACTGACTACTAGCTAAAGTATCTGGTTTCATCTGGCTGTGCAGCTTGTTATTATTCAGATAAGTGACCAAGACATACTACGGCCCTTTTCCTCTAAGTGTAGATGTGTCACTTTCCTTATAGTTTATTGTGCTGTATTTTTCTTTTGTTGGGAACAGCAAAATCTGTTTGACTTCATATTTTTCAGAAGTCGTATCTTACATTTAAAGATACATCTGCTTCCAAATAAATGTGCAGCCTCCCAATAGGTATTTACTTTCCACAAGTGCTTTGCAGACATGCTTTGATACTGATCCAACTTTTGGGACAGGTTTTCCAGCCCATGCTGAACACCCCACCACTCCCATTTGGTTAGGTGTTTTCACTCGAGGCACCTATCGTTTTAAAGAGCTCGCTCCTGCGTCTACTGCTCAGCCCCAGCTCCCTCCCTGCTGACATGGGCTCTCCTTCTGCCTGCTGTCTCTGCCCTGACCCTTTCTCTTGCTTGTTTTTAAGTAAAGCCCACACCTTTTGGACTCCACCAGACCGTAAGGAGGAACACATTTTTGAATTTGAGGGAAACGCATGCATGCGTAAGTCTGTGGGGGGCAACTGGAAGAGAAGAAATGAGCTGAGCGTAATCTTTACCTAAAATGTCTGGCATCTGTTTTGAAACACTGAGTACATTTCTTTCAGCATAGTAAAAGATATTCCAGATACTTAAGGCATCATCAGCTCAACTGACTGCAGTGAGAGCAAAGACAGTTCAACATCAGGTGCTTCAGAAATCCTGTTTCTACAGTCGCTACCCTTCAGATTTCTGAAGGTTTTCCACTTGTGGAACTGTGGCATGAAAGTTTGACTTGCAGCAATTCTGCTTGTTGCCACTACAAAGCTTTACTTCAACCACAAGTGCAGTCACTCCTTGACCTGAGTGTAGGTTTACTGCAAGTCTACCAATGTACATCTACTCATGCACTCTTTTATTACTGCTAAACAGTCATCTTGGGAAACAGCCAGGTTCTGCACACCACTAATATTTCCTTATGCTGCATTATGCTACCTAAAGTGCTGCAGCAAACCCTGCACACTCAAGTTTATCCTGCTGATGAGCCAGACACCTTTCATAAAGAAAAGTAAATAGCTACATGATGACATCATCAAACATTAGCTGCCCACAGCATGTAAACTGGCATGTCCAAAAGCTCACATGCAAGGAGTCAATAGAAGCAATAAACAAAATCTAATTAACTGCATATTAAGATAAATCTACTGGACATATTTCTATCATATGAAATAAATGCCATATAGAAGGTTCAGAGGTATGGCCCACACGTCTCTCCATTTTTGCCTTACCTATTTTACTGAGTAATGTAATTATTAGCTGAGGACAATACCTTGTGCACAAGCAAGAGCTATCTGGGCTTAAGAATTTTAAATGGTAACAAAATATTTGCAGGGTAAGTGTATCATTCAGATATGTTATCATTCAGATATTGGCATATAATTAGGGACACCTTACGGTTCACTCCAACATTAAAGCTTAGTCAAAAGGAAGGACAAATACAGTTAGCCTTCTATGCAACCTTAGCATCTATTCATAAAGCAATACATTAAGGAAGTCATTACTGTCATCTACCTTTGCACAGAGAAGCTAGGGTTCACATGACATATGGCACTTTTCATAGTAAACTGTATTACTACTTCATGTTAAAAACACTGCAGGATGAAATGTCATGTTTCTCCTCTGGTTCTAATAGAAAAAACATAGAATCATAGCATCATAGAATGGTCTGGGCTGGAAAGGACCTTAAGATGATCTAGTTCCAATACCCCTGCAATGGCATGTTTAGGAAAAAAAGTAATTAATGTTTTCTATGCTTTCTATGTCATAAGGCACACTGGGAAACAGCATTATTGAGTCTATTCAAACTACTTACATTACTGTAGAAAAAAGTTATTCTAACCACTTTTGCCCAAAGAAACAACTTCTGTGTTCATTCAACTTGGAGGTTTATTTTCATTCTTTAACTGTGAATCATTGTGCCAAAAGATTTATGAAAACTAAGATTCCTGAGCTTCCTGGAAGAGTTTGTTATCTTAAGGGAGAATTAACGACATGATAATGGTATATTAGCAGCATATGACAGACCCAGAAATCAATTTCAGTCAGTTTGCCTAATTCTATCTAGCCTGGGAAAGGACTGAATTTCTCCTGCTGAATCTTCAGCCCATCTCAACACAAACAGTGCTCTGGACTCCCCAGCAGACTGCCTGGAGTGTCACATTTCATTGTAAAAGCACCATGAAAACCGTCATGATTTGGCAGTGCACCTCACTGCGTGCACTTCAAAACATGTTCTCACGAAGCACATACAGCTTCCCTTCCCACATCTGCTTTGTCCCTGCAACAATTCATATTCATATAAAGGCTTGGGTGGAGGAAATGATGACAGAGAATCTTCTGATTTCACCCAGACTTATAGAGGAAAATCCATTTGAATCCATCCCTTTCATTTTCTTCTAACTACTAGCTGTTAACACCTGAGCAGCATCAGTCAACTAAAAGAAACCACAGACCAGTTGAAGAACTTCAATGGCACCAACTGGAATTTCACACAAGTCTTAGGTCTCTTTATGACACGCTGTCATGGCTCATGCTTAATGAACGCAAAGGATGTGCTTTTAGTAAAGAAAATTAATAGCCATTAATAAGGTCTAAATGGGCAAAAAGTGTTAATAGATTAGTAAAGGAGTTACATCTAGTACCTGGCTGGGTTCTCATCCTGTACAGACACAGGAGGTTTATCAGTGAGCTTCTGTGGTGCAAACTGAGGAGAAGGGGACCTTGATGTCTCCATGCCAGGTTTTTGAAGATACTGATACTTCGAAGATAATACAGACTCAGACCTAAGGTGCGTTTTTTCTTCTAAGTGCTGACAAACATTCTCTGTGGATGATGCTTGCCGAAGCTGCTCTGAATTAGTACTCTTCAATTTTCCATTGAAAGTTGCAGGACTCTGACAGAGAGAGGAGTGACTGGCAAATACTTCGGCAGAGCTGGGGGATGAGGATGCAAAGCGCTGGCTGGGCACTGCACGCAGAGATTCAGAAGATGTGCCGAGTGACGGTGCAGGATTATCCGGTCGCCTGTATTTATCTATTTTAGGTGGTGGTGGCCTCTGAGGAGCAGGTCCACACTTCTTGTTCAGAAGCACTGGCTCTACCCTATGGCTTTCGTCTCCTCTGCCCCGGGACAGAGAGGAATGGTTCTCGTTCAAGGTCTGTGGCTCAGAGCAGGGGAGATGAGGCAGACTATGATCCTTGCTCTTCTCGTTCACGTTTTCCTGAGAGTATCGGTAATCACTAGGCAACGTCCCAGACCTCCCCCGACTCTTGTGAGGCAGAACTGCAGGCTCTTGCGCATGCAAAGGTCTGACAGATGTCTTCCACTTGTGGCCTAAATTCTGGTCCACCTGATCCCTCTTCTCCTGTGGGTTTTCCCTCGCGGCCCCTGTGTCAGATTGCCTAGAGAGAAGAACATGTCATTAGAGTGCTGATTTATTTCTTTTGGTGCGAGGCCACTGCACCAATCCAGGAAGCCTGAACACCAAGATCACACAGAACATTTAACACAAACTCCTCTGATCTACAGTAACTGTACGGCACAAAAACTTCTCTCATGTATGGGCACACACAGCGAACCTGATTTAATGTGATGAGTCAAACCATAAAGTCAGGATAAATTAGGGTATGGAGTGAGTAGTTAAATGCACGGCACACCTCCAGCACTGATATGCGTGGCACAGTCAAACATGCAAGTATTGGCAGAAATTGTCTTGATAAGAGAAATTCTAACACTCAAATTTAATTCTCTTTTTGCTTCAGAGTCAGTAACCAAGTGCAGAAAACAAATTTCTTCTCTATGTGCATAATTAATACTGCAGTGCCATTTTAAATGTGAATTGAATATAGCGAACTTTAATTATGAATCTGGAGGTTGAATTCTTGCATAACTGGTGACAAATGAAATCAGTGAAAAGCAAATGTTTGCTGAAGCTAAAAAAAAATCAGGGGAAAAATTAATATCTTCAGAAAAACAGCAGAAAAGGAAATTCAGAAAGGATTAATTATTATTTTAAACTTGAACTTTGTTTGCTCTGTCAGCACAAATGACAAACAGTGGTCAGAAAGGCCTTATCTTACACAGAAATATTTTTGGGCTTATTCCAATCTTACACTCTCTATTTCTCTAGTCAGAAAACAGGCTTTCGCAGCTCCAGGCTTGGCTTTGCCACAACACATGTAGTTCATGTGTGCTCACCAGATAAATTGGGAAAGAAACAGAAGGCAGGGAGAAAAGAAAGTACCTCTGGAGCCCCGAGAGCAGACAGGTTTGCTCTCTGCTTAGAGGAGGCTGAAGAGGCACTGTGAACTTAGAAAAGAAGCTGCAACAGAGAAGTAAAAGGTTTCAGAGGGCTGCTAATATAATTTGTGCTACTGACAGCGCTGGTCTCTGTATTGTGAAATATTAACCCTGCAGACATGCACAGCTTTCTTTGTGGAGACTGAAACGGGCATCTTTCCCAGACTATTTGTAAAGCAGGGCTAACTTTAATTTTCAACCTAAACAGGTTATTAACATTACTGTACCAGTTTGGAGAAGAGGTCTATAGGTGGTTAAAATCAATGTGTATGAAAATGAAATCTGAGATACAGCGTATAAAATAAATAATGGGTTACAATCCATTATAAATTCAAGAAGGAAAAAAATTGGAGCAATTACACTGCATTACGCTACATTTACTATTTAATTAACTGCAATAGTTAATTAAATTAAAATAGAACTTTAAGATAAAGTATTGTGGGAAGATAACTGATTAGATGTGGATTCTACTTTCACACCTGTACAATCAAATTACTTTCAAAATTATTATTTTTCAGTCCTTGGATCTGTAATGCTTCAGCACTTACAGAAAGAAGTTCTAAAAAAATTTTGGCATTGTCATTAAACTGCCTGATGTATAGAAATTTTAATAACTGCACTTCACACTGACTTTTACATGTCAGAAGTAAAATAGTATTGTACTTCCGAGATGGCTCTTTCCCAATTTAATTCCTGAACAGTCACATGCACAAATATCTCTCTCTCCTGTGAAGTGTTAATTTTTAAAATTCAATTTTAATGGGTAATTTTGAATTTAGCATGAATGAAAATCTGAGTATTAAACTCTGATCTCTTCATAGTGCTCTTAACTAACAGCAGTTCATCCAACTCCAAGTCATCTGACAAATTCAATGTCAATTCTGTTTTACAAAACAGTATTTATTGACTCCTATTTTAACACTAGACAAAGGACAAGTTTTGTTAAGTAAAATGATTTAGGCCAGAAAGACCAATGCTACTTAGATTTGGTTACATGGCATCTGTAGAGTCAGCTGGTTTTCCGCAGTGAATCAATGTAAGCAGAACCAGGCCTGCAAATAGTTCCACTACTTTTAATGGAAATGTTTACTAAATGTAAACTGCAGGCCTTAAGTTTGAAATACTGTGTTTAAATCAGCATTTTTAACTGTCCAGATAACCCATATAGAGTTAGTAACCCCTAGTTAACCTGCGCCAAAAAACTCTTTGGGCCTCTCTATTCTTCACATACATAAGCCACAACATAAGACAGTGTAATAGCTGCACTTAGGTGCATGGGTGAATCAACGGCATGGTGCAAAATGTCACAAAGACATAAATTACATGCATTACCTCAGCCAGTTTGCAAAGTATACATTGAACTTCGCATGCACATCAGGAATGGGTGCGCTGCTGGAAGCAAACAGGACAGAGGATACCACCAATCTGACATGTTTACATATCCAAAGCATGTAACCAAATGTATCTAATATTACCCTGGCTCAGAACCAATAAATGCTTTAGTAGTCCTGTCACCTTCCAAAATAGAGTAAAAGGAAATAAAGAACTACAGCACAGAGAAATTTAGAGATGCTACATTTGCAAACGTGGAGACGAAATTCTGAGATTACATACGCGCCTTCATACAGCTTCCACAAAATTAATCAAACATTTTGCAGTGCTACAGAAAATGGGTCAGAGGCATTCAACACTGAGGCTAGTTTGCATTCAGTGTGAGTGGGTCCTCATGCAAAACATGCTTATTATATTATTTTGGAGAGATTTGAGCTTACTGTTCAGAAAGGAGGAAAAGAAAGCAAGCTTCAAGCCCCAGGAGAACACAGTGGTAAGAACCTGCAAAGGTGTTACATTATTATGAATATCAAGAAGTCCACCAAGCTACTTTAAATCTGTTGGTGCTTCATGCAATGATACGCCCAGAATACAGCTGTTTCGGAAATGAGGCCCATAGCATGATGTAAGGATAACATACGACTGAAAAGAACTTATCATTTATAATCAAACATTGCAAAGTGAGACAGAGCATTTTAAAATAACCTGAAAACATGACAATTGACTTAATTACCACTTTCATTCTAGATAACAAACCAGTCATCATCAAAACCATTAAATTCTAAGTTATTGTCAAACTCAAAGCTCTCCCATCCCCACGTTACAATGCCACAACTGTCCAAATGCAAGAGCCTTCCTGATGGAACAGAACCAAGAAAGCTCACACCACATTCCCCATCCCTGCCATGTGATGACTCGACAGCTTTGACTGTCAGACCACTCACTTAACACGAACTGCAAAGGAAGTGTCATCACCAGACTTATGCTGTTGATACAAAGTGGTATTCAGCAAGGGTGAGTCTAGTAGGAGGCTAACGTGCCTCTTCTAACTGCGCCTGCTTTTGGTATTTGGGTATAGCAGCCTTCATACCCATATGGTGGGAGGCAGAAACCTAAAACTGCTTCTAACTGAAAGGAAGTAATTGCTTCATCACGAAAACCAGTCCTCCACTGAACTCAGGTTTTCCAGAGCAGGTCTATGTGGAGAGACAAGAAGCTGCACACTTGTTAGACAGATGACCTCAGCAAGAGCTCCTCTCTGTGGCTTGCACATACCACGTAATGGGTCATATCACCACTTACCATCATGGAGGTGGAAATGCATTAACAAGCATTTCCCTACTGGATGGACAAGTACATCTCTCCATTTCCTTCTGGCCCTCTTAGCTTGGGGCATACATGCTCATGACTGAAATGTAAACGTCAAGTAACACCAAGCCAGGGAAATCAACCAAGTCTCCTCCCCAGTCTGGACACTCCCAGGTCCCTCCAGCAATAACTCAACAGGCTACTCTAACAAACCAGAGACAGGTATCAGTAACATAAGCTATTACATGCAAGCTAAACCATGGAGAGCTATATATACACATACACACATGTTAACAGGAACCTGCCAGTGGACTCAATGAGCAACTATGAAATGAATCATGTATAGATGCCTATCAGAAGGGTAACATTTTTGGCTCCCATAAAAAACACCACCAAACCACTGCCATCATTTGCCCCATACACAGGATCTGGTTAAATTTGAACAGAGAAGTAGAATGATCTGATTGAATGTCATATCTCAACAAATGGAAGCCACTTCGATCAACTCAATGTTTCTGATTTTTATCTGATTTACAGTTTCTTGAGAACGCTTCAGGCAAAGACAAACAGTGCCACAAGACAATCCAACTTTAAAATCCCAGACTACATAAGCATTGCAAAAATGTATTAGCCAACATTTGAAAATGCATCATTTTTTGAAAACCTGCCCCCTGTGCAAAAGTTTCACCATAAAACATAAGCACGATTATGTAAGCAACAACATGCCCTGCACTTACGTGAAGAAGAGAGCAAATGGAGCGGCTGGTTTTGATTTAGGTTAAATTCCTTCTCAAACACTACAATCTACATTGGAAAAAGGGCTTCATACCTGAGTAAAACTCCTCTCACCCCTCAATAACAGCAAACCCCTCACAATCAAGGCCACAGTTTTGCAGCCCCTTTAAACTGATCTGAATGCAGATATTTTGCCAGAAGAGGCAGTCTCCTTCTTAGCCTGCTCTGATTTTGTCTTCCTGCTCTTTCCATTGTATTAGCAGTAGGAATTGTACAGCCCCAAATCGGATCAAAGAACCGACCTGGCTCAAAACAGGTAATTCTGTAGCTTAAAGCAGTCATGAAACACTGTCTTTTCTTATGCCAAAACTATATAGGCAGGGCCCTTGCTGATACACTACATTTTCAGTCGTGAACTTCAGCTGCTGAATCTATGTTTTCATTATGTGTCTGCCTGGCACTTGGCACAGTGGGATCCAAAAGCACTTCTTCAACAGTCTGCAAATAAAGAGTAGTTTCTTCTACCCAGCACGGTTCTGCTTGAGACCACAACAGGATGCTACAGAGGTGGAATGGGATGCACAGGGCAAAACTGTTCAAAATTTAGGAAAAAGTTTGAGTTCTAACATGCATTTTAATCCATGTTGATAATGTCAATGTAATCTAACAGATTTGGCTCACTCAAAATTAGTCTCTACAAGCAAATCATACATTGGTTTCACTGTCTGGGTGTTCAATTTAGTTTCCCAGACATGGGTGTTTTCTACCATTTGGAAACCTTTAAAGATTCAAAGGCATCAGTTCCTCTAAGAGGTGGCAGCTGCAAGCCAACTGGGATATGCTGGGATGTCTCAGGTCTCACTAGGCACTTATATCTAGCCAACTGAATTGAGTCCAAGATCGCTATGCATTATAACTTAAGCCAGCACTTCAGTCACCTGATGTAAGTAAGATGTCTGCACATACCTGAATCCTCACCTGAGCCCCATTACGCTTTTTCTTTCAGAGGCTCCAGCACCTCAAATGTTCTGAAACCCTTAAATTGGTCTTACTATTGCAATGCCAAGGAGATACTGACACCAGAACACCAGTGTGGCCATCCAATACAAGTGCAATTATATTAACAGTGGTCCATTTTTCTGATGAGCACCATATCACTACTAAATCAGCACAGCACACACTATATCACATAGTGACACATGAAGCATATTCCAAAGATGCCAAATGAAAACTTGGGACTACAAAGTCACTCAGAAATCTTTAAAGACAAATGTGTAGAACAAAGGATCCTCAAAAAACTCAGAATCATAGAATCATAGAATAGTTAGGGTTGGAAAGGACCTCAAGATCATCTAGTTCCAACCCCCCTGCCATGGGCAGGGACACCTCCCACTAAACCATGCCATCCAAGGCTATGTCCAACCCCACCTTGAATGCCGCCACCAGGGATGAAGCATTCACAACTTCCCTGGGTAACCCATTCCAGGGCCTCGCCACCCTTACAGTAAAGAATTTCTTCCTCATATCCAATCTAAACTTCCCCTGTTTAAGTTTGAACCCATTACCCCTTGTCCTACGACTACAGTCCCTAATGAAGAGTCCCTTCCCAGCATCCCTATAGGCCCCCTTCAGATACTGGAAGGCTGCTATGAGGTCTCCATGCAGCCTTCTCTTCTCCAGGCTGAACAGCCCCAATTTTCTCAGCCTAATCATTATGATGGCTGTACTGTAATGGTCACTCAAGGAAGAGACACAGCACATAAATCACTATAAAGAAGTAGGGCTCTTCCTTGACTTGATCTGAAAAGACAGATAATGGCAACTAGCATCCCAGATGCCCTACTGAAGCAAATCGTCCTAAAACCAAAGCATGTGTTACGATGAAAAGAATAATGAATGCTGAATGATGAGAGAATGTTCTCCCTCTCTCTAAAAAACAAACAAACAAACAAAAAGATGCACTGATACACTTCAGAGTACAACCAAAAGTACAAGCCCAGCAAGGCATTTTGTGAAGTATACCCCATGGCACATCAAGGTTACACTACAACCCATTTGTCATGATGCAAGTCTTGGTTTTCCAATTCTGTCTCTGAATGCCGGTTAACATTATCTGTGCCTTGATGGCGTCTATCTGTTTAATGAATCACACTAAATACAGCCTAGTTGTTGCACCCAAAGCAAAATGTCACTTTAGCTTAACAACCCTTGCATTATCACCTGGCTTTATCACATACATGATAACAGACACTGCTTGGGAGTCTGTTGATCCCACCAGAATCTCTCCTGTCCTGCCTGCATGGCAAAATACGCAGCAATGGGGTTTAGTGTCACAGTCTTCCTCTTTCTAAAAATGTTACCTCCCTCCCCATGAACATCAGAAATAAATTCAACTGACCCACTCTAATTCTGCAGCAAAGACATGCTGATGGATGAAATGTAGGCCAATCAGTCAAGGGTAACAGCACAATGCATAGGCCCACAGCAAAAATCAAATCTGATTAAAATTAAATTTCTCGTAACAGCATAGGGGCCTTTATGCAGAAGGGGAGAATCTTGTGGAAAAAGGCAGAGGGAGGGATGTTTTTCTTTCCTTAGTTCAGAAAATAAAAGCCCCTCCTCCATTTTGCTGCACATCAAAAATCAATGATAAAAGACAATTTTTCTGCCTGTATTCTTTCTTGCTTTATCTACGGCATGCCTGTCCTAGCACACAGGGGATTGCCTGCATGGAATTAAAACGACTGTTGCTCACTGAAGTCAACCAGTTAACGTGTTCAGTACTTACACACTGAATTCAATCATCAGAATATCCCAGCAGTATAACAAGAGCCATCATATTACACAAATGGCAACCACTGCAGAGACAAAAGGCAATACTTTCCAACACTGTTAACAAGGAAATCATAGTCACATTTTAAAAAGCTCAAAGAAAAATTACTGTTTTGTCAGTTCACTAAAAAAATCCCCTACATTTCAGTTGCCACTCCTTTTTTTTTTTTTTTTTACATCTACACCTTTTTTTTTTCTTTTATGCTATTGCTATTTTCTTGCTGCTATTACTACTGAAACCAGCTACTTGCAGCTGAACAGAAATTCGTAACACAACAGAAGGTATAAAATGAAACACTTTGTGAATAATAGGTCACCTGGGTTTCTCAGGCAGGCATCAAAATGAACATGTAGCTCATCTCTAAACGAAAAGACAAAAAGGTCCTAAACCAGTTATTTAAATCAATTAGCATGCATGTGCACACATTTCAATAGCCATCTTTTCACCCAGAGCCACACTCACCGCTTGCTTCCAATAGTCACATCCAATTCTCTTACACTCCCAGCTAGTATCTCCTGCTGCTGTTGTAAAGGTCTCCGTGTGAGCCTGCACTCCCAGGCTTGCCAGCAAAATAACAAGATGAAAAGCTCTCGCACCACCCCTAGCCCAGAGGAACCCTGAGCCTGGCACCCCGAGCCACAACAACGGCACTGCAGCCCTCGCTCTAGAAAACAAATATTTTTGAAAGGCACTGCCGCCTAATTCCAGCATTCATGATGCCAACTGTGAAAACAAAAGCCGCTAAAAACAGCGCGTGTGTGCAAGCTTAGCCACACATAGCATCTTAGCTGGAATTAACACACGTTTTCCCCCTATTCTTCCAGCCCACCAGGGAACAGAGCAGTTGATTACGCTAAGCAAAATAGAATTCTGCACCAAGTATTGCATTCTTCCTAATTTGCAACTGTAGCTTCTGCTGATCGGGACAGAAGACACAGCCTGTACTCAAAAGACCTGGAGAACAAAAGAAATACTGTATGAATTAATACTGCGAATTTCTGTTCAGAGCTGATAGAAAAAAGGTAATTAAGGCACGTGCCTCTAGCTGTTTCTCTCACGCTTTAACACGAAAGACAAGACAATCTTACCAGGATTTACAGCTATTTACCAGTATTCACTGGATATATGAGCCTTGCATCCTTGCAAATGCGCCAGCCAGTTTGAAAGCCTTGCAGAACTGAATCTGTCTCAACCTCTGTGTCTCATTTACTGTAACACAGAGGATTTTCAAAGCCATGCCTCACAACAGCTGGCTTGTTTTTGCTTGCTTCCTATGATTGACAAGTTCATACAAGCTCCGTCAACTTTAACCTTGATAAGTGAAGGCTCGGTCTGTATTGTGTGTTACATCATCAGAAACTTCTGACCTCAGGGAAAAGATCTCAGAGACTTCAAAGCTTTTCCTTTTTCCCACCCCCAGCCCCTGGATTTGGTTATTAAAAAAAATAAAAAAAAAATTTAGAAGTCCTTTAATTTTTTAAGTTTGTTTTTTTTTTTTTTTTTCATTTGTGAAAATCATGATCCACAGTTCAGAAATGACAGCTCTGCAAGTTTTAAATATTTAAAATTATCAAAAAAGATCAGTGTATTACTAGGCTCCTTTCTGAGCAGCGTTCAAATAACTCTTTAATGTTAGAGGAGAGTCTCCATCAGCAGCCCTCCAGCTTGAATTTTTTTGCATGTGTTGCGTGCACAGGCACTCCCTCTTGCAGGAGATTCTGCAGGGGAAGAACTAAATGCTTTTATGCTGCATGTGCAAATTGCCACCCCCACGCTCCATCTTTAGAAACCAAAGGCATTGTGGCCTTCATCAGAGCAAAGCTCACGCTCCTTCCAGTTTTTCTATAAGAACACATTAAGGGCTTAATAGATAAACTGTGAATGAGGCTCTAATATGTATTAAAAGATCATTTTAAAAGACAACCACTTTAAGAGGATGTTAGTTAAATTGCATGCAAAATCATGTACAGCAGTTGTATATTACGGTACAGCACTAATACCCAGTTAATAACCCCCTCAAAAATTCTTCCATCTATCTTGCCTAAAATTTTTATACCTACCAAAGCTGTCTACTTGATGTCAAGATACCAGAGAAAATGAGTTCAAGAAAACTCGTCCATTTACATAATGGAACATAAGTCTGACTGGCCCACACAGAGGAATGGAAGTTATAGATGTGATATTACTTTTTATCACAAAACTTCATTCAAATTTACTGGCATAAACAGTCCCCTCTGTGACAGCAAATCATAATCCATGTTGCCTAAGAGCTTATAGCAGAGGCTAGCTTTTAGTACCAGAACACCATAAAGCCACTCCATGTATCAAAAATACATGAATTGCTGCTGCACTGAGGAGACAAATCAGTCACCTATTTCCAAAGATGCTTTTCATCAAGTAACTTAGGGGAAAATACAATCTACAATACATCAGCATATGATGCTTTTATGAGTGTAACCACTGAAGACTAGATCTCACATTATTGCTAATCTCCCTACTCAACTGTTATCATTAAAATAGCCACAAGAAGATAGCTGGATTTCAAGTGATGCAACAAAAACTTAAGTCTCTAGATAGTTTTCATTCTAATCCTCTTTCCAGGGAAATCAGTAAAACCAAATCAGAACTCAAAAATTGACTAATGCCTACAAAAATTATCTGTTTCTCTCTCCACAAACTTTTTCTTTTTGCTCACCCCCTATTTCAGTACCTTCAGAATCACCTCTTGGACTTCTCCCAGCTTCTCACGCTTAGTAACACATTTGGGAGCAGGGGAGGAAACTTGCCATTAGAAGAAACTACCCTCCAACACTTCCTTTTATCAGACCACAGTGTTCTTGCATACCCCTGGCTGTCACTGAATGCACAGTGGAGAAAACAAACGTGTAAGTAGAAATTAAGCAAAAAGAACTTCACTCAGTTAAGAAGCTGGATGTAGAAAACTGGATATGTGAGGAGGGGTTAGAAAGAGGGATTCAAAATTCACCTAACAAAGGCAGAGGGAGAAGCCACACTTTTAAGGGTGTGGGAAATGAGCAAACTGGACAGGGGAGAAACAGGGCTGCATTACTGTAGCATACTGTAAACCAAGCACAGGCCTTGGAGACAGTCTAGCACCCATTTAATGAGATCCAGCAGCTGCTGGTGAGCCAGAGCAGCGCATCCCACTGACCTGAGGACACGTACCTGGCATCTGCTGGGCTGAGCGCCCTAGCAGAATGATGAATGAGAAGGCAGTGTAAGTGCCTGCAAGGTTTAGCACTCTTGTGTAGCCACAACCAATACTAGATCTCAAAATAATGCATTTGGGATGCTCTTGAAGAACCATGCACCTCACCTCTCAGCTCAAGCAGCCTGGTAGTTTTAAAGCAGACAACAGGAGGAAGAAGAAGACTACAGATGGGACAATTTATCATGCAACTCCTGCCTTGATGCTCAGGCATGAGAAGAATTTGGTTCAAAACTTGACTACTTGAAGAGCTACCCTGTGCCAGTGGCCATATGTATTTAGACTAATCTTTCCTGAAAGACCAGGAATCTACACTGTGATATTTAATTTTGAAAAGGGCATTGACAAACATGAGGGGAATATTTTTAAAAGGAACATGCCAGATGGTATGATGCTAAGAGATAACATGAGGCAAAAGATACAACATATGAAACTCAGAGAAAATGCGTAACACCTACAAAAACCCCAGACCACCCTTTTTCCTCCCCTTTCTTGGTCCCCTCCAAAGGCTGGATTAAACAGTAATTACAAGGACATCCACCAGGGAATGAAAGTCCTTCCTAAATGAAGAAAAATCAGAACTACTCAAGCAAAACAATGTCTAAACACAGTAAGGTTAAAACAAAAACAAAAACAACAACAAAAAAAACCAACCTAATAAAAAAAACAAAACAAAAAAAAAAACAAAACCAAAAAAAAAACAACAAAACCCCCAACAAAACAAACGAACAAAAAAAGGGTACAAATCTCTAAAGGTGTTGGAACAAAAGAAGTTAAAAAAGAAAAAAAAAAAAAAGAGCTGCTTTTTCAAACACAGGTATCTGCCAGACACATTATACAGCCCAAAGTACGGTAATAAAAATACAAAGAAAACAAGGCCTTAGCAGAAAACTGACATGGACTCCCCTTCCTATTTTCATAAGCAAAGAACAGCCTATGTGGGAATTATTGTCAGATATTGTCCACCATATACTGAGTAGTCATGAGTTACCTGGACTACATGATAATCACCTGAAACTCCCACAGGAAGTTGCTGAAATAGTATCTGTGATGCACAATCGCACATTCCTCTGATATCTGGGCAACTGCTTGAGCAAAGTGACACATGCAACGTTTGGGAAGGGAAGGCATGAGGGCTTTGAAAACAGAGAATAAGAGAAAGAGAGAAAAAGTAAACCAAAATACTCCTTATGAATACGAAGAACTTCGGAACCATGAAGTTAACATCTAAATTATGCCAAGAGGTAGATATTATATGAAGAGATTCAACAGCTGCATTAACCAGCCTGTTAAAATGACAATCATTTGGGCTTTGGCAGAAGAGATGTGTCTTGGATTCATTACTATTCTCAGAAAGACACTGAGAATATACTCACTACACTTTTGGACAACACAGATGTGGATTACACAGACTTTTTGACTTTCAGAAGATTCTAAAATAAAATAAAAAAAATTACATGCACCAGAGGCTTTAAAAATTTGACTGCTACGCAACAAAGTTCTCACAATACCACATAACAGAACTGATTAGCTCTAAATGATTTACAAAAGGGTGAAAAAGAAGGTGGCAACAGTTGCTGCTATGAGGAAATTATACTGAGTAATACAGACACAAGCCAAAGATTTCTCACCATTGAGCAAATGGGCATAAAACAACAGATGAAATTCAGATTTAATAAATGCAAAGTAATCCCCAGGACAGCTATTTCTATACCTCAGCAACATATACAATGATGTATAACTGAAATTACTGCTATGCGAGAAGGAAAATTTAGCTGTCATTGATCAGTCACATACACTAGCACACTGGAAAGATAAAATGGTTCATGGCAATGAAATGTATTTATTGCAAGTATTTACAGAAATCTAAGGAAGACAGAAGGTGGCAAGGGACTCCTAATACATGAACAGATGCTGCTGGATGCTGTCTTCCTTGTTGCCTCTATCTGCACAGGAAGAGACACAGAAGTGTTTTCCGAGTTTTGGACAAAATACAAACTTTGTAACAGCCCAGGACTGTACTGCATCATCCACTACTCCATATGATACATACAATGACTTTGATGGCAAGAAATAGTGGTCTGATGCCTGAAGAACTCCTTATCTCAAGATAAAGAAATACTTATGTAAATAGAAAGGAAGGGCTTCAGCAGCTCACATACTTGAAAATCTTTGTTAACAGCCAAAAGCCTGTGATGATGCACATTCGCTCTTCTGCACTTCCTCCAGATGATAGCAAATAGCTGCACACAGCTTGCTGGAAAGGGAAAACTGCATTTTTTTTTTTTTATTTTATTATAACTTGTCCTTTTTTTAACTTCTAACTTCATGTAAGAAGGCATTTGCATGTGTCTTCTGAATTTATTACCGGTAGGAATTCAGATCTCTGAAGCATTACTTCAACCAAACTGGTATATTCTGGCGACATGAAAAGTATGTTTTCTTTTCCCTTTAATGGAATAATTAATCTTCCTCAAAAAAGAACACAAACTTACATAATAGTCCTTATTATACTTACATTGATTTCAAAAGAGAACACTCCACTTTCTAAGCTCTTGAATAAAATGAATCTAGAAATGGTTAGTACACTGCGTATTAGATAAAAAACCACAATCATTCCTATTTATAACTTATTTTCTACAAAATAGTACTTGTTAGGTTAGCAAACTGAGAGGAAATAGTTCTTCATTTTAGAAGAATTTACGTGAAAAATCACAAGACCTGCAGGTGAAGTGTAAAACAGAGAACTCAGACTTCTTTTGCACCATAAAATATTGAAGTTTGTTAATACATGCATGAAATGTTTGCCTAAGTAATTTTTCACAGATTTGTGAGGAAGCAGTTGCACAAGATCATACTATTTCTTCCTGAAGAGGAAAAGGAAAGATGGCGAGAACATTTTGCTTACACAGCTCTAGCAATGTCTTGATATGTCCTACTGAGACTAATGACTGAGACACGCTCACCCTGAAATATTCATTCAGGAAAATCTTCTCAATTTGACTCTGAAAATGTATATACAGTACATAAAGAACAAAATCCAAATGCGATGCAATGCCTGTAAGCAGAGCTCTGCTGAAGTATTTAAGCAAATGGCCCTTTTGCTACATACAAAAAATCCAAAACCCCACAAACCAACCAATCAGAAAACCCCTTCAAGTTTTGCACTTCAATACTCAGTTCTCAACATAAGCAGATACTACCATTGTATACTGCTACTAGAATACAGTTTTTGATAGGACGGTAAAAACCCCAAAATGTATAACCCAAAATTACTGAAGTTGTAAAAAAAATGGGTAGTTCCTAAGAATATTTCCAAAGTCTAATCTATCTTCCAGTGTATAATTTACACTATTTATTACTGCAAGCATGAGATTACATGAGAAACTCATTACTTCAGATGTGTAATGTGTTTTTTTTCCCCTCTGCTAGCTAGCCCTTATATAGCCCCAACCCCTATAATGGTCACAAACCAAAACAAGCTCAGAGAAATGACTACCAAAACATGCATGCATGTTTTATATGTGTATACACATATACACATACATCCATATATACTTCAGATATGTAAACACATATACAAATGGAGTATATCACTCATTCAAAAGAATCAGTATCCTTGAACTTCGGAACCTCTCTATAGGCTCCTGCTTCTGTCTTGTCAAGAGATTTTTTAGAACATTGAACCTGGGCATTTAGGTCAACTTAAGCATCAAGTAACGATTTTTACTTCGGTTGTGCATGGCAAAGGCTGTTCCTTTGTCCTCAAGAGCTCAGACAGGAACAACTACTAAGGCATGGAAGAATTAAGTGAAACATCTTACAGCGTTTAGAGTCGAGTCATGCTGTGGTTCTATACTTGACATGCACATGCCCTTGCACTTGACACCTATTAAATGTTGAAAGGTTTTCTGTGACTTGTGATCTCATAGATCCTTTTTCACTTTTTGAAGTTATGTAATTTTCATACACATTGCAGAAGCAAATTAATAGAGGCACAAGTCAAATGTTCTTAGAAAGTAAATAAAAGCAATGGCTGTGAACATCTCTAGTAGATGGCAATCTTAAGAACTAGATCACAGAGCACTATTCCTTTGATACAGATTGACCTTTATGTGCGCTGTGTCATCCAGCAGGAAGCCACACAGACTACAGGTTGGAGCACACATTTCCGTCTTTAACCTTCTGAAGGGCTATGTGGGTTTAGAAATTGTGGAGACTTCTATAGGGAAGTTAATTATATAACCGGCACATGCTATTTGGCAAATCCAGCGACAGGCACATTTAAAGGATAGACTTTGCATCTGTGAAAAGCTAAGTGTTAGTAACTAACCTGAAATAGGAGTAGCATCACTAAAATAAGAGAATCAATTTTTGTTTTCCAGATCGTTAGACTTGTGTAACGCTTCTAAGCAGACCTAAAGTTAAGAACATACTTAGAATCGCATCAAGCCTCAGTGTAAAAATATCAGCTCATCTTAGATGATTGCTTGAATGCCTGTAAGTTCGTAACAAGAGTGGTTTGGTTCTTGCATGAGAGATGATAATGGCGCCTATGGAACACTACTTTCCCTTCATATAAAAATAATACTCCAAGCTATTAAATACTGCAGTTCAGAAGAACATGTAGCTTTGCTAAAAAGGGAGATGAAACAACCCAAATTCTCTGGAAGCACTCAGCAATCTCAGATGGGAAAAATACAGCCCATAGATAAAAGGAGTTCACAAACTATCTTCATCAGCTTAAAAAATCTCCAACTTTCAGAAGAAATGTTAATTTAGGTTTTACAACTGTGTGCTAAAAAAAAGAGCAGCACCTAAAAAATACTGTAGCAAAATGAGCCAGCAGCAAAAAGCCCAGGAGAAAAAAATCGCTTAGCCTGCACTTTCTTTTTTTAACCATTTGCTGTTACAATACTCCAACCCTTTTTCATTCAAGATTCAGGGCATTAAAAAGACCTTATATTTCACCTGAAAATAATGAGGGAAGCTGTGATGGGAAACATTCAAGGCTTATTTAAAAGCCAAATTATTCAATTTTTTTTGTTTTTAAATTTTTTTTCCAAAACAACAGGGGAGGAAGGAGGCCACAGGCACCTTGTATCGTTGGGACAGTCTCTAACCTAACGAAGGCACCCACGGACGCCCCAGCTGGCCCTCAGCTCGGGTCCCCACACATCTAACCCACATAAATGGTGACGGGTGTCTCCTGTGACCAGCACAGCCACAGTGCCATTGGTAGCACAAAGGCAACTGTAGAAGACAGGCCTCAGCAGCACAAAGTAAGGGCCATCAGCAGTATAATTCAAACCCAAGTTTTCAAAGAAAGTTTTAAATATGACCACAAGTTTTGGTTAATATTAACGTTCAAGAATACACAATGGATTAGGGAGATCTCCTAGCCATTTGCAGAGTGCTAGTTTTTAAAAGTAGGGAAACTAAATGCCTATAGGGCAGCTCAAAAATGGTAAAATCATTTCATGTCATGATGCGTCAAGTTCCTTTTGTGCACAAGAATGCCTTGTTAAAAAAAGAGTACATGGAAATACATATTCTTTCCCAGAGGACAGCTATGCATCATCATGCATGTTCACAACACAGAAATTAAATGCCCAAATGAGAGCTTTTGCTTATTTAGTTTTTTTGACTACGGAAGACATACAAGTCCTCTGCATGACACGAACGCTGAGGGAAAGACTGAAAAAGTGACCATTTAACAAAACCTTCGGTAATGCAGTGAAATGGCCAAATACTCTGAAATAGCATGCCAAAATAAGCTTTGGTTTAAAAAAACAGAAGTTCCTGCAGCTGGTGCCCAGTCATGTGATTTTCGTGGATTCCCTGATTATAAAGCGAGAATTGTGCTGCACAAACACTGCTAAATGCTGGCATAGGAGTATCATTCACACTCTTTTGTGATCAGGGTTCAGCACTGCTGGATGGAAATCATTTTACTTGTCCAGAGATGCTGTTTGCCTACAGAGGCTCATCTGCTCCCGGCTTATTGTGCTGCCACCTCCCCCTCTCCCTCCCCTCCAGCCCAATCTCCCCTCCATGCACATGCGCACACAGCTTGACACCCTCGTGGGCTATTCATTTTGAAATCACTATGGTAAGTACAAAGTGCTACAAGGAATTAGAAAAACAGCAGGTGACCTCTTCGGCGGGGCCATAAGCAATGCAAAATATAAACAGAGAAAACCACAAATAAATACTAATTTTTGAAACTTCTACAGTCACGACTAGCGTACATATATGCTACAGTTCATCATTTTCTCTCCCCTTGAGAGATTAATACCACATCCAGAGCTGAGGAAAGCCCATAGAAGTTATTTTTCCTGTACATGTGCTTCTTCTGCTAGGAAACCCTGATCCGTCAAGCCTGGTGACAGCAGTGTGTGCACATCTCAGTTCAGCTGCCACACACACCACTTCAGCAGCTGCAGTATCAGCAATCACTGAAATCACTGCTTACAACAGCTTCTGCAAACAGTGGGCCAGGAGGAGGACACCCCCCTGCATGCAACACATTTAAGGACTTTAACTGCATTGTGTATACAGTCATACATTTGAAAAGGATCTGAAATATCATATAGTTTCATTAAAATACAAATTAACAAAGAAAAGCAGAGCTGATCAAACCTGAAAATAACTTTTGGTGGCTTCTGTTCACGTACTGCATTCAGTAAAGGCAAAAGTAGAGAAAAAGTCCAATTTACAGCACTACTGTGTTCCAGTAGCATGCCGTCTTTGCCAAAGATAATACTGGAAAACCCTTCTGGGAAACCTCAAGCATTCCCTCAACCCTGCCTACCCCCCTCCACCAAAAACCTGTAACTGATAAATATGAAAAATACCTGAATCATTTCATGCACACAAATAAGAATCATCTGGCTCTGAACACACTGTAATACACTCAACACTTAAGAATTTCTTCAAGCTTACCCTAGACTCCCTGTAAATTTCAGTCCTAACAATAATTCTATCATACAACTTGAAATATGTGGGGAGAAGGAGGGAAACAAGGGAAAACAGCATTGCAAAAACTCTGAAATAATCAGCAAAACTTCCAGCCTGGGTCAGAGAAAGATCAGATCAGAGTTGTCATAAGGGATCTCTTAAAGCAAGAAATTGAGAAACACTTACCTTACAGTGCAGTTCCTTTCATCCAGATTGTTAACTTTAGAGAAAATACGCTCCCCATCTTCCTTTAAATCCTCTGCTTGCCTCCTTACTTCAGCTGAGACTTCCTAGAAGTGGTTTATAGCAGAAGTAAGACACCAAGTCATCATGTTTCAGACTCCCAAAAAATCCGTGATTATGGAACCTCTTATTTGTGGGTTTGCTCTGTTTGAATATACATGAAGTCAACAGCACAGTATGTCTTAAGCTTGCTTGGTTTTAAGTGGTACAGTATGCTATGTGACCTCTTGCACAGCACTACTGACCTGGCTGTGCTCGACTTACTGCTCTACTTTTGTGGATCTACAGAAGAGTTTAATATTTATATCAGCATTTGCAACTTTCACTCAGCAAAGACAAAAAAAATGCAGCAAAGAAGTTAGAGTAGAGCTGCTCCCGTTTTAGAAGATGCAAGTACGCACCAGCTTTTGAATCCCTGAGTGCATACTTCAGTTTCTCAGCAAAACACACAACATCCCTGCTCCAGAGTTTTATTATCTCACTATCTTCAAACAACCACACCCAAAGCAGAGCTTTGCATTACAAACACTGAACTTACAGGAAACTTAATTGCGCATTAGCACTGGAATCATCTGAATCACATACGCGAAAACGTCTTTACTTACTCAAGTCTGTTAGCATCTTCAATGTGCTTATCACCATATTTTCCAGGTGCCAAAGCAGGTGTCTGCTTTTTGCCCCAGGAGGCCTATACTGAACTTGAAGGCACTGACTAATAAACCAGAAATGCATACATGGAATAGATGATATGATTATTTTTCTGCTGGGTAGGCAATTATTAAATAATTTAGTTAATTTAATTTTCAAAATAACTTCCATGTGAATATTTCCAGTGCTTGGAATCTCTTCCCTAATAAATTACTTGCATAGTTAAGTCTGCACGTAAGAGTTCAAAAATAAGTTTTGCCAAACTTAAATACGCACAAAAAAATAAGAGAATCCACAACTTTTACAGGTCGACGTATATGTTTCTTTTTGAGCTATTCTTATGCTAATCCTTGTCTACACATATGTAGAGGTGCCACGTGGATGTGTGTGCATGTATGTATGCATGCAATGTTATTACCAAGAGAGGAAAAAGCAACATACAATTGCATTGCCTCAGTTCTTTTCTTGCATAAGGCGAAGTTCGATACAGGTTGAACATACTAATGACTCCTTATACAATGAGGCAATCTTGGAGCAGCTTGAACAACATCTTTTAAACAGAGAACTTAAGAGACTTGGCTTCTCTGTTTACTTCCCCTGCCACCTGCCAACCATTCCCTGGCCCTGCTCAGTTAAAAATTAACTTAATATTTACACGCAAGTTGAACAGACATTTGGCATCTCTCTAAGGAATAAATTTATACATCTTAAATCAAGCAAATTGCCATGAAACCCTAAGCAGTTTCACTTGTTGCTGAAGTGTAGCTTTAACAGGCATGTTTTTAATCTCTAACTTTTATCAGGCAGAAGTTTTGTCCTACGTAGCTTTTGCATCAAGCCAGTTTATAAGAAGAAAAAAGGAAATCCATGGAAAATGATCAGACCATTAACAAGACTGGACAAAAGTAGGCATTATTTACCCTTGGAACATTTTTATTCGTAGTTTCAGAGAACAGAGAGATTAAAATGGGGAAGGCAGCCATACCAGTGAAGAAAACTATAGATGAAGATTACTTTGATCCTCCTATACCTCTACTGTAAAAAGAGGATATTACCAAATCAATATTTGGCTACAACACACAAGAGATTACTTTATTCAATTGTTCTTTGCTACACTTAATTCCTGTGCAGTGCAAACTTTGATCAGCTCCATTTTACTTATGGGAGCTACCTATAACAACCATTCTCTTACTGACAAAAGGCAAACGCCATACTACATTGTGTTCCTAAAATGGAAATCTTCATAAAAATCCCCTTCCACCACTCTCCTGTCCCCCACCTGGGCAACTGGAAGGATAAAAGCAAAAGACACTTGTACCTGTTTGTAGAAATCAGCAGAAGGAGATGATCTAGACCTCTCATGGGTGTACTGTGCTTTCTCATGTTGTTCATGGCCGGCATCAAGAATATTATCGGCTGAACGGTACCTCCCTGAGTTCCGTGGCTCTATCAGCTTCCACTGCTCCTTCCATGACGCCTCATACTCTGCAAAGGTTCCCAGGCGCTGCGGCTGCTCAGATTTCACAATCCCATCAGCAGCCTTACTGCTGCTACTATGGGGGACGTTATCTTTTGCAGCATGTACAGTTTCTAGTCCAAGAGAGGCTGCCCGACCTCTTCTCTCATACCATGACTCCTCTCCCTCCTGTCCACTGTGAACTTTCCTATCTGGCCTCTCAGGCTGTCCCTCAGCTAGACTGCAGGGTTTCTGTGGTGGTCTCCTTTGCGCAGGCTTACTTGTTTCTTCAAAAAATTTCCACCTGTCTGCAAACGAGCCTAGGGCTTCTTCAGATGGATTTGGACAGCAATGAGCACGGCACTCATCCTCCGTCATTCCCACCTCATACATCTTCTCCGGTTCAGAGTAAGACTTCATTTTTTGCTCTGTTGTGAACCTCTTCCTGGCTCCGATGCGAGAAACGTGATGAGTGCCACTCCCTGTGGGGTTTGGTTTAGCTTGTGTAGCCTCGAGGAATCCAGACACATCTTCAGAAACCAAACCCGATAATGAACAGTTGTAACTACCAGTTTTCCGCTCGGGTGACCTGGGTAGATATTCAGTGGGGCTGGGCTCCAAGTCCCGCCGTTTGAAGGACGTTGCCCTCAGAACCCTAGCCTGGGCCTCCTTGAGGTGATCTTTGTAGGCAGTGGTAAAGTTAGCGTCTGGGGAGACAGTGACATTTTCTGCTGAATCTGGCTTCCAGGTCTCGCTGCACTCCTCCATTTCAGATGACCCTACTAACGTAGCAGTGCTTCTACTTTTCTGCAGCTTTGCTCTTCTCATTTGGATCTCATTTCTCAGGGTTGTTGCAAAACGATCACTTCTTCGTGCCTGTTTAGACAAGTGAGTGTCAAATGGGGCCTGTCGCTCTGTTACCACTTCTGAGCTGCTGTTAGATTGCTTTTTCCCTTCCTGAGTTAAGGAGTGCAACATTGGGGTCTTCTGAGGAGAAATCTTGCTACTCTCATCTTTCCCCCACCTAAAATCTTTCTGAGTAGATCTTTTTTCGGCGGCAAGGACACAGCCCTTTACGTACTCCTGTTGACTATACCTGGTTTCACTTTCCTCAGAGCTGCTCTCAAAGCTTTTCTTTTGTACATACTTTTCAGTGTGATTGAGTTTTCTACCTTCTTCTACTACAGCACACCTAGCATCCCCGCCCAAAGGGTGATGACTGCTGTTCTCACACCCTTTCAGTGAAGATTCAACAGATTGTTGAGGTAGATAGTATTTTGGTTTTTGGACCACTGTGACAACTGCAAGATTTTCTTGAGATCCGAGAGGTGGACCAGTTCCCACTCCAGGTTTCCAGCTCTCATCCTGGAGTTGTAGTGGCTTTGAGCTTCCCTGAGCAGGCTGTTTTACCGTCACACAGTAATAGCGACTCTGTCCAGTGTTGTCCACCTTCTGTTCAGCAGCACTGTTCAAAGAAGAGGAAATGTTGGGGAGCCCAGCTTGGTTTGGACTGTAGCCATGAAAATGATCTGTAGGTGACTCCTGAATGCCACTACTGGACAGATAATGTTGCTGATCTTTAGGTGCAGCTAAGATTCTTGCATTGTGAAAAAAAGTGCTTTCATCACTGTACTGGTGCTGGTGGTGGTAACTGTAAATAGGCTGTGCAAACCGAACATCAGTGCTGGATAAGGATGACTGCAGTTTGTTCACAGTTCCTGCATTACTGTTGTACCTTTCACCAGCTGAACAAAAAGTGTGTTCTGAACTGAGATCAGATTTATAATTTGAGCTGCTGACTCTCTTGTCACACACCCTGGATGGCCGCCGCTGCTGCTCCACAGTTTCCAAGTTCCAGTCATTCCCGGGCTGAGACCAGTTCAGGGCTGCGAAGTGATGCGTGCTGGCACCCTCTGAGTACACAGAGCCATGGGCTTTCTCATGGCCTTTGGTAGCAGCAAAGCTGTCACTACGAAGTGGTGGAGGTGGGGGGGGAGGAGATGAAGACTTGTTCTTATCAGGAACATACCACACAGGTCCAAAACTGGACCTCCCAGAGCTGGTGAGCTTGGCATCGGGGTGCTCCTCTATTCTAGGACTTTTATTGTTCTCATATTGGACGGGAGCTGACAAATACCCGGGTTTTTCTTCTATTCCACTGCTGTCATTCAAGAACTGGCCTGACTTGCTTCCATGCTTAGAAGTCTCCCAGTGGCCTACTTTGTATAGCATGTTCTCTGTTGAAGAAGTGTCTGTGTTGGACAGAGTGTGGTCAGGGGTGCTAGAACTTGTGGAGAAAGACCCGTAGGCTGAATCCCGCTTACTTTGGCTCCCTAGATGATCAATGCTACTATTAGACCTTGCAGAAGAAAGTCTTCCATACTGGGCTACTTGTGGAGTGTGGTCCCAGCTGTCCATACTTCCCAAAGAGCTGAATTGGTCAGAAGTGCGATGAAGACTTGACTGATCCCACGAGTTTGACAGGTCATGAGAAGAACAACTATGGCTGGAAACAAACAAAAAGCCTCAGCGTAAATATGCCAGTCAAAAAATGCTACAACATTATTATAAATATACAGCCACCAATTTTACTCACATTGGTTAAGATCTATCTGCATAGCAGCTACTCAAGACAATCTATTAAAACTGGAAGTTTGAACACAAAGTCAGGGCTTTATACTCTGCCACTGATTCAAAGCTTGAAATTTGACTAACTCAACTTCCCCTTCTAAGTTTACCAGTAAGTAATACCTTTTTGTCTCCTTGAAGGCTCCCTCTTCCCTCAGCAAGTTGTTTTTTCTGGTTTTGCTTCTACAAATTAAGTCTGGACTCCATTAGCTCTCTCTTTCCCAGGACAAACCAACTTATTTTTCAGCTTATTTTCCAGGCACCCTGACTCTTACAGTGATTAAAACTCACATACTTCCCTGTTCGTCTTTTGTAATCTTACTACAAACTTCTTCAGCCCGTAAAGTTATTGCCTTGTCCTGCTTATCCAAATCTGCCCATTCATTTAATATGTTAATTTCTACCTCGTTTCTAAACGGAGGTTCACTAAAAGCATTTGTCTCAAATGCCACCATTTATAATTCTGAGCCGCCACACGCACCTTACCAATACGGTTTCAAACCACTCGCAGGTTGACACCTTTACAACAATATCATCATTCAGTTCCAGAACACTGACAGGAAAATGATAGGCGAAGATGCCGGAGCAACGTAAGTTTTGCATGGCCAAAACTAAACTTCCGACCTTCCTTCAAGAATCCTTCTTGCCACCAGTTCCCCTCGCCACCTTTTCCTCTATAGAAACATCATCTTTGATACTGTGCTTTCTCTAGATAATTTGCCTAGGACACTACTTCAAAATCTTGCTGCTTCTGTTGTTTTCCTACCTAATCAGTTTTGTTCTGTTTTCTTTCTTTTCAGTCTTTCACAGCACTCACCTCCTGTCAATCCCACACACTGATACTGGGATGACAGTCTTTCCAATTATTCTCATCACATCTCCCTGTTTGAACTTCACTGGCAGCTCCTCCTGTTTTTATATACCAAATTCAAATTCTTGCCCTTGCATGCAAAGCCCCTTGGTAGAAATCCCAGAATTATTTCACTTCCCTGTAGCTATAATTAAATGAAACATCTATCAAATCTTGTGCAGTAAAGAAACTTGTGAAAGCTAGCAATGAAATTAGATTAGTCCACATAAAATATACAAAGAGTGATATAGATCTTTTTTTCTGTCAAAAATATTGCAAAGGTCAACTCAACAGTTCTTTGGAATTCAGCATTAACGCAGTAATTGTTTTTCTCCCCCCATCTGTTACTGTAGCCTTTGCAACTTTTTTTACACAACACAGTCAGAAGCAATTTATGTGAAATAAGAGTGGTATACTTGTGCTTATTTTCTAAAAGCATTTTATTAACAATATGCACTAAGACTGGCCTCATCTTGTGGGTTTTTTGTTCTTCTTTTATTTTCAGAAATCTAAACCACCTTGCTGAATACTTAAAAGGATCTTAATTGTCATCTTGGGCAGATACTGTGGCTCATGTAAAAAGTGTCTTGGGTCACTAATAGGATCTCCTTTGTTAATGAAGAATGTAGGGCATATATTGCTATGAATTGCTGTTATTTCTCACTTCAGCACTAAGATATTTTGGCACTGATTAAAATAAAGATGACACTTGTGCAGGAAAGCCTCAATTTACAAGTCTCATGTAGGTCTGCTGGCATCAAATGTGAAGCAGATATTATCAGCCTAAGAGGGGAAAGCTCTGTTAGAAAATGCCTAACGGAAACCCAACAGATGCAGCAAAAGCTTCAAAGACAGGACAGGAAAGTTTCTGATGGTGTGCTACTGCAAAGTCCTTAACTGCAGGGCAATCACCTCCTGAACCCTGACCTGACAAGAGTACAAAAGCCATTTCTCTGCCAGAGCCTGGCATCCCAGGATATCCTTTTCTCAATGTTTTTGTTTAGAGTGGATTCACAAAAGCACCTACACTGCTGGTCAATGTCTGGCAAGTAAAATCGAACAATAATCTACAAACACCAACCTTGACTATTCTGGCTAATAAGTACGCTTCCCCCACCAAACCCTGGGGCATGAGCTTCAGCTTTTGTGCCCTCCCAGAAATGACATCATCTCAGCAAATCAGACCACGTGGGATTACAGACCAGATGTACCTGACCCTAACTGCCCCAAGACCTCAGTTTAAGCAGCCTTACCAAAGCATACCCATACCAGAACGAAGTTGAAGAGGATATTATTTTCAACTGCAAACCCAGGGACATGAAAAAAAGATCGTAAGGTCCTCTATTATACTATATCCTACTTGAAAAAAATGCAGGGTCTGAACTTCTGGCAATTTAAGACAGCTCATATCCATAATTCCCAGGAAAGTGCACTCAGCCTTAGTCTAGGGTGGGCTAGAAAAGCCTGCATCCATGTTGTTAAGGTATGACTTCTGTAAAAAAGAGAGCAGAAGACTCACAGAGGGAAATTAAAGCACCAGAAGCTTACAAGCTCTAATGCTCTAGCCTTGCGTGAGAGGCACTTACACCTGCCAGAACTACTCTCTCTCCTACTGATACTCCAGTGTAGATAGAGTCCCTTATGGTCTGTTTTCCTATGGTTTCATGCACCTTCTCAGAAGTTCAAATTCAGTAGGCTGGCAAAAAAACCCAAAACATCCCTCTCTCCCCCCGTTCCAATTTGCCTGTAGCTTAATCTAGTATCAATCTAGGTAGTAAGGACAATTTATTCCTTCTTCAGTCTATTTCTATTACCTTCTTGCATACTGCTGCTTTCAGCTACTGACTGCTGTGTCTCTGGTTCAGCTTAGTGCTTCACTTAGAAGTGCACTGTGCTTCTTGGTTTTGTGAACTGTACTTTGAGAATGGGGAATTCTCTGAAGCTGCTCACCTTTTCTTTTTGCAGAATCCCTCTCTGCAACTGGGATTCTCAAATATCCAAGTCCTTGGCCTAGCACTCTGGGAATCCTAGGCCTCCAGCAGCAATAGTATGAAGTCAGCTCTGCCACTGAAACTGCCTTGGGCAACAGACACCAGGACTGACAGATCTCCCATACGTCACCTTTCAAGTGGGCAGCAAAGGTGGGCAAGGGGTTCAGCATGGCAGTGCCCCAGCAACCCTGGTATTAGACTGTGCTAAAGCCATTAAATATTTCAGCAGCATCTGAGAAAGAATTTGTCCTTTTCATTAATGTTGTCTACCAGCAGTTGCTGCTATTTCTAATATGTGGGGGAAGAGGATCACTCTATTCCCCTCCTCTTCTTTTACACCCACCATTTCCCACACAAAGTTAATTTTCAAACTGGCCTTGAACCAAATTAATACTTTTTTAAACACTGTGATTAACCTGGCTCCTATAAAATCATGCTGTGAGATGCGTCTTGTAGTGTTTCACTTTCACTAGATACAAGGACAACTATCAGGAAGAGCAAGAAGCATATACTGATTCACAGCCCAGTTAGAAGACTCAGTAGTCTGAAAGCAGAAGTATCTGAGAGCTCCTGATGACAATGCTATAAAGGTCTTCCAAATTTCGGAATTTTGTTCCTAAGTACAAGGAATCTTACTTCAGTAAAAAAAATCTTTAAACCTTTTCTGTCTAAATGTTAGCACACTCACACTTTATTCAAGAGCAGATAGCAAGTTATTTTAAAAACAGTAGAGAGATTCCAAAGAAAACAAATTATGTAACATAATTGTAAAAATCATTTTACAAACTAAAAGTATTTTTCAAAGTAAAATAGAATCTTAAAGTATTCATGTTCTTCTAACTATTATGATAAATTAATACCAAGAAATAATGATGGAGAACATACAGCAGTCGGTAGAGGAAATGCAAGCCTGCTTTCCAAACTGGGATTGTGCACCAGACTTACTTTCTTTAAGGTTAGCGTAACTACAGGCCAAAGGGAACTGAGAAGAAAAAAAGCAACAAAAGAAAAAAGAAAACCAGATCACAGAAATCCCTCACGAAAATGCTGAAGAATGCCACCTATGAGCAGGAAACAAGCAAGAACCTGTCACCAGACACAAACAGGCATTGCCTGAAAGCTTAACGTTTCACAACTAAAACTGCATGGGTGCCAGCCCTTCTCCCCTAGTGCTGAATGACACTTAACAAGTATCAAGGTGCTTTAAACAGGGACTGAAAATCACTGGTCTTATCACCTCTCTACATGAGCAAGAACACAGCTGTAGGGCAGATCGGATTACAGAAAGTCAGTTCAGCTAATAAAACAAGTAACACCTTCAAATCCAACAGTGAAATATTATGCACCCTCCCTTCAGCAAAAGGCTTTTTAATAGTCTGAAACAGTATTTTCAGTTTCTTCTCTCCTTACTATTTCACTTTCAGAAGGTAAATTTTGATAGTTTCTTTTTGCTCACAAAGGCTTAAGATTTTACCAGTGGACACTGAAAGTAAATGCAGAGCAAGAAACATAACCTTTTGACTACCTTTAAAGCTAGTGTCTTACCTTTCAGTCACACGCACATATCACATACTGTTCTGAAATCCACTCATCCATATGTCAAACTTCCCCCTTCAAGCATTGGAAGGACAGGCAACACTAAAGACATATAATAGAATGATTCTGCATTTGTTGTTTTAAGAAAACACTCAACAACATGATCTACGTTCTTACTGTCTCGTCGTGGAAGCTTACTGCACGTAACTTCAGCAGAGACTCACCTTGCATGGTAGCGCAAGTGCCAGGAAGCGCAAGCATTGGAGGAGGAAAGGTGTGACGTGGCTGTCTCGGGTTGACTTTCTGCAAATTTGGTTGCGTGCCAGGAGTGAGGCCTGCAGGCTAGGTCATTTCTCCTGCAAATGAGAGAGGTGCAGCGTACTGGTTTAGCAGTTTGTTAAGGCGATATGCAGCAAAAAATCTACCAGGGCACTAATCAAACGTTACACAGGTAGGACAGAGGAATAATGACTTTTTTAGACAGCAAATGAGGCGACCTTCTACATGCATGCCGGTTTTGAAAAGACACAAGAATTCCTTTAAAATGCTTGAGATGCAGTGAAATGCCAAATGCCAATACTCTCCAAGGTCTGTGCTTGGGTGGTTGGTTTTTTTTTTTTTGTTTTGCTTTGGGTTTATTTATTTTGGGGGTGGGGTGGTTTTTATGAGGGGCAGAGACAGGCAAACAAGTACCTGACACGTATCCAGAGCTTTAACAGTTAAAGCTAATACTGAAGACTTATGACTTTTGCAACATGACAACAGTACAGTAGCACCCTGGCAAGGTTTTAGTGTAGTAGGTAGGTGTTTATGGGAGAAGGGGAAAGAGTTAATGACAAGAAGGAATAAAGCCATGTACGTTTTTTCAAACAAGTTAGTAAGAGAGACATAACTAATAATTTTAACTCCAGCCAAGTTTTGCTTCAGCTCTTAAACTGTTTGGCATGCCAGGTACAGAGGATTTTAAGAATACATCTCTAAAATAGTTCAGCAATTCATCTACATCCCCAAGTATCTACTTGGATATTGCCTCCAAATGTACATGCTTGTGTAACTGAAGGGATCCCTTTTAAGAAATACAACAGCAAGTTGTTAGAGCTCTGTACCTTGCAAACCTTCCTGCAAAACTGCTCTACACTCCTCTGCCCCTTCCTCCTTGTTCGTTCAGGAGTTAGTAATAACAGCCTGCACTTCCAAAGACTTCCTGTTTGTAACACCTCTCAGCACTCAAGAAATAAGTGCATTCCTTTCCCCCTCACGTTACATAATCCTTCCGGGTAGAATTCAGCAACTTCTGTTTCCATAAGCAGATGCTGAGCACAGGTCATTTGTGTAGACCCTCTCAGTCACCCAGGAATGAAGCAGGAACTTCTTCAAGGTAATTCGTCCCTCCCTTCTCTTCAGCTCATCCTGGAGAAAGTGTAATTTAAAATTCAGACAAGGTATGAGACAAATCCCATCCTTCCAAGTCACAGTCTGAAACAAACACTTATAGGACCTTAGCTCTCGAGGATTTTTTTAAACACTTAGCTATTTCACTTATGTATTTATGAAGTTTATTACTGCAAGGTTAAGTAATTTGTCTAAGCTACAAAAGCAGTCTGCTAAGCTGACAGCGTTCCCTATCTTCAACTTGAACTCTAAAGGCAGTTCTACATTTTTTCACCGATTCCCCCATTTTATAAACTTGAGCTATCAGCCAGCCACTGGACCTAGAGAACAAAGCTAAAGCTCATTATAGACTCAGTATCTTCAAAACAAGTCAAATATGAGTACATAGCTTTTTGCAGTACATTCAGGAAGATTTGATTAATTCAGTGACGGACTGCCTTTCCAAACTCTGCATGCAGGACTAAAAAAGGAGAATAATATTTCTACAGGGAAACCATAATTTCACTAACTGTAGCATCATTACTGTCACTGAAAAAAGAAGTAATTGTTTCCACGAACAAATGCCTATTCTTCTCAGCATGACAAAAGAGGAAACAGCTAAGCAGAGCATCACTATGTTGCTCCTTCTTGGTAAGAACTGAAATTCAGAGGGAGTGGAGAACCCCAAATACCTTCAGGGCAAACAAGTGCAAAAGATTCTGCTCAGCCATGTGATGCTGGGCTCCAGACAGTCCCTGCATACTCCAAGGGCACCAAGCCTGTGTTCAGGTATGGAAAAAAAACCCATTCCACTGTTCAGCTGTGCAGAACATAGAAGGGTTTGCTCCCCTCACAGCTCACCTCTAATGGTATTGATACCAGCTTGGCAAACCACAAATGCCTATTTAGGCAAATTCAATAGACCTCCTAGGCATCAATTCAGCAAAAATGTTTATCTTTTATGAGACAATTACTTTTCTATGATGCGCTATTAAGGAAGCACAAGACTAGAAACTAACACAACACAAACAATGTTTGGAGAGCAAGGAAAGGTTGGGAAGAGGGCTTCTGCAACCGTTTGCTATAGGCTTGGCAAATCATAGAAGGAATCCAAACAGCAGGAAGGAACAGAAGGGATGCAGTTACTAAGTCAGTACTGTACCTCATGGAACTTCTCAAGATCTTCATAAGATAGTTCCTTGCTATGTGAACATCATTTTCAGATGACATGTTCTGTGCTACAATATCCACCACCACTTTCATCTTCCTGAGCAGCCAAGCAGGGGGAGGAACAGACCGAACTGAGTTGTGACATGAGGCAAGTCAAGTGGACAAGAACTTACCAGTTGTTTCTTTTTTTTTTTTTTTTTTTTTTTTTTTTTTGGCTTTGTGAACACACATATATTTTGAGACTTTTTTTGAGTTATTTTTTTTTTAGGTGTAATAGTCTGAACAGCCTGAACACACTGCTGGGATACCTAGAAGGTGGAATAACGTAGATATCTGCTTTTGTTGAAATTGACAACACGACTAAAAATTAATTTACTGTGCATAGTCAACAGAGCTTTCTGCTGGATTCGCACCAGCAGAATTTAAATTACTAAATTTAATTACATTTACTGTGTCCTGCACTTCAAGAAACATTTTTTTTTTCTAATAAGTGTGGTACAGCATGAATATTGATTCCAAAACTCAGCACAAATGTGTAGAAGGACTGGAGAGAAAAGATTAAAAGACTCAAAACAAGAATATTTTGCAGGCAACTAAAGATGCTGGAAGCTGAGCATTTATATTCTAATGTAATAGCTCTGTATTAACTCTGAGTGACAGAATGAGATCATCTAAACCTACAACCCAGAAAACCTCTTGCATAAATGGAAGCATTAATAAAAGCATTTCCCTAAGAGTGTCTTTCTACCAGTGTTTTTACAAAAGCTGCTGGAAGGAAAATGCTGGTAAGCTTTGAACATATGATTGAAAGGGACACCCCACCCCCCAGTTTCTAATGGCTATAAGAAATCCATTAGATAGCGGTCCCAATGACATGTGTGTGCAAATTCTTTAAGCAATAAAACAGCCTTTCCAATCCAGTTTTTCAGAATAAATTTGGCCTTTTTTGTTTACTGCTTGGAAGTCATTGAGAATAACATTACGAATTTCACAGGCTACAGAGTTCAGACATACTCGTTTAGATTGCTGCAGCAGTACTGAGGAGGTTGACTGGATGCGGGGGGGGAGTAGAGAAAAAATGTACTTCCTTGATGAAGAGAGAAAAACAATTAAACTGGACAAGCAGGTTTATCTGTAAACAACTAAAGTCAGAAAAGTACCTTAAAAATGAAAAGCAAACAGGAAATTGGATAAAGTTTCAGTTTACCAAATTTTATTTTCAGTTTACTGAATCAACCGAATACGAGCCATTTCCTCTGTTTTCAGCACATTCTGAATTCCTTTAGTAAAGGTTCAGATAAAAAGCCAGCACATACAGCAGAGGCATGCACTCCCCCTCCCCAACCGAATTTGCTTTATTCGCATCTACTGAAGAGCACCCTTGTGGTAACCCTCTTGCAGTTGGAGTCTCAGGAAAAGGACAGGCAGTTCCAGGGACCGGCGTCCATGTGGGAAGGATTTCTAGGGTTTACTTGTTTGGTTCCGGCCCTCTGCTGAACAGCCTGACTGCTGGCTCCCACAGACATGTAAGGCTGCAGATCTTCCTTCACTGCGAGTAGCAGCAGCTACACATGGCAGAGGCTTGTGCGTTGTTTCTGAAATGGAAACTTTTCATACCTCTTGTGCATCTCGTTACTGGCCCCTTTAGCTCAAAGGAGTGGTTTTAAGAACAGCTGTGGTGACATACCCGAACAAGGACACTCTGGCCCATCTCAAGAACAAGGTAATGAACAGTTCCTATGGGGATTTTTCAGGTAAGACTTTGGAAATGTGAAAATGAACAAGAGTCATACTAGTAGGGCATTTTAACCAGGCCTGCTCCGCCACCTCCCCTTTCAAAGGCTATCTGCTGTTACTTCTGGTCCTTAGAGTGCCTGAAATTCACCAACCCGTATGTCTGCTTTTCACTTTGAACCTAAGGAACTGTTCAAAAAGGCTGAGCTGGGCTGGGGAAAGGGGGGGGATCAGGAGAGCCCCCACCGCGGGGTGTCACCACTAGGAGGGTTTAACCCCTCCCCTCCCCGCGCACGGAGCCGCGCAGCCGCCGGCGGCTAACGGCAGGCGCACGGGACCGCACTGGAACGTCACTGCGGCGCCCCCTGTCGCATACAGGCGGCACCGCGCCGCCCACAAAGCGGGCTCTGTCGCCTCTGAAAGCTCCCTCAGCGCTCCTGCGCGCTTACTGTCTCCTGCTGTCAGCACCCTTATATGCCAACGAACCCCTCCTCAGGACATTACCGTGGCACCCCGTTCTGCGACCCCGAAACATCCCGTGGGTAGTACGTATTTTCTGCTCTGACTGCAGAACGCACGGCACCGCTTCAAATTGGCAGGCAGCACCCATAGTCAGAGTTCCCACAGCACACCTAACCCCCAGGGGGTTGGAACTAGATGACCTTTAAGGTCCCTTCCAACCCAAACCTGTGTATATGATTCTATGATGCTGTGATTCTATGATTCTACAATTTAAGCGGAAGGACAAGCCAGTGGCCTGTGCGAGAACTGAACTGTTACACAATGCCAGCATTGATTTTCAGTTAGAACTCTAGTACTGATGATTTATATTAAATACTGTTTTGAAAACTACACTCAGTTTTCACTCACTTTAGTTTCTACAGAACGTTTCTGTTCCCAAAGCTGCAGACCACCATTTCACAGCATAGTCCATGCATTTCAGGATACAGATTCCTTGCAAGCCCCAGAATGTGGGAACCAGACAATGTAGCTAAGCTGAACTACAGCTTTCCAAATGAAATCCTCCTCCTTCCACATGCACCATGATGCAACTCCAGACTTTCCACCAGCAAATCAAAGCCTCTCTCCAGCACTTTGTTTTTAAAATGGCCCAAGTTCACATCTTCACAGTTGCAGCAAGAGGTACAAACTACTTGCAGTTATATTTAGTCTTGCATAACCAGGAATGTGTCCTGATTCCAGTGGTAGGTAAATGGCTGCAAGACTGCCCTGCCTGCATGCCAAGGATGCAATAATAGGGAAATGCAGAAAGGCTGCAGCACAGAGATAAAAATGGAAAGTTACACGTGCTTAGAGGTCAAATGCACAGTTCATCGGCATTCTCAAGCAAGAAGCACGCTCGGACAATGCACATACCAAATGGCACGTCTCACAAGGTGCCCTTGGATTGTTTCAAAACCAAATAAACCAAATCATGCTGCACTTGTTTGTCCTACAGAAAACTTCCTCTCATACATCATTAAGACGCTGGTTACAAACAGTGTTGCCCCACATCAGCCATGCAAGTTAGCTACGAGCAGTTCCATCTTTGGGATCTCCTCAGTGCGCCACTCATTCACTGCTTCTAGCCCAAGCAGAGAAAAAGCCAAGAATTTGTAGTGACAGCACAGGTGCCCTTTCTTGTCCCCTTACAAATCCTGCACGGACTCATAGTTCCCAGCCTTCTCACCTTACCTCCTTTAAAATAACACTAGGCCAGACATACCAACACTTCATTAATCAATTTTCTGTAAACCTGTAAGTGCTGGGGAAAAAAAACTGCTTCCAAGACATTTTTTTTTAATTATATTGCTCTTCAGTTCACCAACCTGTGCTCGATGGATTAAAATACACTAGAAGACCCACATAAAATGTAATTACGTGGATATGCAAAAGCCACTGTAAATAAACTACTAAATCACTCATTCAATTTATAGAAAGCATTTTTTTGATTTTTCTAGTCTTCTGAATCCTTGGTGGAATAGAAAAGAGGATAAAAACCACCATGAAGCTGCAGTGGCCTCAGGGCCACAGGGACCTCGGATAATAAGAAATCAACAATATCACTATTCTGTATTCAAAAAAATAGTTTAATGTCTTTTTCCCTGCAGATTGTTAAGACCTCACCCAACTGCCAAACCTGGGAGTTCATTATTAGAACAGGATTATCTTTTTCTAAAAAGAAAAGATAAAATTGCTATCTGAACAAATCAATTATTTTTTGGAATGAGCCCTTAGTACTGCAGAAGCCACTGCCTTCCACAAACACATTAGGTGTTCTCTCTCTCAGGCAACTCTATTCATAGAATTCAAATTACTTTATGTTATGCTAGTCACCACTTGCACATCTATCTGTCAAGACAATATAGGAATAAGTATCTAAAATATAACTATATAAGGAATGTGAACAGCTTCTTGTGTCACGCTCAATAATTCAATATATCCATGATTTCTTCTAATCAGGGCTGAAACGGTTGTTATCAATTCCACTAAAAAAAGCTTTAGGTTAAGTGAAATCCAATCCTCTCCTTTCCCCTTGCCATTTTCAGTGTTGTCCTGCTTCCTAACATACTTGTCAGCATCTTCGGATGCAAAGGAAACCAAGCAATGGGTAAAAGTCACATTAAAAGGAGGACAAAGCATCCAAAACTTGAGGTTGAATAGTTTCCCTAAACACAGTTATTCTCCCACTTTATTTCTTTCTCATTTCTTTGAAAATGGAGAAGGGGAATGGTATGTATGTGTGAAAGAATATGAGAAAGTAGAAAACCACATGAAGTCCCCAACATTTTTCATGCAACAATTACATATTGAAGGATCCCCCTCAAATTAAAAACTCTCACAATATATTTTGAAGTAAACCTTCACTTTTGAATAACTAATTATTCAAAAAGTTATATACACACACATACATATATATACATATGATATGTACATATATATACAGACACACATATATGCAAAATCACTTTTAAGGCTTTTCAAAATTCAAAATATGCTCACAACTCCTCTGTCCAGGTTGATGGTTTTGCATTTCAACCACTGGTTTTTGTCTTCCCAATATACCAAAGCCTCGCTAAAACCTGACTCACAGGCCACTTTTCAATTGTCTCCCTGCTTCTTTCTGGAGCATCACAGCCTGAACGGCTTTGTTCCCCTTTTTTAATGTTGTCCTACTGCCTTTCACTCAGATTCAGCCTTGGAAGTCTCAGCTTCCTGCTGTCCTGGGGCTAGGAAGCAGCCATTCAAAAGCTTTTCCTAAAGTACACAGTATGCCAGCATTCATACCACCTGTCCAGGAGATCCTTGCACATCTTTTCAAGGAGGGATGGTAAATTCAGGCTTTGTCTGGGTGAGCCACACAGTGGCTGCATAAAACCCCTCTCTCGAAAGCCAGGAAACAGGGGCCTTCATAGCTGAGGTAGAAATATCAGGACTTGAAATTTTAGGTTACCTGTGTAGACATCACACCCTTACTTTGTAGAGATTGAGCTTAAAATGTGTAAAATGCCTGCTCATAGTGAGTAATAAACCTGAAAAAGTACTAGTAAATATAATCACAGAAAGTGTTTTAAGGCAATGCCTTTTACATCTGCCTTTTTGTGCCTTTTGGATCTATAATGAGCTTTTCAAAAACAACACACAACGTCTCCTCTATTTCACTCACTCCCTGAATACAAAAATTGCCTGAATGGAACTTTAATTGCGATGAAAATTTGAAGGTTGTTATATATATGGGGTATCTGCTGAAGATTAAATGGAAATGCTTTCACATCATAATTGTCAAATGCTGCTTAGATGAGATAAAAAACCCCTAGTACGCCAGCTCAACAGTCTAGGAAAGCGAATTTTTTAAAGGTGAAGCTCAATATCAGAAATCATCAACAGCAACATTACTGTCAGTTTGCAAACTGCACTGTTTTCCAAAATAAACACGGGAGGGATGACATATACAAGTTCTTATTACTACTGGCAACACTCGAGCCATACCAGAGTTTTTTTTCCCAAGACTTTGCTTCTCTATTAGCAGCAGAACAAACCCCATCTGCTTGCCAGAGCCACTGTTCCTTGCTTATTAGCAGCTATTCTTTCTGGAAAATCCCCTTTGACATACTTCACTGAAATGGGATGAACCAATGATGAAAATTAATCAGCTCAGTATACAAAAAAAGCCTCTTCTCTGACCTCAGACAGCTGAGCCCCACTGCCTGCATCCCCTTGTCCTGTGACAGACACAGGCAAAAACCCCAGACATCCAAGATTGTGCATATAATATGCACAGACACATAAACTGCAGAAGATGAACAATTAGTGAGAAAATATGGTAGTCTCCAGCACCACTCATATACAAAAATCAAAAATAAAGAACAAAATTTTCATACAAGAAAAAAAAAATCAGCAGCCTTGTCACCCTAAGACAAATCTATGGCCACCCTAACTGAGAGTACTCTTCAAAACTGAAATTATTTTGATGAGCAGAAAAATACTAAATGAAAACTGGGATCCCAAACAACTTTGGAATCCCTGTTACTTATCAAAACGTAGACTATCCTTTCTGGTTAAAATGTACTGAAAACACATTATAGTTGAAGAAAATTGTGTCTTAATTAAGGAAAGCTGCTAACAACTGAAGAGCCATGAAGCAATGAGCAAACCCAGTCTAACAGCAGTCCCCTGAACTCCTTGCAACAAATTTTCATATCTTCACCTTCTGCACCAGCAGCAATTCACACAGCTCAACCATCCCCCTGGACAGAGTCATCAGTGCGATTTCCCCTGCAGCACGCCCACTGCTTCTGTCTTCAGACCCTTTCCTCTCCCCAGCCCCATTCCCATATTTGTTTGAGGTTGGCTATTCCCACTTTCCCCTCTCAAGAACAAGGCAAGCTCTCACTTTCTACTGGCCAGTTCATACACAGCCTTTTCCCATGTGTGCCTTTATGTTGGCAGTCAGACAGGCTTTTTTGTAGATCTACTGTGGTTTCAGAAGGAAAGTTGCAATGATAGAAGACGGTGCTGCAGTCACTTAATGATAATGTTAGAACACATAGGAAAACATTGAATACTTACCAAATCCATCATATTGGGCTAGTTAATTATACTAGATTTAAGAGCTCTGTCAGTGGCTGGTAAGAATTATTTAATGGTTTAGATAAACTGCCTTCAGAAATGACTTGGGTTCATCAAGACCTAAGAATGAAAAATACCACCAGCCAACAGGATCAGGAAGGGAATTCATTCAGAATGACAAACTTGTGGCCTAATTTAGACTTCCTTATCCAAAAGCCATTTCTACACCTCTGTGGAACTGTGTTGATAGTGGTGGCATATAAATGCAGAGGATAATGCTATGCCAATAATACATTATTGGCAAAATTGTTCACAAAAAGGAATGGCTAAAGCAGATGCACTGCAGCTATGGTATTTAATTCAATAAATTTTTAGAACAATAGTGCAGATCTCCATTACCAACAACATAGTCCCTTTTAGCCAGAAAAAACATTGGAATAAGAAGCAGAATCAACTCAACAGGCCCACATGAAGCCTTTTTGCTCATCTGTGTAAGAGCTTGCACTTATTAGGTATTCCCATACTGCATCTCAGTATATTCTCAGTTTATTCTCAAAACACTTGGGATTCTCAAGTAATCTTCCAAATAAATACTGGCCACCTCACACAGCATCTAGGACCCATTTATTCCAGCTCAGCCATAACTGAGACAAAAGATGAGTGCCATACTGTAGAAAAAAATTACAATATCTTCCACATTAACAAAGAACTGAATAAGGTTTTTATGCAGAAACTTTCCCTTGAGGCATCTCGGTCTCAGAAGGACAGCAGAGATACGAAAGAAAAAACTGCTCCATAAAGAAAAGCAAAGTATTAGGGGAGCTGGGAGAAGGGTGTGGAACAAAACCTCCTCTTTTGCAGCAGCCCCTTCTGAACTACACGCACAAGCACTTATAGTGCTTCCACTGAATGTGACATTTGGAGATAGCTGTGCAACTGTAAATCACACTGTGATATATGGCACTGTTTCTAAAAAGGATTTTTATTGTCATAACAACTCATTTCAGATTAAAACAGACATTAGAGTTTTGGCACATTACAGAACTCATAATTTGGGCATGAAATCTCAGCTGCCTTGACGCGTTAGAGGCCCAAGGTGGTTATAGTTGCACAGTCACCTTCTGAGGCAACTTCTCTCCCCTCACTTCCCAGGGGCTGCTCAAGTTCCAGGTGAAGAAGCTAATTGTTCAATTCCAAGTTACATTCCCTTCTTAATCTCCAACTGATGACTGCAGCTGTAACAGCATTGTAACAAGAAGCAGTACAACTTGTAACATGCATTCATATACAATTTCTCCACTGGAAAGGGCAGATATTTTCCTGCAACTTCATGGAGCATGAGCTCATCTCCTCCTATGCCTGCGTTAATTTGGGCCCAGGCTCTCCCAACATTTTGTGTAGAGACTCTTCACTGAAGTAGAGGATATCTGCATGGCCAGGTGAAACACTGTGAGTGCTGTACTACTGTCAAACAAGAGCTCCTACCAGCCTGCAGGGCTGCAGATCTGCACCTTACCCTAAGAAAGGAAAGGCCTTTCCTTCCATCCCTAGAGAGATGGGGGTTGTAGTGAGCCAAGTGAAAGCAGCTGGCTCCCCTTCTGAGGCTGGCTCTACAGCCCGCTTCACATCTCCCGACATTTTGTTCTGTCAGAAACAGAGCAGGACCCCAACTTCAATTCTCCAAAATTAAAATCTGCTGATAAGGACACAGTGGTTAAGCAAGACCAAGATCCAGCTGATGGCCACAGAAGCAAGAATGGATGAGAATGAACTTTCTGCATCATCTCTGTTACAGGTGAGTATCTGGGTCACCCAGAGACAGTAATACACCTCTTCTTATTGCAAAGGGACTAGCAGCTATGCCTGGAAAAGACGGGTCCCTTTGTTCTCCGTACATAATACTGTACCTACAGGATACACAGACTTGTCTGCTTCTCCACCCCTGTCCAAACCTTCCTCCCTCCATCACACACCCAGAAACAGAGGGGTGTGTCTGAATCCTGAAAATAGAGGGTAAGGTCCTTTCCAGCCCTAACTATTCTATGATTCTACGATTAATTTCTTCACCTCTCTCTATAACATGAGACCCTTCCAGAAATGCAGACGCCAGCCACGACTGACAGCTCATGAAAGGGAAATGCAATGAATACAACAGTATCAAACTGGCAACACCTCTGCCAAAGATTCACCCGCACCAGCCACCTCATCCCCTGCCCCACAAAAACAGTAGTGGACATGGGCAAGAGCCTGTCCCCTGTGCCACTGGCTCCAAGTCAGCAGCTCCCAGAACTGTCGGTCTGAGCCACTGGTCCAGCTGAAGAACCCACAAAAAAAACAAAACTCAACCCCTCTACTTAACTTTTAATCACAACAGTGCTGTTTCCCCTCTTTTGTATACTCTGGGAACACATGCAGGCCTTATTCTAAGCAGATATATGACAGCCTTAAAACACATAAAACTGTAAGTTTAAAAGTGACCAGACAACTCTGATTTCTGGCATTCCCAGAGCAGAACTCGTTTTGCTTAATGGATAATGTTCTTGTTGCAGGCTCTGAGGCTTATTTTGCAGAAAGTGAACGTGCCAAGATATGCACCCCATTTAACACCATTAGTCTTGAAAGCTGGGTTCAGTCACTTCACAGTAAAATAAAAGCTATTTTCCAAGCAAGATTGAAAACAGAATCCCTTCACAGCAATAACAACACAAATCTTCAATAGATTATTTCTCTTCCAGTCCACCTCACACCACTCCTTCAGATCTCAGTCTTTAGGCACCCTAATCATCACCAAGAATAAGTTTTACAAGGAAGTCAATCTGGCAAAAATAAAAATACAAAACCACAAGTTGAAACATGTGCTGGGATACAAAGAAATCAAATTGGAAACTACCTCCATGATTTTCCAAGGGTAGATCAGTTACAACAGATGACAAAATACATGGAAAAAAGCTGTAGCTAATACTCATAAATAGTTAACTCCTGTTCCTAAAGTTTGTGTGTAAGAAGCTGAAGAGGCTACCAGAATCCCTTAGACTTAGTTTAGTAACTTCACTTATCTGTGCACTCTTCCCACATAAACCAAGGTATGGATCCTGATGCAAGGTATCTATGGACAGTCTCACAACAAATAACAGTATTATATTTACATGCAAGTTGTAACACTGGTGTTAGGGTGGTATAGAGCTCTCTTGGGGAAGTTTAAATAGCCTCAAAGGATAAAAAAAGACATCTTTCACATCTAAAAATGATCATTGAAGAGATCTCTGAAAGAGGGACTTCAAATACTACATATCAGCTCCAAGTGATTAATGAAAGTATAATCTTTTATAGCTTTACTCAAAGTTCAGTGAGGTCAGCAGAAATGTGTGATGTGTTTTATGTGCCAATGCTCTGCTACGTATTATTATGCTTTATTATAAACCAACAGTAACCCTCAGAAGTTGACTATAACTCTTCTGGGATCCTGTCTCACAAATACAACAGGCAGTTCCCATCCGAGCAGCTCATGCTTGGAGGGAAGCTCCATCAGTCTCACTAGATTAAGGATTTCTCTAATGGAGCTGGCTGTTCTGTCTGGTCACCACTAAGCAGACAGAGACAGAAACGCATTCTGAGCCCACACTGCCCCGGCACCCCACCTTCACAGTATCTGTTCTTGAAAAGCAGGAAGAAGTGACTGCCTGGCATTAAGAAAAAAGATCCTACTCTGCCAATTTATCATTTAACACACACTATCCCCCCCTTCCCCTTTCCAAAACCGCATAAGACAAGTGTATTTAAAAGTTTTATTTTGTTTTGTTTTCCAGATTTGGTCACTACTGCATGTTCCACTCCTTCCCAAGAAGAAATCCCATGATCCCTTCTTTAGATTTACAGGGAGGAACAAACAATTTTGGTCTCACATGTTTATCAGCATACTAGTTTCCTCTTGCACTGTTCCGTAAAAATCTCCTTGCATCCTTGTGCAACCTCTGTGCATGTTGGCAAACTGCTCACAGCCTGGAAAACTTTTTCCACTGAATTTTCTTTTCACACCAATAAAAGCTCAAGCCTGAAAAAATACTCAGACCTCAACACTAACAGACTGACACTGCTACTCCATTTGTCCTAATGATATTTACTGGGATGGAGAGACCAGCCCAAGAAAATTAGCTGTATACTTCTTAAGAAAGTAGCAACTGCAAACCACCTCAGTGCATGGCCTCGCTGGGAGAGGAGTGGTTTTGGTCAGCAGCACAAAGCACACTGTGAATCCAGGTCTGTGTAGCAACACAAAGCACACTGAATTCTGTGATTCTGTGACTCTGTGAATCCAGCTCTGTGTGACAAACAGGAGGCAAACTGTCAAGCAAACCACAAAACACTCTTCTCGAGTTACCTCCCTTCTTCCACAGCTCCTGGCTCCACTTCAGTAATCCTATTATGAAATTTTAATCAGACATATTCAAGGCAACCCTGCATAGCTTCCCCAGCCTCCTCCCTCCCACAGATAAGTTAATAAGACAAAAAAGGTCAAGAGAAAGGCAGCCCAAACACTTCCTTATCCCAGTGATGGGCCACAGAGGTGAGGAGCTGCTGGAGCTGACCAGCTGCCCTGCCTCCTAGACAGCCTGGCAGGAGCCTGTTCCTGCGGGCACAGCCCTTGGTACCTACCCAGGCAGTGCCTCCTTCCCAGACCCCTTGCTTAGGGACCAGGCATGTCTCACGGCTGGTGGGCAAACCTCCACATCAGGGAGCGGGAACAGGCCAAGTGACACGCGATGAGGCCTCAGCAGCGGGCCACAGCAGCAAGCATGGGGTGCAGACGGCACCCACATGGGCAGCAGGCGATGCTGGCGGAGCAGAGCATGGGACCCCTCGGCCCTCGGCAACCGACTGTCCTCCTCCTGTGCTAATCCATGCCTCTGTGCCAGCTTAGGGGATATAATTAGACTCACAAAGGAGCCTTGTTACTGCTCCCTGCTAAGAGGCCAAAGCAGTTTTGATTAGTCATACCGGCGACTCCGCCGACCTGCTGCAGTGAACGCTGTCTGCGGAGCTCAGCAAAGCCCCACAGATGACACCAGGGCACTGCTGCTGAAGGTGGAGGAGGGATCCTTACTTTTCATTTAAAGTGGTGTCTCACATGGCAAGTGGAAAATGCACTGAGATTATGCTGTTGAAACTTTTTTCAGCTGTTCCATCCTTTCCTCTTGCAGTCTTCTAAGCAAATATGTGGGTGAATAGACCTGTCTTGGGCACTGCTTTGTGCGGAAGTTAATGTCACCTGTGAGATGGCAAATCTGTTCAAGGTACAAAGCTAAAAGAAAACGGTCGTGAGGTGCTGGCACAGGTTGGCTGCCCCATCCCTGGAAGTGTTCAAGGCCAGGCTGGAAGGGGCTTTGAGCAACCTGGGCTAGTGGGAGGTGTCCCCTGCCCATGGCAGGGGGCTAGAACTGTATGTTTTTTAAGGTCCCTTCCAACCCAAACCATTCTGGAATTCTATGATATGACATAACATTCTGGGCCTCTTAAGATCGGATGGTCTGTCAATAACGTTTGAGAGTTACAGATGTTCCTCCTATACGTTAAAACCAGCCAGCCACTTTCCTGGGGAGGCAGCATTCCCCTCCCCCCCCCCCCCCCCCCCCAAGAGAGGCAGCCTGTGACAGCCCTCAAAATAAATTACCTCGGTACTCGAAAAAGCATTGGAAATCATCACCTATGGAGAAAAGTGGCAGGTACGTCTTTCCATCCCCCATGGAAACTAACGTTACAGATTCGGGGGATTCTTTCAAAGGGGTATTTATTTTAATAATCTTTTGAAAAAATAAGCTTTATTCCACTGTCACACCATTAATCCCCTGCTGCTGGCCAGATCTGCATTTATAAGCTTACCATAGTTGCTGACCATCACCATACCTGAAGATGTAAAGGATATAGTAAGAGACTGCACAGAGATTATTTGGAGAAAATCAAAAAGATTACTTCTGATGTATCCTTAAGGATCAGCCCCAGAGAATGAGCAGAAATTTACGTACTGGCCCATGTGCTGAGATCAGGTTTTCTTTATGTTCACTGACCCATTACACTAAACACACAATGACTATCTATTTTTCTGTTCTATGCTGGCTGCACTGCAGCATCGTCATCAACAGCCTAACTCACATCCTGCATATGAAATATCAATGGCTTTTCGCAGATTAAAGGAATATATGCTTACAGTTGCAAAAGAAATGCTGGAAGTATCATGGATTTACAGAAATCCTCAAATTTCAGGAGGGGGGAGGAGGTTGGCAAAAGGGCAAGAAGTAGACTTACGCAGGCATATTTGGATTTTAGTAAGAAATGCAGTTAAGCCAGCATATGGCAGAATTACACAATTACACAAATCCAATAGCTCCACTGTGTGAACTTGCTGGAAGTTAGGTGCCATATGGCTAAAACTTTCCCAGCCAAACTGCAATATTTACCAAAAAATGACTGCACTTGATATAAAAGTGAGAGCATTGATGTCTCACAGATGTTCAAGCTAATATAACAAGAGATTTTTGGAAGTAGTCTGAAGAAAGGTAAACTAGTATGACCCCTTTCTTATCCACACTAACACACATGCCTGCAAGTGCACATGCACACTGAGATCAGAGGGCAGTTTTTCATTTGATCGGTCACTTTTCCTAACACTGTTTCTGAAGTCTAAAAACCATGGAGTTACTGTGTGAATGAAGATGCACAGTCCAGCTGACAAACACTATCCTACACTTGGTGAGTGACGTGGCAAAACAGAAAAGTAAAATCAAGTGGAAAACAGAACTTTTTTCCGGAACTTTCAGCAGCAAGTCCATCTTCAAAGAACAGAAGAATAAATTGCACAGAGTACTATCGAATCCACTGTCTGAAAAACTACTAGAATTACATCAGTACATTGGAAAAACAAGTTAAAAAGCAGTGGTCTTCTTAATTTTCAAGAAAAGAAAACTTGAACCTCAAAATATAGCTGACTAATAGGATTTATAATTGGGCTTTAAAAACCTTTTCTTCTTCTGTCTTGATCTGCAATTAGATACTGATGAGCTGTCCTCCTAGACTGCAGCCAGAAGAGCAAACAGACAAAAGCAAGCTCATCTTACCTTCGCTACAGGGACTGCTGGGCATGGCACTGCATTTGCTGGAGAACAGCTGTCACATAATTGCTATGAAAGCATTTATAAAAGACTAGTTACAATATTAAAAATATCCCTTAAAGGACTGTGATTATTACTGCACCATTTTACACATAGGATCCAAAGATCAGAGAAGGTGCGTGACCAGGTATAATGCCATGCATAAAGATTCTGTCCTGTCAAAGAATAGACGCTTTTCAGTCAAATATTTTAAGGGCAAAGACCCCTCTCGGGCAAGGCCTTATCCCAAGCATAAACCTGCCTCTCTCTGAGGGAGTACAAGTAAATAACTTAGGATCATGAATTATTCTATGATTCCATGATCATTACTCTAGTTGCTGCTGGATTGCAGTACAGAAGGAAAAGGAACCTACAGCCAACTTCACACACTTGGCATTAATGCAGACATGCTTACAAAGCTATGCTGCTGGATTTGTAATCACGATGGTATCGAGTCTATGAAGTACCAAAAAACTTTTAATTAAGAACAGCTCTTTTCTGAAGAGGAAACAGTATGCTCCTAGTTCAAAGGAAATCCCTGCATTCCACAATCTGAGCTTCCAGAAGGTTCTACCACCTTACTTTAAAATAAAACACCCCCTAAGAGCTTCACAGCTCAAAACCAGAATGGGTCAAGAGTTACTCCTCCCTGGCCCCCTTCTCTCCCATCCTTGGAATCAGAAAAGAGCAACTTGGTGAAAAGCTTTTACTGGGAATACACACATAAGTTTCACAGGGAAAGGTTTTAATAACCAAAGCTGTGGGGAGTAACCCGCCCATCACCAAGAGCAGTGCCACAGGAAAAGCAGCATCTGCAATCAAGCCAAAGGTGCCCATCCCAGTCTCTTCTCCATCTGATTCTGGCTGCCAACATGGACTTCACTCCCCTCCAAGCCTCTCACCTGTCCTTCCTCAGGCATATGGCTCTTTGCCAAAAATACAAAGATGAAAAACAGTTAAAAACATAAGCGTGTTCCCTTCGAGATCTTCTGGGAAGCACATTTGGGATGCTTTTGCCTAGGCTGGTGTTCCTGCGTCATGAAAATACATGCTACCACATTTAATTCAGGAACACTTAGCCAAAACAAGCTGTGAGTGTTCTAAGGCAGAAATCCCTGAATTATACACTACTTTTTAAACCCTTTTTAAGTCATTTAATGAAAATAATGGCCACAAGAGAGCGCTACCAGCAAAGGATTCAACCATGGGGAACAGGGAGACTTGAAGCTACTCTGAATAAAAAGAAATAAAAATACATCTATTGTGGTGAGGCTCTTATATTTGCACATTTAAAAGAAAGCCTCAGACACTTAATTGCGATAGCTGTGATCTTCAGAAGTCAGGAGAGATTCTGGGTGTCTCCGGTTTTGTGCAGGGACTTTGAGACACATTCATTGCTCTGTCCCTTTGTTATCAAAGGGAGATTACTCAGCAGGTTTTGGATTTTAGGCACCTTTAAAATGACTCACTCCAAATGACACATCTGAAATTAACAGGTTGTTTTCCATTAGCATGTGCGGGTTTCTGAACATTTGTAACTCACTAAAACTCAATGCAATGAGCTAAAACATCAAAACAGTGTTTGTGGCTTTGCTGTTTGTTTTTGGTTTCCTTGCACTCCCTGAATACCCTGCACTCCGTTCTTACTTACATTTCCAAGAAAAGTGCTGACAAATTCTAACAACAACAACAAAGTCAGCCTATTTTTTCTGGAAGCAGCAAATGGAACTGCAGCATTTTCCCCCCACAGAAAACAGCAGGAGTTCCTGTTTTTGCACTTTCAGCTTCAAGTATCTTATCATATAAGGAAATGACTCCCAAAAAGTATCTCTAAAAAAACCTGACCTAGAATTTGAAAACAAAAAAAAGACAAAAACCCCAAAAAAACGAAAACCAAAAAATATAACCATTTGTTTAACTTCAACATAACCATGTGCTTAACTTCGTGATTTCTACGGGGAGAGAGGGGCTCTAAAAGACAAAGTAATAAAAGCAACCTATTAATATTCAGATGCCTTAGAATGGCAAATTGAACCAGTATTTTGACAGCTACTGACAATGTTCTGTGATACAGTTATCTGTCCAAATCACTAGAATTTTAGCAAAACAGCATATCCTACCTTAAATGCCTATTCTCATCTGCCAACATTCTCACAGAGATCTATGCAACTGTCTTTTACCTTGCTCTCAACCATTGCAAGTGTATAGCATTGCTTTTTGCTTTCTCCTCCCATGTAACCAGTTGGTCTGACCTCCCATCTGCCAGTCAGTCAGCCTGCGTTTTGAAAACTGAGCAAACAGCAGCGCGGCACTACAGTCACCAGTGCCTCTTCTAAAAGAAGCCATGCTGGAAGTAGTATTACCTTGTCGCAGCACAGCAGAGTAGCTCTTTTCCTATCTGACAACATTTTAAGTTAAATTTTACATAACAAACTAGAGAGACCTGCAAAATGCTCTGCTTCAGTCTGTGAAAACAAATAAATGCAAATAAATTATTGCGCCTTTGTGCCCTTAAAGCCTTCAGTCATTAACTTGAGCAAATTAGGATTTCACCATCACAATTTGCTCCAGTTTTCCTTGTACTTCAGCCCAACTGTACAGGCTTGAGCAGGATGGAACAGCAATTTAATTTATAAATAAGATATGCACTGTCGACAATGAGGTATTAAGCTGTACAAGGTATGACATCATCAATCTTCCTGCCTGCTAAATTCACAATAGACTACCATGATAAAGCTTTCATATTCTTGAACTGTTTTTCCTTGCTCTGCCTTGGGGGACTAGACAGGCACATCTGGATGTATGAGACAGAAGTACTGATCTTGGGATTTGTGGTATATCATATAAGACACATAAATACTTTTCCCCCCATCCTTATTTTGTGCATATTCTGCTACCTTTTCACAGTTAAGAGAGCATTAAACTACTGATGTCATTCTCTTCGCTCAGTTTTTCCCATGATTTATCAGAATCCCTTTTAGTGGATAACAGAAGTTTTGTTGTTTTTTTTTTAATGAGTATTTATCATCTTGAAGCACCTAAGATGCTTCACATACCAAAAAAACCAGCTATAAACAGTGGTTCCAGCAGGGTTTACTTTCAAATACCTTGGAAATTAGCACGCTATATAAGTACAGTGCTAAAGAAATTAATCTTCAACATAGAAACAAAAAAGGCTTCATTCAGTAGTAACACGGAATTAAAATGCAGCCTCTGACATGTAAAACACTAACAGCAGCAGCAGGAGTCAAAATACACAGGTGGGTGGGGGGTTAGGCTGTCTCATGATGACTGAGGTGAAGGATCCGGAGCAAGGAACAGGAAGCAGAGCAGCCTTTGGACACACTTCCTTTGCCCAGGACAGAGTTAGCAAGCACAGCAGCACACAGCTGCCTACACCAGCCCAACATGCTGCCTTCATCAAGAAGTAACTTGCCATGTCCTTGGAGCACACGGCCACGGAAACCCTTGTGTTGCTTGTGGCCTGAAAAAATGGGAGTGTTTTGCCTCCCAGCCATTTACCACAATGAGCTTAACCTTCCATAGCTGTCCCAAACCAGCCGAGTTTCCTCAGAAACCACATTCCAAATACCAGTGTTTCCACAGAGGTGTGATGCATTCCCACACCTATTTCAGCTGTGATTTACCTAACCACCTCCAAGGTGACCCAAAAACGGGAGTGAGGAATATAGCTCTTCCAGTCCCAGAGCATCTCAGGAGACAGCCCAGCCTTAGCTTGTCTCATTCCTGGTTAAAACACTGTAACCACATGATGCAAATTCCTGAGCCTCCACAAAGCACAACGCCACGAGCTGAGGTGCTTCAGGTTTTATTTGGGAAAGCTATTTTGCTCTGACAAGTCCTATGCCAGATCAGATTTCTAAGACATTACCATCCCCCAGAGTGCTTTCTTTCCATCAGTTGCCACCCCTGGTTCAGCTGCTCACCAGCAAGCAATGCTGCTCTGTCAGTCAGACCAACTGACTCTGATTTCAACTGCAACCCCGCAGAAATTTCCCCAAACACTGGCTTTGTCACTGTCCTTCCTCTGCAGTCAGCATGAAGCTTAACTAAACGCATTAGGGGCCATATAATTCAGCAGTGTGGTAGCTGTGTCTCTGTGCCAGACCTTGTTTCACCAGGTGATCCAGTATTATGCAGATTGAGCAGCAATGACCATAAAATAATGGGCTGCTTGTGAAAAAGATAAGATGCAAATTTGTTCAGTTATTCAGTAACTAAAGCTGCAACACTCTTGCATTCCTGGCCTTCTTTTAAGTGGTCGTTTTTCTGAAGCTAACGGTTGGATTCAGAAATTGTTTTAAAACCTTCTTTTAATCTCTTCAAGTTGGAAGCTGTTACATGTAGTTACTTGACCAAATAGAGCATAAAATCCCTACACTCAATAGGGTAGGCCACTTGACACTGAAACATTTAAGAAGCAGACACGTTCTTAATCTTGTCAGTCATTTAATCTTCAAGAGGTGAAATATGTAGCCTGAAATAAAAGTACCACATTAAGAACTGCAGCACACTAAAACAGGAGTATTATTACTACTCTACTGAAGTTGCACATGTACATGTCAAAGTTCTTGCAAGTGCCTAAAAACTCCATTGCTCTTAAGTGCTTAAAAGCAACCCCAAACAATTCAATGTTTCAAAATATATGCAACATATACAAAAGCATTTTCCAAATGCAAAGATTTCTGACATAAAAACATTATTTATTTGGTCTTTAATGGATTTTAATGGGGTTACAATTCTGTTTCAGTCAGGAGTCTGAAGAGATCTACAGTACTATTACACACAATCTCCCCTGTGTGTGCATGTGAAAGCACTATGTGAAATGGGTAAGTCTTCAGACCCCCAGATTTTAGAAGGCTCACCAGTTTCCCCCCCTCACACAAGGGGGTATATATCACAGTTTCCACCACCTACATTGATATTTACTAGTGAAAAGCAGTTCTAAGAATAAATCCAATGTACCACCTGGTAAAAAGCTATGGTTATATCCTGTAAGCACTTGTATACTTTTTCATCTTCAGTCATGTGAGTGTTTTCACTAAACTGGATGAGACCAGTCATGCTCAAAATTAACCATTTCGACAAGTGCATGCAGGACTGAAGAAAAAAAACCCTAAAACCCATTCATGACTCACAGGTTGTTACCATCTGATGCATATTCCATTCCACAAAAAAGCAACACTGCCCAATTTCAGTAATTACTTCACAAAACTGAATAGCATTGCCACAAGTAACCTTCTAAATAGACATACTCAAATTACAGAGGATTTCTTTTACCTACAAGGAAATGTCTGTGCTCTTCCTAGTAGTCCAAACATTGCCATAACAGAGTTAACTTGACAAAACATGGTGACACCTGTTGTATATTTGGCTTTCCGTTATTCAGGCTTTACAGGCTAGGTTTTTCAGATTTGTGAAGAAACAAATCATGAAAGCTGCTATAAGACAAAAAGAAGTCAGTCACAAAATGCGTATTGAGGAAGTCCTGACAGTTGTACAAGAAAAGCATCTAAAACCACGAGATAACAATTTGCTTTTTCAAAACAGGGACAACACAGCACCAGTTGGAGAACTGAAGACTCAAGTGTCTATTAGTGTGTCACTAACAGCATGAATCAAATCATGATACGGCAACTACGAAACAGGTGAGCTGGGCAGAAAATAAAGAAATCAAAGTGCTTTTTAGATGTGCACCCCACCAAAAAGACAGCTGGCATGGGAAACATCCAAACACCTGGGTGGTACTGCTAGGGTCATGGTGAAGGGAACGCAGATGCACACTGCTGTTAGTTAAGTGACCGCACCAACAGTTAGGCAACCAGGGAAAACGGTCTTTGTCAGGGCTCTTCCAGGGTATAATTTGGTAAAAATATAAGATGAAATTGTGCGCTCCTCCTTTTATCATGTCCATTCCTTCCACAAGTAGCACAGGACCACATAACTGAAGAAAGAAGAGCACAGTGGAAGCCTGGCCAGCCCCGGGTTTGCTCATGGAGGAGGCGGGTGGCATGCCTGAAGGGAGGGGAGCTCCATGCCAGCTGGCCTCCTCTGTGGAACCCCACTGAGCATGAATGTACAGAGCCGCTTATTTGGCGGTTGCTCTACTAAACACTCCTTCACGGATGGATCCTGCTGGGATTGCTAGGCACTCCTTAAAACACAGGTTATCCGCTACAAGGGCTCCTGAACCAGGCCTGCAGGTGCCGTGCAATTCACACAAAGTGCTATGCTTGTGCTTATCTGCTTCCTGCAATCCTGTCATGAGCCATCACAGCTCACCAGCAGCACCAAAGGAGAGAAACAGAGACCACAGCCTGGTGATGCCCTGTCACATATCCTGACACACATGGCTTGCTCCTCTCTTCATGACAAGACCTGGCTGGAAGCAGGGGCTGGCAGGCCGTTCTATCCGGCACATATTTAAAACCAGCCATCCTGCTCAGAGCAGAAGAGTGGGCCTACAGCAGCACACTGACCCAGTTCTCAAGTTTATTTGCGAAAATGGGAATTCAACAGCCCAGCCCTTCCACCGACTGCACTCACACAGAAATGATCAAGCCCTCAACTTTAAAGCTATGTGCATCTGTTACAAATATCCACTCCTAAAGTACCTATCCTGAAGATCTGCAGAGGCACATGCTGTTCATTTCACTTCCAAGAAAAAAGGGTAGCGAGGGGCTATCAAACCTGCCTTCTTCTTACAGCAATGGAATGTGCATGCAGATACAGCCCTGGAAAGCCCTACTGCAGTTCCCTGCCCATTTCTAAAGTCTGGCTGAAAATACAGGCATTAGGAAAAAAAAAAAAAAAACAACAAAAATCTGTTCTTGGTCAGTTAAGGTCAAGGTTAATCTTTAGAAAAGAAGAATTATGGCTACTGGGCAGCAAAAGAGAAATTGCTTATATTTGTTATGCTGTAACAAACACTACTTACAGAAGCAATGAAATCAAATTTATCAGCAAAATAGATTTTAATCCTACTCAACAGTGGTACTCCACAAATGCATTGGTTTATTGAGCAATATTTAACCATAGCTGTGGATTAAATAGGTACAATACTTGCTTTAAATCCACAAAACTACATGCATTTTTCTACTTGCTTCTTATACTAACTATTTTGGTATCTATAAAAGTAGAGCTATCAAGTGACCAGACACAGGCAAGAGGCAGAACCTGTGGTCCTCCTTGTCTCATAACTGTACAGGAAACACAAATCCCTGATCTTCCCAAGTCACCTCACAAATTGATATTGCCAAGTTTCATAGAGTACTCCTGCAGCCACAAGAAGCTAGAAAGAGCACAGCTAGCAGCTCCACAAGTCACAGATAGGTTAAGACTGGATGCCCTTGGTGAGTTACACAGTACCTGATGCAGAAAGGTCACTGGTGGTCTTGAGCATGTTTTCGCTCAGAACATGGCAAAATCTCAGTGATCTCCCACCTGAACACTGTGACCGACTGTCAGATTTTTATCTGCAGATTTCTGCTCAGGTCTCAGAGGCAATACTGAACAACCCTGGAGCCCTTGTGATGTTCATTAAACACTCCTGTCCTACTGTGCTTCAATTAAATGGCTGGCTGTCTTCGTGAAGTGCCATGCAAATAAAAATTACCCTAACTTTCCATGTCCACGTGTTTGTAGTTCAGGTATCACAACATTCACTTCCTTATTAAGATTTTGCACAGTAATTTTCAGCACCCAAACGATGCTTCTCATGGGAAGCATTTGCTTTCCCTCTCTTTCCCTCCTCAGTCCCTCAGGATACCTCAGCATTTCAAAACCAGCTTGCACTTCAGCCACATAAAGGCACCAAAATGAAATGCTGTGGGAAGGAAAAGAAAACACATCCACTCGCATGCATACGTGACGTGGCCAGAACAACTCCAGAGCTTTAAGGCTGGTTGTCAGGCACTGGCAGTACATGCAGAGTTGGTCAAGTTAAACTGACAGTCCAGCTTCCTGTCATCAGCAGACCCTGAGGGTAAAGTCATCCATAGCTACTCCCTCTGTTGCCCATCTGTTTCCACTGCCACTAACAGATGATTCAATCAGCCAACAGGACAACCCCACGTAACTTCTTAGGGTGGCTCCCAAAGGCCATATAATCCCACCCTTCCTTTAATATTCATAAACCACAAATGGAAGTGTCACCTACATGTCAGTTTTTAACAGTTTAATGTGTCTCATGAATTCAGAGTGAAAAATTATTCCAAACTTTCATGGATTTCTGGTATACACTTATGTCTAACCTGCGCAAAGGAAGAGAGATTATATTTAATAATGAGAAGGGAATTTAAGTTACAAGTGTATGCAGAACAGCTAAATTATACGGAATACTGTAACCACCTGAGTATCAATACGCACAGCAATTCTACATGTGTATATACAGACATGCACACCTCTTTTCAAGACCAAGACATTCACATACAATTCCTGTAAGAAATACCATAAGCAGTTTCCTTTCCCTTTTCTTAAGAGAGTAATCTACTCAGGAAACAACTCAGAACTACACTGAAGAACTAGCATGTAATTTAGATGTGTTGTTTTGACAAACCCACTTGAGAAAACAACACTAAGCCTCCCAAGTCCTCTTAATCTAAAACCAAAAGTACACTACACTTGTTCAACCGTCAATATATTAAAGCTCCTTAAACATCATGTTTGTTGTTGAGCCAGTTGCACAGTCCTGATTTGGTTTAGACCACAACTATGCAATATTTCCAAAAAATTTAACAAAGCATGCATGCTGACAGCCAGCACATTTATGCTGAGTATTTAGCACTGCAAGCACTTTTATGTAGAGACCAATGCTGTTTTCCCTATGCAAGTCAAGCATCAGATTCTTTAAAAAACAGTGGGCAAAAATAATTCTGTGGAAGCCAGCTACCACTGCTGAACACCAGCCCCTTGAGAAACCTTTGCCACAGGCACAACAGTAATTATTGTGAATGAAATGTTACTCACTATAGCAAAATTTTCCACTTGGTCTTGGCTGTAGGTACATTAGACTTCCCAACCAAAAACTGCTTCCCAGCTAAAGTCATAGCTAGATCAATATCAGACCAAGATGTGGCATTACTGCATGAAGGAGTGACCCATATGGAGGAATTTTACATGGACACACTTCTCAGCATTGACAAGTAAAACCTGATTTTTCTAGATTAACACTACTAACATTAATAGGAAGCAACTTCTCTAATTTTCAGAATAATTTTGTTATAAAATAGTTTTTCCACATCACAATAGTTTAAAAATAAGTTTGCTTTTCATTTCAGGATGAATCGAGAAAAGCAACCTTAGGGGAAAAAAAAATTCCAACACAAAACCTAGATCTTGGCTTGCCAAGCTAACTCTCACAGATAGCAAAGATTAAAGCAAAGATTCTTTTAATCTTCAGGACTGGGTTGTTGAACTTCAAACTATTTGTCTATTTTGTGCTTCAGATTATCACACTGACACCCACAGGGAATAAAATGTTAAATCAATGCTACAGAGAAGCATCACAGTGCTAGACAAAGGACACAGGGCAAGCTGACAAAAAGATGCTACAACAACTTGCAGCTCAGTATTTGAATCTTATATGTCACTCAGTGAAAGGGAACTGTGGGGCTATCCTCAGTCTCCTCAGAGAACAGTTAAGGGTGGATCTAAATAAGACTGGAATAGTCTAAAAATTCTAAGGCAGCCATTTCAAGATTGCTGTAATTAATTAAAGACTGTCTCTGAAAAGTGGTGGTCCTATTCAGCTGAAAAACTACTTCCCCAAGTAATTTTGCAGTCAGAGCAGTTCCCTGATCCAATTCAATCCAGACCTGCAGGAGTGCTTATATAAAGACTAAACAACTGGTTTGCTTAACGACAGGCCTGTTTAAAGCACTCATAAAAATTCAGCCTAAGATTTAGGGCAAACAAAACAAAACAATACTGTTGTTCAAACCATAACTTCTGAAAGAAAGCATGCAACAAGGCTTTTATAAAAACCTGCATCATTTGAACTTCCAACAGGAAAAGAAAAGCTACTTCAGCACACAGACAGCAGTGCATGAGAACAAGCTGGCCAAGAATAAAATGAGACTGGATAAGAGGTTTCTGACAGTCAAAGGACTGATGTCCCAAGGCAACTTTCCAAGACAAAGAGCAAGGTTGAAAAACCACAGACAAAAACCCTGGCTAATTTCATTCAGTAAGTTTTAGGAAATCTTATCGAATATTCAGGCTTGTCAATGACCCAAACCAATCCTGCCTGTTTTGGGAGCTATGGAAGTCTTCATGAACTTAAGACAATTTTTTTTTCCCCTAACAACAGCCACTATTTCAGCCTCTTGGCTAGAAGAGCTAGGTTGCTTTTGCCCACTTCACATGTGTTACTGAAGGAAAAAGAGGAGAGATGAGAAAGGACTGATGAAAATCTATCAGCTCTGCACCAAACTGCACACAGGCATGCATAGCAATGGGGCTCTGCTGCCTACAGAGAATGGCTACAAATCCCCAGCAGAAAATCGGTGCTCGATGAGCTGTATGAAAGTTCTCTAAAATCACATGCGTGAAGTGCTCATGGATGACAAGAATGGCATAGCTGTGTCTCTTTTGAGGATATTTCAGCATCAAATATTCTGTCATTTCCAAAGACAGATCAGAATTCACAGATTCTGAGCAAGTTACCATCATGAAACTGAAAAGCACAAAGAAAGAGGGACTCTTTCCACTTGGTCTGAAGCTCTTCATAGTAATTAAGACTAGCTGCCTTGGCAGATTCTTCAATGTCTATAAAACTTCTCAACCCTGAAGTTCTCCCTTTCTGTGACAGAAACAGCTGATGTAACCTCCGCTAACAAAAGTGCTTTTATTGGAATAGCCAGCGCAAGTTGAAACTGCTGAACATCAAGATTTATAATAGTTGTGAATGCATTTTATTAGCTTTAGTGCTACAAAAATTTTGGGAGAGCTTCTGTTAAGTAGCTATTGGTAGCTATCGAGGATATAAACTGTCACCTGCGAAAGAGATTCAGGTTCCCATAATTCCTTCTGTCAAAAACGCCCTTCTTAAACCAAAGGTGAAAAGCATGCTTTTGTGACAGTCCTCATTAAGACATCCTCAAAAAGTGGTTATATTTATAGCTGGATCATCATACCTGTCAAACCCCAATTCTCAGCATTTCTGTTTTGTGACTTTTTTTTTAATTTATTTTTAAGTATTCTAACAGAGACACCCAAAATCCTCACATGAAAGACTGGTTGGCGTAACTTGATAAAAGAAATTCATTAGAAGGTTCTGATTTATCAGAGTAGGAAATGAATGCAAAAATTTTCTTGTTCAGATTTCCTGGTTTGAGGGTTTTTTAGAAGTTACAAGATTTAACCTACTTTAACATTTATTCACTTTTGTCAAAATTATTTTATGAAACTTATACTTAATTCAAGTTAGTAAAAAAAGGGTGAACTTAGAAGTCGTAAGTCAAAATGACAAAACAAAAAGTTTCCATTACAGAAACTTGTTCTGTTTTGATAAACTGTTTCAGTTTTTCCCCTTCACTAATAACTGACTGAAAGTAGTCCTTACTGAAACAACGTAAGAAATACTTCAGACCTCAAATATTTTCACTAAGTGGGGAAAATGCTTTTTCAAATGCTTCCCATGTAATCCACTCCTCACAACACAACTGTCCTGCACAGCAAAACACATTAAAAAGCATTGCCCATGTCTGCAAACCAAAGGCAGGGAAGCCGAGAAGGCTGGACAGCCTGTTTCAGGCACTGTACTTCAGGAGGACAGAAAGGAACAGAGTCCCAACTCACCACATAGCAACAGTATTCACAGAATGTACTGCCTCAGTTTTTGCTCTGATTAATGGGCTACCTCTCCCCACGTCTTCTTCCATAAAAGGTCTGTGTTTGAGGAAGACGTAACACCATACAATATGCACATTAATAGCACTGAATGAAAGACATTATCCTGCCAAGCCTTGGCAAATTTAGTTGCCCAGTAGCTTATAGCCCAGAACATATTTCCAGCTGAACAACACAAGCTTACCTTTTTACTACAAGCTTCAGTGTCTTGTGTGAACCTTTCACCAGACAGATTGCTTCTTGTCGGAAGCCAGAGAGGCCCACATCATTAATGCCAACAATTTCATCCCCAGCCAGTAACTTGTCCACAGCTGCAGCTTTGCTCCCATCTTCAATCTGAAGAAAAAGCATATCAAATGGTAGAATTATTGAGGTTGCATAGTGCCACCTTTAACACAAGTTAATAAGCTTTCAGTATTGGTTTCACACAATAATTAATACAATAATTAACTTCTTAAAGTAATTTAAAAAGAAGGCTCAGGGGACACCTCGTAACAGTTTTCCAGTACCTAAAGGCGGCCTATAAGAAATCTGGAGAAAGACTTTTTACAAGAATATGTAGGGCTAGAACACGGGGGAATGGGTTCCAGGTGAAAGAGGGTAGATTAAGATTAGATATTAAGAAGAAATTCTTCGCTATGAGGGTGGTGAGACACTGGTGCTGGTTGCCCCGAGAAGCTGTGGCTGCCCCATCCCTGGCAGTGTTCAAGGCCAGGTCAGACCAGGCTTTGAGCAACCTGGTCTAGTGGGGGGTGTCCCTGCCCATGGCAGGGATTGGAACTGGACGCTCTTTTAAAGTCCCTTCCTACCCTGACTTGTCCATGATTCTATGATTCAAAAATGGTGTAAGGAAAGAGTAATGATAGAGAGACAATTAGAACAGGAAAGAAATGGAAGGGAGGAAGTGTCCTGAGAAAGCAAGAAAACTTGATGGAAATCTGGGAACCATAGAATAGTTAGGGTTGGAAAGGACCTCAAGATCATCGAGTTCCAACCCCCCTGCCATGGGCAGGGACACCTCACACTAAACCATGCCATCCAAGGCTATGTCCAACCCCACCTTGAACGCCACCAGGGATGAAGCATTCACAACTTCCTTGGGCAACCCATTCCAGGGCCTCACCACCCTCACAGTAAAGAATTTCTTCCTCATATCCAATCTAAACTTCCCCTGTTTAAGTTTAAACCCATTACCCCTTGTCCTCTCACCACAGTCCCTAATGAAGAGTCCCTCCCCAGCATCCCTATAGGCCCCCTTCAGGTATTGGAAGGCTGCTATGAGGTCTCCACGCAGCCTTCTCTTCTGCAGGCTGAACAGCCCCAATCAAAAGCATCTGTGATCTTGAGCTGTGGTCAGTACTGTACAGGTAACTGTGCTTGCAAACAGAGTTTTGGGCAGGCATCTAAAAATCTGGTTCCCTAGAGAAGGTAACCAACAGTATTAACCATATAGTCAGCCAACTCCAGAAATCTGGAATGCAATGAAACCCCCAAATTCTTCTTAACAAGCTGGTCTAGAAAACACAGTTATTTTTGTCAGGCACTAAAAACTGCCATCTTCTGAGGCACCAAAGTCTATCAGCAACAAGATAAATCCAGAGGAAACTTAACTGCACAAATTCTGAAGCTCACAGTACAAGTTTTAGGAACACTCCAGGAACAAAAGTACAACTCAAATAACCTAATAAAAAAAGCAATATTTCTTGATGAAAGTACATTAGGATGATCTCATACACCACAGCAATATCACTGCAAGCAGATAAGAGCTCTCTTTATGTAAGTTCAGGATAAATGCTCTTAAAAATCTTCAGGCCTGTAAATCTAAGCCAAAAAGAATACTATGAAAAATGCTTAGTCTTATATCCCGTTCTAAAAAGTTCATTATTAATATTAATCAAACAACTTTATTTCTAGAACTTATCTTTATAAAAACACAGATAATTGAAGACAGAGCAAGTTTCTGCATCATTACATATCTAGCTCTCAAGCTATGCCCTGCCCTCTGACCTGCTTGCATACCATCTGAACATCAAGAATTTACAAGAATACTGAATTATCACTGCCAATCTTCAGTGAAGCTGAAAACATGGGAGCAGCATTGGAAATGGCTTATATGCAAGGAAAGATTTCAATTTCAGAGATGTCAAGAGTGGCTGCCATTCAAGGAACTTTTAAGTGAGAGCTGAAAAAGGAAACAGGCAACCTGAGGCTCATGCATCTCAAGCTTCCTAACAGACTATTGCATGTCTTTCAAGTGTTCAGATGCATTTCTGGGCTATTATTTAGTAAATTGTTTGGAGGTCTGAAGCCCAATAGGTTGGAAAAGCAATGCGAAAACATTAATGAAAGTCACAGCTGAATCACTAAAACTGCAGGGGAGGAGGTCAAAATGAGGTACAGGGGTAGGAGTATCTTTTAGAAGGACACATTTTACACTCCAAAACGTAGATGCCAACCAGTTGTGGCACCTACACTCCAGGCAAGGCACCAACCTAATAATAAAGGGTGAGAAGCCCCTGTGCCCTACCACCTAGGCATGAAGACAAAACCACGATCTTTTTTTTTTGTCTTAAAAAAACCCCAAACCAGTCTCCTAGGGTTTCAAGGAATGTTCATTGTTCTCAGTAAGCATGTTTGTTTTTTCTTCAGGCTGGCAATGCACCGACAGCAGGGAGTATTCCGTTACCCCCTCTGAGTTTTAATTTCAGCAGGGAGACTACACATTCCACACAGCACAAGCTTTCCAAGAGACTCTGGCGGTCCAAAGCAACATTAAAAAGAAAAAAAAAATATATTTACAAAATCAAAACCTAAGCATAAAGCTGAAGCTGTTCTCATTAAACTCAAGTGGCTTTCTTTAACACCTTGCCTCCATACCAGCTGCAGCCAAGGAGAATAAAAACTACACATCTATTCACAGTAAAAGTTTCCCTGAGCTGAACAAACCTAAACATAAACCTTTTGTACTCAGATCACAGAATGGCTGTATGAATGTGATTCCACTTGGCAATGCACATCTAAGTGGAAATGGGAAAGTTTAGCTAGATAGGAAAAATACAGTTTCTTCAGTTACACTAGAAGAACTTATGTCATGACTGAAAAAAAGGCATTAGGCTTTGCACACATGTAAGAAACACAGCCAAAAACTCCATGAGGAAAAGACCTCTTCAAAAACATGCTTCCTCTGTTCAAACTTGGACAGTCTGTTCCAGCTTCTTTCTCAGGTTTTCTCTTTTCCTGTTTACTAGTTTTACCATTTGTTGTTTTTATTTATTCACCCCTTGAGAAACTCACCATCTCATCAGACCTCCACTGGAAGGAAAAAAACAAACCGCCAAAACACAAATATTTTAGAACTAGCAAATACACTCAAAAATTGCACAACTATTTTACACATTTCAACCATAAATGTATTTCATACACCCATCCACAGAGTCAGCTATGCTGTGCTCAGGATTTAAGCCCTAGTTTTAAGCCTATATTATTTATATAAATAGCAGCCATTTCTTTCTGAATTTCAGGTACCCTTAAAAACTAGGTAAATAGCTGAAAATGAAGCCTTGAAAATTGAGAAGGTAATTTTAAGATGAAGTCCTTCAAGAACAATCAGTAAGAAGAGATCTGCTTCAGCCGCTGTCAGCAGGCCGATGTGACTGGACATAGCCTGAACAACCCCTCTGGATCAGTCTGTAGTACTTGCAGGAACTGAATGCCCATGAAGTATACATCTTAACATTTTTATAGCAATAGCAGGAATCAGAAGGCGCATAAAATAAAAACTATCAACTCCACATTTCCTTATAAATGGCGGACATAAGCTTTTCAAAATACAGGTATACTTAACGCTGCCTACCATGGATAAGCAAAGAGTTCTAGAAATGCCCTCAAACCATGTTTCCAATATGTATTAAAAAAATCATACCCCTTTTACTATGAGAGTAAACACCACAACTTCCTATCCTTAGCAGGGATGTTGATATTGCTACCAAGAAAATGTGTTTTCAAAAGGAGATGAAAAAGATGTTTGTTGATGAAAAGCACCTATTTAGGCAGCCTCCAACTCTCACCCTGCTGTCCCCGATGACCCCCCATGGCCAAGAGCAAAGGCAAACTTTGGGATTCTTATATCAGAGAGGACTGGAGCCGCAGACTTCTGCCGCCACAGTGGTATCTACATTAATCATCATGTCTTCCAAAATTTATTTTTGCTTATAAAATATCATATCCACAAAACAGGAAGAGAAACACACAAGATACAGATGTAGGTAACAGGATAAAAAAGTATGTGATTTTAAAAACAACACATATGTAACTCCGGTATGTGAAATTCTTCCTCTGAAAAGGAGAGAACTTTGAAATGGAGGAAGAGCTGAACCGTGGAGAAAAGCCCAACAGCTAAATACACAAACACATTCAAAGAATCCTTACAAGTCTGTATGCCCAGTGTTGGTAATACACGAGGAAAGAAAAATAATGGCCTATACCTGCAGCTTTAAAATGCTGCAGTGTTGACAGTGAGCACCATTTCTAGAATGTGACCCCTTCACTCTTGTGTTTATCAGGTCTGACACTTTACTTAAAATACCCACATTCCTCTATAGGCACCTGTATAAACAAGCAGGAGACAGGTTGGGGAAATGCCCTGTCACAGGAGACATCTAGTTTTGTTTACAATGACGACAGTTTCTTGTCCCTGCTCTCTTTGGACAGCTTTGGGAGACAAACACAGGAAAAAACAGCACCATTTATCAGCATTTTGTTATCAGCCATGAAACTATTTTATCATAATTCACTTCTTGTACAGCCAAAAAATAATGCTGGCTGTTTGTCTTATGAGCGCCTATTACAAATTTATTCAAAACACTAGCAATCCGAGATCTTCAGAACAAGTAAAATGCGGGAAGTGCTAATTATTCTGATTTGCACGAAGTTAAAGCGCAGGAGAAATATCTTTACACTTCAAGCCTGGCATTTGCATACCTTTGAGGAATCAACATACAACCCACAGAAACTCTGAACAGGCAAGAAACCCACCTTGGCCACCTGCCCTTTCAAAGTATCCCCCATCGCGCTGTGCCAATAGCGAGCTGTCAGGCTGGCAGGAGCCCTGCCTTCTGTCAACAGCTGGTTCTTAAAAATCAATCTTTTTAAAGGGTACAGTTTAGTACTGAGACAGAGCCTACTATGGCCCCTTCTAATTGCTCTTTACTTGTATTTAAACATTTGGATGCATGACTAGCAATCTTTTTGTTGTTGTTTTGGGTTTTTGTTTTAAAGAAAGCATCATATTTTGAAAAGGTGTCTCTTGCTACAGTCCTTCAAGTATTTATTCAATTTTTATAATTGTGCCCATTCTACTGTTTTGATTACGGGCTTGCAGTCACTTCCACTAGGCCATTTTTGTGGAGGACTTATTTCAGCTGTAAAAATTTGACTTAAGGCTGAAAGCTAACTGCAGAGTTCGTCAAACCGAAGTGTTTAGCAAGTATGGCAAAACACCCACCATTTTCCTTTTAAAAAATTAATACATATATGTAAACTGATTAATACTTTATTTCAACCTACATTCAAAACAGTACCTACCATTAGCCTGTGAGAAGACCTTTCTGATCGTAAATCAGTTACTATTTCTAAGAAGATACTGCTGGTGTATCTTAGACTATTTATATCACAGGGCCATTATGAGGTCGGCAAATTAAGGACCAACTGAAGGCTCTGAAGTTAAAAATCTAACAAATCTTCTCCCCCAGAAACCAATGACAATTTCCAGCTGAAAAGTATCAGGAAGAGAGACTTCATATAGATTTGTAGGTTTTGAAAAATAAATATCTGTCGCTCCGTTTTAAGTGGTTTTTCAAAGTGAATCCATTGTTTCAGCCATAGAAGCTGGAAATATCTCATCCCCACTGAACACTTGTACTAGAATTAAAAAACAACAAACAACAAAAAACAATCAAACCCCCCCCCCCAAAAAAAAAAAAAAAAAAGAAACAAAAAACCAAACACACCACCTCGATGCTTTGAAAGCACAGATGTAATGCATCAGGAAAAGGAAGGTGGTGCTGTTTAGCGTCAGGGATGGATTTTTGCTATTAGTAGCTAAGCTTTGACAGAACATTTTACAGCTTCTAAATTAAATTTGATTTTTCCAACACTGTCAGATTTACCACAATAGCATTTAGAAGCACATACAGAGCTTTTCAGCCTGCATAACCCACATCAGCAGGGCTGCGTGTATTTCACCTCCACAGAGTAACTAAACAGCTACAAACTGTAGTCTTTGGGGCTCTTTCTATGCAAGACCCCTCCAGGGCAGCACAAGTGAGTCACAGAAGCTTCCTAGTCCTTACAGTCCTGACAACCCCAGGCTGGCATCCAGGCAAGAGAAAACAAAAATGTACACTGGAGTTAAAAGGCCAAGACAAGACTGGAAGAGGGAGTTGTTGCAAGCAGAGGCAGTGGAAGAAAACCGCTGTCGTGATCCTGATCCTGGGGAACCCCAGACCCTCCCTCACACCAGTATAACATATTCAAAGCATAGCTCAAGTTTTGATTTTTTTCCTAGCACCTCATCAAAATCTAGGTATTTTCCGGCTGCTGCTACTTAGTATAGCATTCCTCCAGCCAAGCTGTACATGTCTTACTCAAGAATTACTGAGAAATAATTCCCATTTACTTTTACCCAAGAGTTTGGTTTTGCATTTTACTGCAGCTAATGGCATTGAAACCCAGAGGAACCCATCTTGCACTGCTTTTAAACGAGCCCTCCTATCTTTTTTCCAAAATAACAAAATAACCTATATGTGAAAGTAACACATACCTGTGCTATGAAAAACAAAAAAAATAAAACATAGCCAGAAGGCCAAAAGAGAACTTCTTTCTCTATGTGCAGTTCACTTATTTTAACACACCTCCTACCAGAGAAGTTTGTTGAAAGGGCTAGCTTATCCATGTTTGCTTGTCCAAGTTTACTTATGGATGATTACATATATAGGCTGTTTATATATGTAATCTGTGCGGTTAACATTAAGCATTTTTTATAGGTCTGCATTTTTTGTACTTTCAACTACTATGAAACATGATAAGAATGGTTACAAAAAGAATGGTTATGCATAGAAACAACTTACATTTTATCTTTTCAAACTGATAACAGGAACAGACTTCCAAGAGGAAAAATACAACCTGACAATGTAATCTTTATGATCAGAAGGTTCAAGGCTTTTTACTTTGTAGCTACCATACATTTCCAACAAGGTTGGCTTATCTTTCTGCCTTCCTGTCCATCCCAAGAAAATAATGTCACAGTTTGCCAATGTGCCCTTGACAACAACATACTGAATGCAATCCAACAGCCTGTAAAAGCTCTGCTCCACTAGGGAAAGGGTAGGACTTACTGACAAATCAAAGAAAAAAATACAGGAGCATGTCTGTCACGTAGATACAGCTGTGCATTAATTACAAAGGAAAAGTCAAGTTTCATCAACTTATAGTCTGTGAAAAATTCTGTCAAGCCTCCAAAACAGACACTGAAAGACCAAGGAGATAGCAGTACAATACTTACTGAAAATAAATTTCACCTATTTCATTCAGTCAATCATCTGCGCCTATGTCTACAGACTGCTGAGGCTCCCAGAAAAAAGCAACACTTCCAGACACAGGTAGCACTGACTAAGACCCAGCAACAGCGGCTTCATTGCCTGTTAATTTCAAAAAGCACTGTGACGGGTCTGCCAAAAGCCACAGGAATTTTAGAAAGCATCAGGCTTCCATTTGAAATACTTTCCCTTGAACAGCCCATTTTTAACATGATACGACAAACTCATACCATCACTGGGTTATAGTCAAGCCTGCTATTTGGGACCTTCCATTTCTATCATAGCACAGATGCTTGTTTTCAGGCAGTAAGAAAATATAACATTCCCCAATAATTCTTGTAAGAATATTCCTGAAAACTTGATTTTAACACAAAAATAAAAGTAATTTTAAACAGTCACTGCTGCAGTATTCTTTTGAGAACTCACTGCTACACAGTCGAGTGAGCAGAACATAACATGTCTAAGCAACAATCCAGCAGACACAGCATTAATAAATGACCTGCTCTCATAATAATGAATGGCAATTTCTTCAACTGGATTTCCCCTTTGCAGTATTACTCAACTTTAAAGAGAAAAGTATCACTAAGGTGCTGAATTTTAAAATATCTTATTTGTTCATTCCCTTATCCATTTGTCGGGGGGGGGGAGAAAAAAGAAGAAAACCACCACCGCAAAAAAACCTCATCTCCAAAAGAAGGGTCAGGCTCCTCCTAAAATTTGAGGGGTTTAAAATCTGACATCAGACTTTGTTCTTCACATTAACTTTTGCTCCCTGTTCAGAACTGATATTCAGGCTCACAAAGCATCCAAATTACAGACTGAAGCTTTTGCCACCATCTTCCTCAACAACTCAATATTTAAAGCAAAGTTCAAACACGACTCCTTTCCTCCTGCACCCCAGTGATAAAATAGGCAACAAACCCTAAAGCTGTCTTAATTCATCATTATATAAATTATACAACCCCTTTACAGTAAGTATGCAGTACTTCAAACTGAATAGATGCAGGTATCTGTCACCACTCTAGCAAACTCATGTTTCTGCTGTACATTCTGTGTGTAATTTCAATTCTCCTTTCTTAAAGCAATAAAAACTCAGAAGCTAGAGAGATGACCCTCAAGAAAACAAAAAATGCTTATTGTTACAGAAACCAAGGTCTGGGTAACCTTGCCCTTAGTTTCTCCTCTGTTCTTGTTTATTAGTGTACCAGTAAAGGAAGACAGTTTCACCCACTCAAATTCAAATTCACCCGAATTCAAAAGGATGAAGCAAGCAAATGCTAAATACAGCATTAAATATATTTTTCTAGGGCAGGAACTGCAATACATTTGCTTCTACAATTACCAAACAAGGTTCACAAAGCAAGCTGCAGAAAGGACTGCATGGCAGTTTCTGCCCAAACTGTTCTACCTTGTCAGCTTGCAGGATCTGAGCTGACTGGTATGGCCAGACATCAGGGATCATCCTAACAGAGACAGAGTGCTAATACAGTGTAAATCTCTTATGATGCTTCAGTAATAAAAGCATGTCAATAAAAAAGTCTACCGACTGTTTTTTATGCAGTTTATTGACAAGATTAAATAGTACTCATCTACCTTCCCCAGACACATACTCATCTTAGCAGGGCATGAAACACTCAGGCAGCTAGAATTAATCACCAACATCTTAAGCCTGTTCTGAGTAACGAACCTGAGAGAGCAAATTCCAATTCTGTGCAGAGAGAGTCTAGTCTATAGCTATTTATATCCCTGGGCATCATTCACATTATGGTATCCTGCCCTTCTTCCCCTAACTGCCAGTACTCTGCTGCCTCTGCTTAATAATTCAGATTAAGCATAAATAAAGCTTTCTTAAATAAAAAAAAAATAAATTAAAAACTTTTCTTCTAAACAGATCTGGGTTTTCAAAATTTCCGGTCCTTCATATTGTGCAGTTGTTCTATACACTATTCCTGACAACTCCATTACTTAATGTCATCGCAGCGCATTAGAAGAATTCCCTTCCTCATGAAAAATTTACCATAGGAATTAGATATGTGAGCATTTTTGGCATCTCTGTGTCTTGCCACCTTTTCTCTACTTTAGATGTCTAATTCTTCCTAGGATTGATGAGAGATAATTAAGTAATAAGATAATTATACTGGGTCATTTAATTCATCCTCACGTGACAAAGGTGATTTTTTTTTTTTTTTTTTTTTAGGAAATTACAGGATTGTGCTGTGACTTAGGAACTAATGCACTAAAAGCGCCTGGATTAAAATAATGGAAATTGACACAAAACATACAGATAGGAGCTTCGAAAAGCTGCATAGATTTAGTAGTAAATGGTGATGTAGCACAGGAGAATTCTTATACCCTGTAATTAGAGTAAGCTTACTACTCTAAATGGACATTTTCCAAATTGGCTTTCCATTGGTAGCTCATTTTCAAAAGCTTCATTGTATAACACATGTTGCTGACATAATTAGCTCTAAGAGCAGGCACATTACTCCAAAGGCTTAAAACTAAAGTTTTAAACAAATATCAAAACATTACACACACAATTAGCTGCTTTTCCTGACTAAGAAAGCATATATTTAATTATGACAAAAGCACTCAGTTTGAGAAACATCTGTATTTGCTTGGCAGAAGTATCATATGTGCAGATGCACTTACTAAAAAGACACATCCTGTTCAGGCAGCACAAGTCACAGCTCCACCAGGCAGCACTTACTCAAGTATGAGTGGAATTTCGGGGAAGAATGTTTGCACGATAGTTCTTGCACAATAAGAGAAAATTTGTAGTTGTATTTATATTTTCCCACATTGGCAGAGAGACCACTGCCCTGTTGCGTAGGTCAACATATGCATGGTTTATGTCTCCTACTGCTGCCTATGCTGGTGAATACGAACACTTCTCAGAAGCATGTATTCCAGCAGTATGCAACTATACTAATGAAAAATTAATGTCTTAGAACATCAGTTTAGGATGTCAGCGTTGCCAGGAGGTTGACTGTTCTGAATACTGCACTGCATAGGAGATTCTGAACTTGCACATCTTGATAACTGAAAGACCATTAAAGACTGCTTGCACTGACGTTCTGAAATTAATCTGTAGCATGGTTAAAGAAACAGAGTATTTTGTGGAACCCACAAGATACTGTCTGTATTATTTATGAACACCATGAAGCAGCTGTTTTCCTTTGAGACAAGACAGGTCTTAAAAGGCTAATGTTGAAGTATGCAAGAGCTGGCAGCAAAGCAGCATTTTAACCCGCTGTTTGATAGTCCTGACAATTTCCCACAGGTGTACTCTTATGACCATCTTCAGAGAAAAGCAATATGGTCTTCTGGGAGAGCCTACCTGCTGTAGGCAGTACTTACATTCAAAACTTGCCTTTCATTCTCAAGCATGTCAACACAACCTGCCTTCCCCCAAAAGCATATTCTGAGCAGAGACCTGATTCTTCAAATGGAGAAGTGCAAAGGATTACCTAGACAAAAAGCCTGAATTTTATGCATAAGACCTATGCATGTATGCTGAGATTCAATCACAAAGGAGTATTATTTTTGGAAACACCAACTTGGAGGTTAAAATTTCAAAGCAAATCTTAAAACTCCTCCTGCAAAGACCATAAGGTCACAAAGTATAACAGCACTTAGCTATACGGTGAGTTCAACAAGAACCTCCAAAATCACTAAAAACAGCAAAGAAACAATTTACTCCTCTGAATTATATTCAGATATTTAAACTGCATACAACATTACAACAGCTACATGCTGCAAAATTTTGTTTGCACTGTATTTAAATGCTCTCTAAATTCAGTTATTTTTATATTCTGAATTTTAGGGAAACCTTTTTTTAAGATTTATGATGGTAAAAAAAGTTGAAGGTTTGACTAAATCAGCAACTGGAAAGCCTTATGCTTTCCAGATGAAATAGGCAACGTGTTTCTGCATTGCTTATTTTGGGGAGAGAGGCTGAATAGTCTTCTATGGCAAAACTTGACATTTTGTGATTCAGGGAACAGTAATATCTGGTGAAGATTTTGTTACACATCTAAGACTATGACTGTCATTACATTAGTTGCATCACAAAATCACAGAATCATAGCATACAATAGTTTGGGTTGGAAGGGACCTTCAGAGGTTCTCTAGTCCAACCTCCCTGCAATGAGCAGGGATGTGAAGATGAAAACATTATTTTTGGCTTGTTGGTTTTTTGGGGTGTTTTTTTTTTTGTTTTTTTTTTTTTTTTTTTTTTTTTTTTGGTAATAAAAGCTGCATTTAGAGGCATGTAATTCCAGTAACACTTTGTTTCTGAAGATGCCTTCCACCTTTCCTGCATGCTTGCCATCATTCTTGATCACCGACTGTACAGGCTTAGACTTCACTGGTACACAGCTACCTGTAGGGCTGAACCATGCCACTTCCAGAAACTTGGGGAATGTCTTGCATCCTCAGGTAAATACATCATCCAACTGGTTGCCTATAATTTCCCAGCTGAATCTAAAAACCTATAGTCCAAGCTTAGTTCAGGCTGTGCATTAGTCTACGTAATCTTTCCAACAAGGCAGTTCATTGCCTTCTTTTAATACATAAGTCTCTTTCTCAAAATAGCCTCAAAATTTGTCTGAATAAATGCATTTTTACCGACCAGTAAATCCTTCCTGGAATTCCTCATAGCTGAGTGAAGAATAAGTGGGTGCACTTCAAGATGTCGAAAAAGAGCGGCAATCGCTGGGTGGCTCTGTCTCTCAGTAGTTATGCTGAGGAGCAGGCTGCAGATGAATAGATTGGAGTTTTACGTGATGGAGTATCTCCCATCCTTCAAATGCTAATGGAAACAGATCTTGATCTCAGCTTACTAGGAAGGGGCTTTGGAAAGTATGTTGTTCTAGCCAAACATCTGACAGATGTGGCATATTCATACAGAAGAGTAATTGCAGGTTTCTCTTTGCTTCCCTAAGTATTTATGCATTTTGTGTTTCTCATTATAGACATAAACACCAGGAGCTGAAATCTGTACCTCAGACTGCCCACTCAACCTCTTCCCAGAAACCACCCCAGTCATGGTCTGAAAAAGAGAAGAAAAAAGAAAGGAGGGGAGAAAACACATTCTCTTTGTATTTTCAACACAGCCCTACCAGTTTGGGGCTGCTTCTGCACTGCAGTGGAGGAGCAAAACAGGGCGCTGGGACATTGCGAACCAGTGGTTAGGGCAGTCTCCCAGCTGTAGGTGTGAGCTCGAACCACCCCCAAGCAGAGGAAGAAAAGTAGCCCATTTTCTAGACAACCATCCCAACACTTGGATAGAACATAAAAGATGAGTAAGCACCACTTCTGCTACTGCCTAGTTTGCCTTTGTTTTAAAAGGAGAGTAATTAGGAATCTCCAACTCAGAAACATTAAGGAAAAAAGAAAGGGGTGGGAACAAACAAGAGTTCACCCTAAGCTTGTGGTTTGCAAATCTGCTTCGCTACTGCAGTCCTGACTCTCCACTTTGAATGAACAGGGGAGAATTGTGGTTATTTCTCCATTCAGATGTTCATGTTGGGATATTTCTTTAAGTAGTTTCTTGCTTAACCTCCCTTAACAGGGAGGTTTCTGGGTTACCTATTTCAAGCACTTAATTACTACAAACTGTATATGGACTGAGAGCTAAACATCAGACGCTGCGATGACCAATGTGTAAGCCTCCGGAGTTTTTTGTTTGGCCCAGCTATGGACCCAAAGGCTGGTTAACCAATTTCTTAAATATCTGCTATCTTAGCTCTTGAAGATGAACCTTGCTATTTTTGCCAAGAACTGTAATTCTCCTTTGAACAAGTAAAACAAATAGTATACCTAAAAATAGATTTGGAGCTTTTGCTTTTGTTTGTTTAATATTAAAAGGGTGCGTTACTACTACAGATCAAAGTTGAAAGTTATTGAAAATAAGAATGATTGCAAGTCTCTTGCTATAGACACCAGTACAAACCCACTGTTTTTTTATTGGACAGTTATCCCTATGCTTCCTATGTTGTTGTTAGTTTCTCTACCACAAGTATAGCTAAGTACTGTAAGAAGCCTCAGTTCAGATGTCTTAGTTCCTCCTGTTTATGCACATCTGGTGTTTCAGAAACATGGGTCTGTACCTTCAAATGCACCTTGGCAAGAGAAAACCACCACACAGACACACCAGAAAGATGTGTAGCTATGTGAATTTGGAGGACAGTTGTACTGGTGTTCCTGGGCTTTGTTCTTGACTTTAGAGGTGCAGATGTGCCTTCTCAGAGTACATCCCAAAACTCTCAAGCTTCCTCCCAGTAAGCTGAACAATACTCTTCACTTGTAGCGAACTATGGAGAAAAACACATTTGCTCTTTCCAGGAGACAGAGAGAGGCTAGCACTAGTCCATGCAAGTTGGTCTGGATCAGTACCACACAGCGGATACTAGCAGTATTGTGGCAATGTGGGCTGCGGTCAATGCCCCTTTTTGAGCCACTCTGAGGGAAGAACTGCATCTTTTTAAATTGGGGGGTTTCCACAGCATGAGTAAGACTGACGTGCAGGAAGTTAGATAACTGTGCAATAAAAGACCTAAAATCCCCATTTCATTATTTGAGGAAAGCTGCAGGGACTCCTGCTGTGTTCACATACTTTCTTTTCTGAGCTGTATGAAGTAACTGCAAGACAAAAAAATTTCATGAAGCTTCCTCAAGTGTATGGACACTACTAGTCAAAGCAAGTATAGAGTATCTACTAGACAGTACCTCCTACTTCCTTTATTTTCTAAGCCAGTAGTTTAATGCTTCTGTACAGAAAAAGCAGAGATTTTCTTCCTCTGAAATACTAGCTATTGACATGAAGCAGAGAGACTGGCTGGCTACATAGAGGACTTCAGAGCTACAACAGATCTGAACACTTATTGGTCATATGTTTTTTCCTTGTCTGGCCATCATCCAGTTTAAGTTTACAAATAAAATCCGACTGCATTTTTCAAGTGCTCATCCAAACCACAAGTTTTTGTCTTCTATTGATAGTTCTCTCATTACGAATACCAATTCCTCTCTTCTCCCTCCTTTACCAGTTATCTACTATAGTTATTACTTGTATTTCAAGACTTTTCAAAATTTGAATTAACATTCTGAAAGCATTATCTTTTTAGTATGTGCACTTTGAATTCTTCACTGCTTTATTGTTTGTGTTTTAGAACTCCTTTTGTACAGTTGTTCTTCCATGAAGTTTAAAAGCTGTGATCCAAAGAAATATCCATATACTGTTTCTGGAACACTGCTGTACTTCATTTCATATTGGGAGTATCATATTACCTGTTTATCAGCGAGGCACAAAATGCAAAAGTACAGGCTTCTCAATTGGTTTCATTATTAACACCAGTGATTGAGGCACTTCTGGGGTCCAATACACAGTTCTGTTTGTGTAGTAACTTACTAGGAATAATAAAAAAAGAGAGAATGTCTACAAAGAGTATTCGTTCTGCTTCAAAAGCTCACCCTCCCAATCCTACTTGGCACAGCCATTACAGTGTGGATTGCATTAAAGGCTACCAGTTTTCCCCATTCATTACTTCACTGTAAGCAAATCTCCAGAGGAACAGAGGCAGCATAAACTCTATTACACATGCAAAGTTCTCTACAATGATCTTCTAAAGATACAGGACCAGACAGTCTGCTGCCACAGAGCCAGCAATATCATCTAACATCAGAACTATAGGTGTCTATCTCAGTATCAGCTTTCCAAGAAGTCAGCACAAGACTGAACAAACTGGTAAATTGGTATACTTAATGATGCAACGATTTACTCACTAAAATAGCTTAAAGCTGTAAAAATGTAATTTTAAAAAGTCTCCTATAAACAGGAAACTCAAGAGTTCAAAGCTTAATAAAAACATTGCCTACTTCACACTAAACCAAATGTGCATTTTCAGGATTCTTACAGCCAGCCTGCCAAATGCAAACAAGGAAAAACTGGCTGAGTTTAAGAATTGTGCAACTTAAAAAAAATGGCCTTGTGATAAGGAAGACAAGCCTCCTTCTCCTGATAATGCTATTAATTGGTAATGCTGCTCCTCCAGGCTGGCATTAGGTTGCACCTCTGCCTTTCATTCTTCTCTTTGTGAAAGGAAAACATTTTTTTCTCCAGGACGATAATCTAGATTAAGAGGCAATACAAGCAGTTTGTTAATAATACAAATACACAAGGAGCACAACAGTTGCTCTGCTTGTCAAGAGGGTTTAAAATATAAGCAGCACGAAAAAAATACTCATTTAGAAAACTGAGTCTTCAACCACAAGATGACAAGCAGAAAAGTGCAGCTCATTTACTGATTAAAAAACTCTTACATAAGATTTATCAGCACATAAGCAAATTCTGAGCAGAAGAAAAATAACATGAAAAATAACATTTTAATCCACTTCCTGGATATTTTCCAAACAGTACATGATACATTAAGGAGCACCTTTAAAGCACCTCCATTTTGCAACGTAAAACATTATTTTAAGAACACAGTGGAAGAAGTTACTTTAACTCCAAAACCCCAATAGTTAGCCTCCTTTCAGAGCAGCATCATCCTTAACCTACAAGGCTAACCCAGTTTTTCAAAAGAAACAGCTTTTTTCGCAATTGAAAAAAAAAAAAAAAAAAATGCCCTCACAGAAATTCATTTGTGATAGATCTGCTTTTATGCTGCCCTGTTACTGAACGGGGGAAAACAAGGCTAATTCCATCAGCTGGTGTACTACTCTTCAAAGCAATCCCCGGCACAGGACCAGACACCAAAGCCGAACTGGTCCTCATGAGAGGGCCTTTGCTGGTGTCATTGCATACCCACCTCCTCTCCCAGAGCTCCTGCCCATCAGCCCATGAGCACCAGCACGAGAACTGGCTCCAAGTGTCCCTGGGATTGCACAGGAGCATGGGTGTAGAAAGATCCATGTGAAGCTTTTGTAAGCGGTGTTCTTATTTGTGCAAACATAGTGCTGTAGAGAAGGCCCCAAACATGGCCTTGTGCCTCCTTGAAGGCGCTCTCACAACCATTCCACACCATCCATACCCATTGTGAAACACTCAGGCTTTAAATCCAGCAAATTACAGCACACAAAAAACATTTTAAGTAGGAAGCTTGCCCTTCCACTCTAAAATAAAGACCTTTTCCTTTGCTTTCAAGCATAACAATTTTACACTGGAGCATTATCCTCCAGTGCACCTTTATATAACTATCTCAAGTATAAATTCCATTGAAATATTTACACTATTGCAATATTAATAGGGTTGAAATATTTACAGATTTGCCAAAGATTATCAAATATGCAGCTTGTCTTGGGAAAAAAGTTACAACTCATAAAATCTGAGTTTTCTCTCATTTTGTGGCTGACGAATTTACAATGGATTGTATTGTTTGTAAACGATCACAACCCAGAGGCTACACAAACCAACAGAGGGAAGAGATGAAATACAGAACCACTCTCCAGCCTTCAAAATCTGCCTGTGCTCAGTCAATGGAACAAAAGTGCAAAAAAGCATTTTAAGGAGCTCTGTAGGAAAAAAAAGTAGCTAACATTTTTTGTAGCATGAGAAGGCATGTAGCAAAGTATGACTCTTACTGTACACCAATATGACTTAAGCAGTGTGCCAAGCTAAAAAGTGATCCAAATCAATTAAGTGGAGAGAAGGAAAGAAAGCAAAGTAACTCCATCAAGTGAGGTATATTCTTCAGCAGCTGTTCTGTGGCTGAAGAGACAAAACACCTCGCTGCTAAATGGACACACTGGCAACGTTTAAGAGCATTACGGAATTATTTTTGGGTAATGTCTAAACATGTTGACATTTAACAAGTTTTCTTTTAGCCTCACGGAAACTGCCACATGACACCAGTCATGAAAAGCTTACTTTTTCTTTCTTTTTTTTTTTTTTAAAGGAAGTTTTACAGCTTGCACAAGACAGATAAACAAATACAATACCGCTACACAAAATTTTATCAAGCTCTGTCGCATAGTATGGAATAACCACAAACATCCAACACCTATTGCTTTAATTGGCATGAAAACACTATTATGACATACTTGCTATTTCTTCGCATTAAGCAAGAGCAAAATAGGATCACTACCCAAAGTACTTAATGTTAGAGCACATTCCCATTAAATTCATAGTTTGGAGAGACGCTGGACACAGCAAAACTTTACCAGTTCATTTCTCTGACCTCAAGGAGTATTTTGAGGGAATGCTTGCAGAATGACTAGGCTAGATAAGAAACTCCTCGTCTAATTCTGGCCAGCTCCCAAACTGAAATGGTTTAACAGAACAGTTTGAATTTGGAAGTGGTTAAAAAAAAAAAAAAAAAAAATCTGGATCATGACGTTTTACATCTGAGTTGCAGGAAACAAAACAAAAAAAAAAGTCATTCTGTTAAATATTTTCACTTCTAAGATAGAAAATATTAACCAAGGAAAGATGAGGACAAATAAAAGTGCTTGGACTCTCTAGCAGCACGCCTAAAGCGCAAGGTTAAAGTACAACTGACCCCACACAGAGCCATTTGAATGTGTGCCAAATGCAAGAAGTTAGGAAGTCTCATGCTCCGCTAAGGCGACTTTCACATCACTCATTGACTTCATCTCAGATCAAAAGCACTAAAACAAAAACTGTGCAGAGAATCTGATTACAGACAGTTTTCACTGATGCCTTCTCCTTAATCTCCCCTGGAATGTGAGGTCACAGCCCTCCCATATTTCAAAAGGGATCTATATACTATAAGCACACTCACCTATTGTTAGTGTGCAATTAATATTTTGCTTTCTCATCTAAACTATGTAACTTAAGCAGTTTACTGCAGCCCAGATCCCCACCCGCAAAAACATGCATAAGGCTATACAGCTTCAGATGTGACTGTACTTTCCACAATGCTCATCAACTTACAAATACAAATCTATTTTGTACATTGTAGTTATCTGTATTATAGCCTGTAAAGGTGCAGGGGCTGAAGTAGTACTCAGTGCTGTAAAGAATGCCTTAACCCTTCAGGACTCACTGGCCCAGGAGAAATGTACTTATATTATGGAGATACATGGTTCACTTTCTGTTCTGCCCAAGAAACAGGTCATGTCACAGAGCAGGTTTTAATCATAGAATGGTTAAGGCTGGAAAGGACCTTAAGATCATCTAGTTCCAATCCCCCTGCCATAGGCAGGAACACCAAACTTTAGACCATGTCACTCAAGCGTCTGTCCAACCTGGCCTTGAACGCTGCCAGGGATGAAGCATTTACCACTTCTTTGGGCAACCTGTTCCAGGGCCTCACCACCCTCACAGTAAAGAGCTTCCTTTTTATATCTAAACTAAACTTCCGCTGTGTAAGTTTGAACCCGTCACCCCTTGTCCTCTCACTACAGTCCCTAACGAAGAGCCCCTCCCCAGCATCCCTATAGGCCCCCTTCAGATACTGGAAGGCTGCTACGAGGTCTCCACGCAGCCTTCTCTTCTCCAGGATGAACAGCCCCAACTTTCTCAGGCTGTCCTTGGATGGGAGGTGCTCCAGTCCCCAGTCATCCTCATGGCCCTCCTCTGGCCTTGTTCCAACAGTTCCATGTCCTTTTTATGTTGAAGACACCAGAACTGCACACATTACTCCAAGTGAGGTCTCACGAGAGCAGAGTAGAGGGGCAGGATCCCTTCCTTCGACCTGCTGGTCATGCTCCTTTTGATGAAGTCCAGTATATCGTTGGCCTTCTGGGCCAACAAAATCCAGAAAATCCAAGGCCTATCCACAATGGACAGATAACTTATCTTGTCCTGGGTCTAAACCTTCAAACATTTAAGAATAAATGAGACTAGTTTGCTTTATTTTTTCTCTTCTCCCACAGATATTCTCCTTATTAAAAGTTTCCTTTGTCACACATCCACACAACTAGTAAAAACAACAAAAAAAAACCCTGACTTTCTGCTCAAGATTTATTAGGACACCTACTGCTGGATATGCCTTTCTATTGGCAGAGAAAATACTATATATCATAATTAATGAACAAACCCCTAATGATTTGAAATCTACATTCTTCCTTTCATTAAAAATCTCAACAACTGTGAAAGCATAAAGCTGAAGGTGGTCAAAATACTTTACTTGAAAATATTTGTTAAAGCAAACATTCTTTGAAAACAAAAGTTCTTAAGAGAACTTGCTCAAAAATCCTTCCTTTGCTGTTCCTTAAAGCATTGACCGTCTCTCTTCCAGCAGTCAAATTAAAAGGTCATGAAGAGAGAGGAAAAGTCCTTCTGCTTGACTGTTTTCAAACTCCAAGTCAGTTTTTTAATTTTCAGGAACTGTCCTGTCCCTTCCAATCCTGTGCAGTCTTTCAAAAATCACAACTAACAATTCCTGTTACAATAACCAAGTAAATCATGCCACACACACTATGTCATTTCTTTTTTGCCCTTAGTGCAATGTACAGATGTTTAAATACAAGCCACAGTCCTGGTTCTCTCAATAAAATTTCAACTGTAGTGAGTGTAAAGCCTTTTGAGTCCTCATGTGACAAGCATTACATTGCATGAAAGTAGATCAGTAATCCTAGAAAAGCCAGCTACATAGCTCTTTCTTCCATAGTTTTTGAAGGGGTCAGGCTCTTGGACTTCGAGACCTCATTTTCTTACGTTCTTTACTTATTTGGGCAGAACTCCATTCTCTAAGTAACTGCTTGTTTTACAATTAGAAATATGAAGGGCTGATGAAGATATTCACATACAGATAATCTTCACCTGAGGGACCCTTCTCCCTTATTTCATACTGTATGCACGTACATGCATGCACTTGTATATACTGTAAATGTAGCAAACTAATACAGTAAGAGTCAGTTGTCCGCAACTTTAACTGTACAAACAACAAAAAGCTTGCACCATCACGGTCCTCTAGAGCCACACGCAAGCGCCAAGACCTGTCTACAATACAATAATACAGTTCAAGGACACTGTTTCTTCACCCAGAGAACTTACAATGGAAGTACACAAGAAAATACAGTGATTGATCAGAACACTAGCCATTGATTCAGTCCTTTACAGGAAGCATCTACTACAAGGCAAGTACAAAGCAAACAAAACATGTTTGATAAGCCTTCGAATAAGCATGAAACTGAAATTAAAACTGTAGGTCAAGAAGTCAACGCAGTAACAGACTGAGAAGAGAGGCTCACTACAACTTTCTTACAAGAGCAACATACAACAAGAAATGTTGAGTGGTAGTCTTACTCAAAGCAATGATGGCTTTTGTTTTACACCCTTCTTGACTTGGAGTAAATCTACAGCTGAGACACTAATCAGCAGGTTCAACTCGTAACACCTTCTGTACAGTCAACTCCCAAAGTTTCCTCTGCTATACCATCAGCAGGGAAAGGGCTCCCAAGCACGGATTCACATACACAATTAGGGTAAGAAATCACACTCCTGCTCTGATCCTGAGATCAGGGACTCATAGCATAACCTGGCTATAATTTCAGGCATTTCTCTAGTTTGCAGTCTCCTGGGTCTCTTGAAGTGATGTTCCTCAATCCCAAATCACAGGAGGTGCCAAATGAACTTGTGGCCAGCTTCAATCCAACTGACTTGCTAGCTTGAATCATTATCCCAACATAATCCTGGCTCAAGTTTCTGTGCTACAGTCTCTTTCAAGCAAATAAATATGCGGGCAGAAAGAAAACAGGCAGAACAATCAGACAGCTTTCCCCGAAAGGAAATTTATTTCCAACATCACAGCTTCCACTGCCCTACTTACCTGTTTCATGGTAAGTAAAACCGTGCATGCTGCTCATATATTTTACTTGTGTGTCTCCAAAAATCAGAGAAAAGTAGACAAATGTTTTCTTAAAATTATAGAAGGGCATGTCTACCACTACAAGAGTGCTACCCTCAAGCCCAGAGAACCTATGCAGCATTCCCAATAAAATGACCTGGGATAAACACAAGCAAAACAAATCTAAACACATTCACTCTAGGGAAAAAAATCTCATGCTACAATACCCAATTCATAATCAACAAAAGTAGACTTTTAGGGGGGTTCTCAACCCAAATATTTAACTTTGCTGAAAATAAATCCAGTAATGCACATGCAGTGCATACTAGCACAGTGATTGAGACAACTGCTCCAAATAACTTGACCTGTTCAAAATACCTATTCTCTTCTTATCCCAATGGTTATGTACAAGGGGACAACAAGAAATTAAAGCTTCTTAATTCTCAACTGCTACAAGTCAATTAGTTCTATAGTAATCAGATTAATATTAAAAAGAAGAAGTTCTTGGTTATCGCTTATAAGTGCCTCCTTTGCAGGAAACATTATTTGCAACCTTTCTAGAGCAGTCTGAATGTAGAAGACAAGAATTCAACGTGTGTGAAAGCACAACTCCAGCAGTCCCTCACCCTTGGGAACAAGGCTCTCAAGGCCAGGCTTAAGACATTTAGTGGAGTTGCATGAGAAAATCTGACAGCTATCTCTTCATGCTATTTTTCTGCTACAGATAGTGGACAAATCATTGAAACTGTCAAAACAGCATTTTTCTGATTTATAAAACCTGATTTCAAACGTGAATGGGTAAAGGGAAACGGAGATGTGAAGGCATGCTACACGGCACCAAAAGTTTCTTTTGTCAACGAGCAGGCCAGAGTATCTATTATAGGTTAGGGGGTTTCTTTGGTTTTGGGAGGGGGAGGAGGGTAAAAAAGGATGTAAATGAAATGTTAACTCTAACCCAAGCCTGTAGCACAGCTGTTCAGACACAGCAGGAGGGATCTGGATATTGTACTTACTGAATCAGCTAAAGAGGGCTAAGCAAATTCATGTTCATAACAAGAGCTGTAGAATTCCATTCATACAATGGGTGGCAATGGGCCAAGGACAACTTGTTAAAAATAAGAGATTTAGAAAGATTAAAAAGCAAAACCATGTATGCAATAGAGCTAGAAAAGGGCCAGATAATCCTGCACATACGACTACAAAACTACTCCCTCTTCAACAAGGGTATCCCAAGAATATACCCTTCCAGTGACAAAAATGAGAACAAATCAAGTAATACTCAAGAGATGGATGAAAAACTGACCATTTGGGAGTTCTTCTTTTACAATAACACTTCACCATTATCACTAGTGAACTTGATAAAACTCTACTTAAGAGTAAAGAGGGCAATTTGAGTCAGTCTTTCTTAATCTCACCTAGATGTCAAATAAAAAAATAATACTATTTCTATGAATTTGTCTTCCCTTGTATTTTTTGAAAAACTTGAATAATCAAAGTTATAAAGCCTCAAAAATAAAGACACCAAGAACTCAATAGAACAGGAGAGTACTTTTTAATTACAATTGCATGGGTAGGAGTTTGCAGAGATTCTTTTTAACATCCTTCATCCCCACAGGTAAGCTGCTATTAGAATCAAGATGCAAAATGAAACAACAGGAAAGTGAACTAAAAGGACAGGCTGTCATGAGTATAAGATGGTTTGCTTGGCCATCAAAACTAGTTCCTTGCTATTCTCTGCTTTAAAAGAGGACTCTGGCTAATAGCAAAGAAAGCAGTCTCCTTCTATCATGCTTCCCCTTCCTGCCTCCCCACTCAGAGCTGAAATCCCATTGATATGGAGTCTCTGGGTGGAGTAAACCTGACTTCTTCAACAAAGAAGCTTGCCTTTTTCCCAGACAAATGACTTGGCTGAACTTAAGAATCTCCTTTCGCTATTAAAACATTCCACAATAACTGCAGTTCTAAGAAAAATCCCAGAATCTAATGTGGAAAAACCCTACTGAATTATGCCTGCAAGAGACTGCATGTCTTATAGAGTTTATTTCAACAGAATTGTCACTCAGATATCAGCAAACTGCACAGACCACACTGAAAGGAAAGCGAACAACGTAAATCAGGTGACTTGTAGCTTTACCCACAAAATGCTAACTCTAGTTCTTCACAAAATGGCAAGAGAGCTGAACCTTAGCCGAGTTGTTAAAAACAGCTTCATGCATTTAATTAAGTTAAAATCAAAGCCAGATGGCATATGCTGCTTTTTCAATAGACTGGATGCTGTCACAAGAGGCACTACTTAAGCATTCCTTGATGACTCCTGGCACCAGTGGCTACAAAATCTCTTTCTACAATCTACCATATACTCCTCCTTTTTTTTTTTTTTTTTTTTTTTCCAGTCACCAAGCCTTTAACGAGGGTGGGGAGGAGGAAAAAGAGAGCCCCTGAGATAAACTGACTCAGTGTGTGGAATGCAAGGCAAACATTCCTGCACAAATTCAGATTTGATTTATTTTCTTTAGAAAACTCCAGCTGCAGGAGAAACCCCCCCCAGTTGATGGTCTTTACCTTATACCCCCTAGGGTCATCACCTGTCTTACAGGGAGAAAATAAAAATAGGTAACTATACTTCTGAAGCACTGCACAGCAGAAGATGTTAATACTTCAGCCAACAATAAATGCAAGTGAGCTGGATAAAAAAGGCCTCAAGAATTTGGAAGTGTATGGCTGAAAGGAAACATTAACATTTCATCTCTGGACTGCACAACCTCTTGGTGAAAAATGACAGTGCAGGCTTTTGCGGTCAGCACACATGCACTGAACTCCTACTCATCAGAAAGACTAGCAAGTTATCACTTGGTTATAGCCAGCCAAAATTATACTGGACTGAGCCAGAACTGAGTGGCAATACCTATTTTGCTTCCAGTACCATATCCTCCAATACATGGCATTAAACAGAGAAAGCATGAGCCATGTTGCAGATCATGCTTGTCAATACTTGCACAAGCCATGCAGAATGCCTACCATAGTGTGTCTGGAAGGCAGCGGGAGGAAAAGAATACCAGAAGTTAACACATATGAAAAATATGCTACTGACAGAACACCTTTGTTTGATTTTTACTTTGAGATTTCTTGTCCCAAAATTACTTAAACAGATGCCGTATTGCTCCCAAAAGGACTCCTGAACATGCTTAGAGCAAAAGGCGGGAATCATTAAGTCTTTTGAATAGACAAGGAGAGCTCAGAGGTCACTCCTTGTAGTCTCTCTCCACAACTCCATCAAATCACCTAGAAAAGTGAACCACAGTTAGTGTACCTCATTGTTCCAGTAATCTAACATAAAGCATACACACAAAGGCATAAGACTACAATTTTAGGTTATTTCTAACTGAATAATCCCTTACTGAGCAATAATATGGACTAGGGTTTACTTAAGTTCTTAATCATGTTTGCCACTTGCATACATATCTGACCTCTCATTATAAAAGAAATTACGCACTTGCACTGCGTATCTTACTGCTTGTACAACCTGTTAAAAATCATTTCCAGTACTGCTGAGAACAAAAACCCATCTGCTGAAAAAAGTGGATGTGTTTAACAATTTCAGCAGAACAATTCTTCTCTCTTGGTTTGTTTAAAGCCCCATTAATCTTAATGCAAAAGAAAACATTTTCCTTTAATAGCCGAATTCTTGACCTTGAGCTGTTCCAGGGCTAGAGTTGGCGGCTGGGGTAGAAAGGACATGGACTGACCACAACTAAGAGCTGGAGAGTAAAAACACACAGACAGAACAGAAAGCAGAAAAAAAAAAAAAAAAAAATCCCCAAAGCAAATCAAATATTACCTCTGTGAAAGACTATCATCTCCACTCCTGCCGTGGAAACCTCAAAAGGTGAAGACAACATCACCTCAAAAATCTTTGTAACTCATTTTCAGATAAATTTTAAAGAATTTTCTTGATACAAGATGGATTTATTCACAACATCATTCCTATATGAATCCAACTCAGAGTTGGACAAAATAAGATCTTTAAATCTAAAAATACTCTTAACACGCAACATTCACGGGGCTTCTCACATAGAGGTTTCACACTCCCCTACCCACTGCTTTTCCATTACTGTACCTGTTTACATTTCTAAGTGCTTAACACAGCACAGACCAGAGAGTAAAATCTGTCCTTGTTACCAGGATATTACTACGTGACAAACCCAGGTGGCAGAACACATTTGAGTTGCCTCTAAAATGGCATTAAATTGCCTGTGATTTATCTTAATACTTTGAGTTGCATTAAAGCATGATTTCCTAGTTACATCTTCTACGGCATAAATTAAATCACTTGACAGTATTTACCCAGCATTAACTGTGGCTAAGAAGAGGGCGGGCAGCAGTTTCTGTAGCATGATTTCGAGGCCTCCCACACCAGCACCACCTAACCCAAAGGAACAGTTCCTCAAGGCAGCTTTTAACTGAAATGCTGCTAGAGCTATTTTAATGGTCTTAAGATTGGCAAGTTGGTCTCTTGTCCCAGGTAACAAGCAGAAGAGGAAATGGCCTCAAGTTGTGCCAGGGGAGGTTTAGATTGGGTGTTAAGAAAAAATTCTTCACTGGAAGGGTTGTCAAGCACCAGAACAGGCTGCCCAGGGAAGTGGTTGAGTCACCACCCCTAGAGGTATTTAAAAAGATGCGTAGATATGGTGCTTAGGGACATAGATTAGTGGTGGACTTGGCAGCGCTAGGTTAATGGTTGGACTCTATGACCTTAAAGATCTTTTCCAATTGGAATGATTCTATGATTCTGTGATTCTGTCAGTGCTTACAAATGTTTGATAGAAGGACTAGACTAACGACTGTAAAGACTAAGGACAAGATCTAACTTTACTTACAAACTCTAGAGGTTCTCATTTGACTGTACTTTTAGTTCAGCTGACAGTCGCAGACACACCAGAAGGTACAGAGACAACACTGTTATTTGGATTACATTCACAAATCTGGATTTTCTTCCACAGGCGCAGAAGGCTGTCTGTAAAACTAGGGGTATGTTGCCCACTATTATCTTCCTGGTACAAAGAAAGCCCTTTTTTTTTTTTTTTTTTTTTTTTTGCACAAGACGAAGGAATGTTTCAGACCTTCTGCGCTGACTCAGACACTTGACCAAACTTATTACTGTCTACCATACAGTTCTGCATGGCTTATTTGAAGTCTCGCACCAAAGTACTTGTTATTTCTGTAAGAACACTTACATGAAGACACTTCTAAAGCCTGAAGAATGTATTATTCTTAATCTGTTTATCAACCAGCAGTAGTGATATGACTGAAGTGACAGAGCTTCACACCCAGCCTCAACAGCTACTTCAGTATTAAAACCTGAGACAAATTGCTGCCATGCACAGGAAACAACAGTCTCGGTCTCCTCATCACTCCACTGGAAGCAGCAGCAGTTCGGCCTTGTTACAGCTTTCTATGGATCCAACCAAGCTGGGCCGGAGTCACATAAAGATGGACTTATCGTTCTGTGGAGCCAGAAGACTTACAAGTTATTTGTATAAAATGCTTTGTTCCCAAACCAGGAAAGTGGTGACCAGAATAAACAATGCCGAGCAATACTTTAACTGAGGGGCCTCCTCCATCTTCCTCAACTTGGATCGGAAGAAACTGTATAATAGAGCAATCGAAACAGTAGAGCAAACACAGCAGGTGATCCTGTCTTAGAAGACTTCCACCAATGGATTTTGAAATTTTACACTTAGCCTGGTATGCACCCAAATACATTAAAGAGCCTAAAACGTTAAACATCAGAGGCAAACCAAACATCTACAAAATACAGGGTCTATTATTTTGGACAAACCCTGCTGCAATCACAGAGGAATGTTTCCTTTGGCTGTTATTATGTTCACTTCCATTTATTTATATAGAGTAAAAAGCAAACAGTATTTCCTTACCTTGTTTTTTCAATTGCCTACAGATGGTACAAAATGGTAGAATGATAAGGGAGGAGGACAGTCTTCTACTACACAGATGGATATGCAGATTTTTCTAGTATGAGAATTTTACTGCTCATCTCAGTTACAGAAGAGAGAGGGTCCAGCAACTACAAATTTCTTGAAAAGTTTTTTTTATCCAAACAAAGAAAAAAAAGAAAAAAACCCACAAAAAAAAAACAACAAACAAAAACCAAAAGATACTGTTTTTAGAACAGCACCCTTAAAATAGCCTGATTTACTTCAATCATAGTAATAACAGACTACCGCTCTATTCTTTCTTTGAAAACACTGAATACAGAGCTTGCTAAGTTTCTGAGTGAAAAGGTTAGAAAGCAGAGATCCTTCATCAATTAGCCTTTACAAAGACTCTCCAGAACAACTGTAAGCACAAATCACAAATCTCTTCAGTTATTTAACAAAACACAAAAATCTGCGCCAACTCTATATTAGAGAAAGATCTAAAAATGCTGAGCACAAACTGAGCAGCTCACAAAATAGCTTATGTCTTGCCTATTTCTCTACATTTCATTTCAAGTTTTGTTATACCAATATCATCTCTTTATATATAACTGCAACAAATCAATGGACAGAAATAGAAACCTAAGCAACTGAGGTGAAACCTAAGTGTGCTTCCTTGCACACAAACATGAGCAGTATGGCATCTTCTGGTTAATTAGCTCATTTACAGTAAACCCAACCCACAGGTCAGCTAACAAGTCAGCCTCCTGTATTTTCCACTCAGCCAGCCCACACAGTACATTGGGAGCAATGATATTCTCTCCTAAGTAAACCATACTTGAGTTCATACAGATGTAACTGAACAAGGGTGTGACAAAATAACAGAAAAAGGAGATTACAAAGGAAGCCAGAATCTTACACTGAAGTTTCTCTGGCCAAAATGAGATTTCCCAGAGAGAAGTGTTTTCTTTCAACAAATACTGAAGCTGGATCCAGGCCCTCAACCTAGCTCACAACATAACCTTACCTGCCCTTATTTTCCATAATCTCATTTTTCATAAGTTACCTTAAAAAAATCCCACTTACCCAATACCTGTAATTTCAAGTTCACTCACAGCTCAGAACTTTTCTTGAAATCAGGGAAGCAATATTATAACTACAGCTTTAATGCAGAACAAAAGCTGCACAGCTTTCTAGAGCCTGAGAAAAACAAATTATGTCTGTAGCTAGACAATGCTGGATAAGAGAATTATATTTCCAAAGCACTTAAGAGAAATGGAAAAAACCAAATACAGCCAGGTAATGCTACACCACAGAGAGAAAAAGAACATACTGAAAAACTACAGAAAGCATTATTAGGGTATGCAAGTGGTTTTGGGCCCAGCCATCCTCAAATATCAAACCTTGCAGTCAGAAGATCTGGGGAAGAAAAGTTTTTAAGATCAATGAGTCAGGACTGTCCAATTCAGGACAGGACTGGCTGGACAGGATTCCAACAAATAGGACCATCTTACTAAGAAACAGCTTCTTCCCGGAATGAAGACACGGCCAGTTATTTGATTAAGCAATAAGTTAAAGAATGCTTAAAAATGTGTGTAAAATAACAAGGCTATGGACCGTTATTAGACAAGAATACGACAGAAAAAAAAAAAAAACAAACCCAACCAAAAAACCCCAACCAAAAACCAAAACACAACCAAACCAGAAGATGCCACAAAGTAAAGCATGTTCAAATCTTGCTGGTTATCCCGGACCATAAACAGGGATCAGGTTCTTATCTTATACACAAAGTAAAGGAGCACTTATGGAATGAAAAATACAGCTGCTTGTTAAAACTGCTTTCACCAGGTGTCTATGAGATCAAGCACATCACCTGCACAGCAACTGAGGTTGTACTTCAAATCATTCTCTAAAGAGCAACAGGATCATACAACTTTGTTTTGTATAAAGCTTTTCCTGCTCACTTAAAAATCACAATGCTGCTATTCTAACGAATGCCAAGAAGCAAACTAGAAACTCCTGGAGATCAAGAAAGGAGCCTTAGTATTTGATCTGGGAAGCCAAAATCAATAAATTGGAGCTGTAGTCATGAACTCTGCAGATCCTGAGTAAAGATCTGTGTATAATACACTTGCACACAGCAAGACATTGCATTGCCACTAACAGTCCAGCAAAGCATTCTGTAAAATCTTCAAGAAACAGAAGTTTCAGAGAAACACTAAAAATACCTACATATCAGAGTACTTTCTTAAAAAAGAATTAGTAGAACAGTCACAAAACAAAGCATCAGCAAAAGGGAGGAAAAAAACACAATCACAACAACCTTCAACAAATTAAGACCAGATTATGTTTCAAAGCCACTCATACTTCAGAGTATAACCTCTCACTTAAAACAATTCTGCTACCTCACAAAATGAATGCAATATATGAAAGGAATCTCTACAGCGGCCCCACAACAGCCCCAACAAATTCAGGTAAGTACACTTACTTGTAACAGTTTCTACCAAATTACACCCTGAAGAAGAGACAGCACTAACAGCAGTGTGATTTCTGCAAGTTTGTCTCATCGAGTTAAAATACTTAGAAGGACTCAACAGAAAGAACTATCCAAGCAATACACCATTTATTTTTACTCTCTCCCCTTCCCACATCCCCACCCACCAAAAAGGAAAAAAAGTGTTTAAGTTTTTTTAACAGCGTTTCTTATCAAAATTGTCATGGGATTAAAAATAATTCCTCTCCAAAAACCCAGTTAGGAAGATACAAAGGACAGAAATAAAAAGGCCAGTTTCACAATACAGAGGGGATAACAAAACCATCTCGCTGGCATCTACACCATGGCCTGTGCTGTTCAGTTTGGTTGTTTTGTTTGTTTGGAGTGGGTTGGTTGGGGTTTTTGTTTGTGTTGGGCTCTTTTGGTGGTTTTTGTTTTGTTTTTAAATAAGCGATCTGCATGAGGATGAACAAAGTTTACTAATGATGCAAGACTACATGGATTATTCAAAGCTGCACTGGCTGCACAGAGCCACACAATAAAGACTGCATTGCTTAGAATCACTCTAAGTAAGGCAATGGCACACAGACCACTCCCCCAGACACCCCCAAGCAATAAACACAGACCCACAGGCAAGCACTGGGGAGCCTTCCAGAGATCTTCATATGCATCATGTTAGGCCATGCTCTGAAAAAAGTTCAGTGGTCAATAGCAGAGGAGTAAATAAAACACATGGAATTATTAGAAAGGGAATGGCTTTCCCTTCTCTCACACACATGATGGTACTGTCAATCAGTCCCCTATGTTACCATAAAGTGAAAGTTTCATGTAGTTCTTGCCATCACACCCAAACAAGAATCGATCTGCAGACTTTATGAGAGTAAGGGAGAAGAACAGGCTGGTCAGATACCAACTACTGTTGATAAGAGGAGAATTTAATCAGAATAGACTAGAGCTTAGAAAAGATGTGAAAAAAGAACCATTATATAGTATTATATATTAGCCTGTAATACCTGAATCTGTAACACATACTATCACGAATCCACCGAACAGAGATGGCCAGTTATTCTTCACAAATATGATAAAGCCAGTTTGACAGCTGCGTAATGTAGCTCCTTTTTCTTAAAAGCAAGTATGAAAGACTGTTAGTAGATACCAGGGAAGGCAAAAGTTGAAAATCAGTCCTGCCATGAATTTGCCAATTGACTTTAAAACACAAATGATTCAGACAGCCCTAATTTGCTGACTGTTAAAGGACTGTATAAAAAAAGAAGGTAAAGAAGAGAAATAATAATTGAAAAAAACACACACAAAACCAAAGCAACACTATACTTCTACTTCTTAGAACCATTCCTCAATTATTAACTCCCAGCTACTTCCAAAACCAGGAAATGAGATTAGGTAGACTTTGTCCCTACTCACTACGGCTGTCCTCCTGCTCCTAGAAACAGCAGATGTGACTGCTCAGACAATATCCCTGTCTCACGATGCTGAGGAGGAAGGTGGCAGGGGGGGTGTGTGTGTGCGGAGGAGGAGGAAATCAATCCATAACACAAAGAGCACATTAAACCGGTTATACAGCAGCTACCATAAAGTGTATGCTGTTAGCAAGTCGAGAGCAAGAAAAAATAATTTACTGTTTGGTTTTAAATTAACAATACTGTCAACAATTACAGGTAAGGCATTTTTAGAAAGAGGTGCAAGGTCACAATGTCTCTAAGCAGTGGGACAGTCAGGAGTAGCAGATGTTGTGTGCAAGAGTAAACAGGTTTTTGAGAACAGCGCTAGAAGACTGCATCCATAAAACCGACATAGGTTGGCTGTCCCAAATGTAGAAGCTACAAAAAGCAGAGCTCTGACTCTGGAGACAGGGACAAATGCATCAAATAACAAAGGAAAATAACTAAAGTTAATATATTTATTCTATAAAAAAATCCTTAAACCGTACAGTACCATTTAGTATATTGGATTCATGACATTTCATGTGGAGGAATAAGACTATTTTGAGCATACTTAAATGTCAAACAGAAGCTTTTGAAAAACGCAGTGAATTGATACAAATCTGTGTTGCCATTTATTAGATTTATAAGAAGGAAAATGCTACAGACTGGAAAGCACAGCTAGCTTATCAGGCTCTCTGGTTTGGGCTGGACAGTAGATGAATCACTCTTCTGTAAATGCATACTGACAGACTCATCACCCATAGATTCACCAGCGCTAACAGTTACCATTTATGAAATAAAAGATCTTCAGCTGAGAATTTTCAAGCTTCATGAGGAAACTGCAATTCCAATCCCTAAATAAAGCTGACAAATACTCAGTTTTTACAAAAGCTCAGAATACCAAGGCCAAGTTGTGACCAAACAAAATTAGTCCAGTCACATGAGCTTACAACCAAATAGAAATAGCTAAAGTTTTCTTCTTCCTTGCAGTGACTCCATAAATACACACTTAAATAAAATAAACAGGAATCGTCCAAGGCAACATAACTTCAGTTGAAATTACTGGTCTGCTAAGTTTTCCAGAGCTACCCTGTAGCTATTTTTTCCCTTTGTAAACCAGTAGGATATATTCTCTTAGCACTGAGAATACCAGTTCTCCCTAAATGTATGAAATCTAAAACGCGACACAAATTAGAAGGCTGGTCTCTGGGAATACACAGAAATGTTCCTGCCATTACAGGGAAACTGCCGCAAATCAGGAAAAATGCATCTAGCCATTGATGGAAATCTTTGGCAAGACCAAGATGTTTTCCTCATCAGTGGGGATGCCCAATATAACATTACAGTTCACAACCTTCACGTTAAGAGCTTATGTTTGCAAATGCATTAGCCACATTTATTTCCCACAGACCTTTCCTTCTGAAACTACAAAGCAACCAGAAACTATGCCTTGATATATCTCCCACGCTCAAGGAGTCATAAAGCTGACTCCAGCCAGGTTATGACAGAGCAACAGTACATCAGTATGACACAGGCTCCCTTAGGAAGTTTTCCTTGTGAGAATTACAAGCACAAAACTGATACAGCCAGAGAGATAACTACAAGTTGCTGCTATTGTGTTCTTGTGTAATTACCGCTAGTGCTACTGCACACCTCTCAGGTCTCCATCCCCAAGCAAATCATGGGATTGTCTTAAAGTGTGGCACACAAATGCCACAGCTGTGTGCTGATCATTTCCAACAGAAAAGCACAAGTTTTCACCTTCAAGAAATTACGTATTTGTAGAATTTCACGAAGTTTGCTAATGTATTCTTCAGGCAGCTTCCAGCATGTTGTTGGTCTGGCAGACAAGCAGATTCCTCTCAAAGAGGACTCTGAAAAGAGTGCAGAACTGAAGTTTTCTTGTCACCAGTGGCAGTGGTAGAGCAAAGACTCAAATTGAAGAAATTTACACTTCCACCTTCAAAACTTGCTAACGGAACAAAGAACTTCAAGCACTTCTTGTTTAATTTTCAATGTGAAGCCTACAGGCTACAGAGTATATTGCTTAAACCAAGCCAAAGTGGACAACCTTATGCTTTAATCCTTCTGTGGCTTTTTATGATCCACATGGGCTATCCATAAAAGTGGAAGGGCTACACCCTGCTCTGCTAAACAGAAGTGAATTTCACATCACCAGAGAACATGCGGTGTGTCTACACATTTTCTAGCTAGACCACCATCTTTCAGAACTTCATGCCTTATGCTGTATGGTTAACTTGTGTACTTGGTATTTCCTGGGAAAACAGGGAGCCACCACTAGCAGATATAGTCACTAGCTGCAAAATGCTGTAAGTCATTGCACAAGGGTTCAAATCCGAAATCAAGTCTGACACACCATTACCATCTTCAATGCAGCTCTCAAAAGTGGATCAACACTTGCAGACTAATGAGTGTTATCATGTCACAGATTGCTTCCACACATTTCTGGCCATTTTGCTTAAGTGATCATAGCCATCAAGTCTTACAAAAGTGGTTACTCTGCCATTCAATATTAAGAAGCAGTGGGCTCTAGAGGTATTTTCCACTCAGAATATATACTGCTGGCAGAAAAGGCAGACAATATTTGTCATTAAGTGCTCATGAACCAGAAGAACTAGATCTAGTTTTCAAAAAAACCCAAAATGGTCTGTTGATTCTGTACAATCCCCTAAGCAGTGTTCGCTCGTCTTACCTTTAAGCAATACCCAATATGTTACTGCATTGATATTGTCCGATTCGAATATTTCTTTCTACTGCCATGTCATCACTTGCAGTATCTTACTTGAACTGCCGGCCAACATGCTTCAAGGAATGAGATGAAGCTGCTCTACAGGTGAAAAAAAAGCTGGTGGCAATTCAACCTGTACAAGCTCATTCTTACACACACTGCTGTTCTGTTTTTCACAAGCAATGCTATTTCAATTTTTTTTTCCAAGGAACACAAGCAAATAAATCTATAACAATGGCACAGGAAAAATCCTGATTTTTCAGACAGACAAAGGGAGATTTTGTTTGGCTCAACGTCCAGCAAAAAAAAAAGCCCCCAAAAAACAACCAAACAAATCAGCATATTCTTATTATCTGTTTTTCAAAGGGAATTTATCATCCTTATTACATAACTAATTTTTTTAGGATCTGGAAATAAACTGAATTCAAAAGCAGAAATAAAATGCGTGACATATATGAACAAGTGTACGTGCACCAACAGAATTCTACAAAACTATAGGCCTCCATTTATGTGGAGAGCATCTTAGAAGAAAAAGTAACTGAGATTTCCTACGCCTTAGTACCAAAGAACTTTTACCCTGCTCCTAACTAGTACACATCATCTTCTGTTTTGGTTAAAAACAGGTTATAATTCAGATGTATTTACAAATCATTAGGGACAGCACTCCAAACTAAGAAAAGGAATTAAAACCACTGTGCAAGTAATGACAAAACTAAGGAACCCAAATTAAGGAAAGAAATACAATTTTTATTTCAACCCTGAATATTTAAGGGGCTTAACTTTCACTGCTAGATGGGCTCCCTGAAAAGAGAATGAGCAGATTTAATGATTTTCTACCCCTCAGAGAAAAAACTACAAAGAACACTTTACCTCCAAACACTAACATAACACTAAACATCAAGTCAGGAATCACTTACAAGAGCAGTAAATAATACAAGATATAGAAACATTAGACATATGACATTAACTAGAATCATTCGACAATTACTCATATCTAAGTAATCTCAGTGATTAAAAAAAAAAAAAAAACTTACTTAAGAAATTGTTGTCCTTTAAAAGGAGAAATCAGGGATAAAATATAACGACTGACTGAATAAATTCCAACACTACCCACTCTATTCTCAAAAGTCATCTGGAGTTTAACTGATAAAGGAAAATACTGTACTATTTCAGAGTAACACCTGATCTCATATCTTATATAAACAATCTTATGATCATGGAAAAACAGGGATTCAAAGCTGTGTTTAACTACCAACAAAGCCACATATTTTCATTTGAGTATCCTGCAAACATAATGCAATACAAAACAAACTCCATTTCTTCCTGTACTTAACCTGAATACCAGTCAAAAGTTTCACTGTTCAGTTCCTCTGGGACTAATTAACAGCTTTATAGATTACAGATCTTACAATTTACTAGCATTTACTCTGCCATCATGTAACTCAAAGCTTTTTGGTTTGGAATCCCTATGTCCATTTCTGTTTCTTTGGTAACTAAATACCTGCGAATGGCCAAAATACTAAAAGGGCCTATCAGTTCACAATCTGACTTTATTTCTGATCTGCTTTCCTCCAGCTACACTGATATTGAGCCAAATAACTAGTTTTACATTAAGTAAGTATCTTTCAAAAAAAGAAACACAAAACCAAAAACACCAGAAAGCAACAGAAAACATTAAGCAATGTCTTGGAACTTTACTCTTAAGGTTAAAAACTATTAGTTGTTTCATACATGGCAAGTCTTCATGCTTGTTAAAACTAAACCCCTATTGAATTTTGGCCTGTGCTTCAATTTCCTGAAGTAAAATACATTTTGTCACCTTTTGAGTATGTCACTTCCCAGCACTTTACTGGATTTTCAACACCTTCTCAATAAACTGGAAGCCTGCATAAACTGTTGTGCATCAGATTAAAACCCCGCCTATTCATGGTGACTACACCACTGTCTTTAACACCCAAGACCCCACACTCTCCCTTTTTTGTAATGCCACTGCATCTTAAACTCCACATGGTTGCCTATCCAAAATCTTAAGACTCTTCTTGTCTTCCAAGACAGTCCCCATCCCCTGTGCACAACTGTTACAATGAGAAGTGCTTCCACAGAGATGCAGATTACAGTTTTTAACTCGAGTCCTTTGAGATTGAGATCCAGCATTCGGTAACTAAAATTAAATCTTTAAGTTCATAAGCTTTAATTATAGAAGAAACTGGAATCCATCACCAGCATTTTGGTCAGCTAAGGAAATGGATCTGTGAATGTAAATCAGGTAAGAACAAAATGCATTTGAAACTCCTGCCTTTTTTTTTTTTTTTGGGCGGGGGAGGTGCCTTAAAAAAAAACCAACAAAACAACAACAACAAAACACACACACACACACACAAAAAAAAAAAAAAAACACCACAGAAAAACAACCAAAAATAGGACTGGAATGTGCTGAAGGTCATAAGGTGTTCCTGCTTTCCTCCCAAAATCGCAAGCTTTGAATAACACATGATCAAGAATGGAAAATTCCTTTTCTGTCACTGTATATTAAATCCAGTTCTGCTTTTTAGAATGTATTAACTACTATATCATTCTCCTCATGCCTCAACTCACAGCTAATCAGAAAGGGAAATAACTCTCAGAATACCACAGAAAGAAGACACATTCTTCTGACGCTTTGCTACAATTCAATGATCACCTGGACAACTATCATCAACCACCACAAAACATCCACTAACCCTGCTGGACACTCTTCAAAAACTAATGCTGCATGAGACATCTTAGCTGCATGAGTCACAGAGGCAGAGAGAAAACAATGTGCTCTGTTCCACACCACTATTCACAGGATACTTTTTCAGGTCACAGTTTGTAACGCGTACTCTGGCTTTGAATTCAAAAAGCAGACTGGTTACCTTCCAATGCAACTACAAAAGACATAAAAATCACTGTTCTTCTATAAGCTCCTAATTTCCTCTTCATTGTACCACAAGTTTCAATACAAACAAGTGCAAACATCTTGTTGCTCTCATTTCCATATTATACCTTTCTAATAAAGTAGTGCCTAAGCCATGGTTGGATAAAAATCAGCTTATGCCCTCATCTTACTCTATGATCCATTTTGGTAATTAATCACAGGTGGTATTGGCCACTTCACTACTCAAAGTTGACTGAGGCTTCCCCATCATAAGATAGATTTTCTTTCAGCAGTTGATGAATTTGCCACACTTCAATTAGTTCAGCAGAAACTTTTGACTGTGCACGCCAGCCTCAAATCTTCAATTTTCTTAAATTTAAACCGAGATGGTTCATCCAGTTCCAAGAAACAAATGAAGAAATGAAGAAATAAATGTTTATGTTGAAAAGCAAAACCTTAACTTGATTTGAAACACTCTAATGACACCGTCTTCAGTAAAAGGAGTAATCTGACAGCATCCAGGATGTGCATATGGTTGTCTACATGTATATATGCCTTCTATTGCTTGAGTTAAACACCTGTAAAAGCGTCCAGCTATTAGAAGTCTCTATCAACTACAAATCCTGTGTGGAAATTCTCCATCCTAAACATTTTGCAGGCTTGGGGCTAAGCAGAGAGGTGCCAAGGAAAAGAGAAGGAGGCCATACAAGCAAAACTGCATGTGACAAAAAATGGCAAAGCAAGATTTGGAGCTAGGGACAGAAACAGTAGACTAAGAGAAACCGGTAAAGAAAGATTTTTGTCTGTTTAATTGAATCTGGAACCACTCAGATGAGAAAATGATAAGGGATAAAGACTTGTAGGTAAGAAACAGGTAAAACTAAATCAGGTTAAAGGAAATTCAGAACAGGCTGGGACCAAGTACTGGAAAGAAAAGACAACTAAAACACACTCTCTCCAGAACTTGGGAGACCAAGTTCTCAAATCCAAACACACCTCTGGCAGCAGCAAACCTAAACCTGGTGGGCAAGGTGCCCCAATCATCTCCTAGTGTTGATCCCCACAAGAAACAAACACCTATTGTTGCTTCTGATAGTCTAAGATGCCACATTTCCTTTGTCTTCTCTAAAAAAAAAGTAAAAGCAAACAAACATGAAACTTATTACAAAAATAAATATAAAATTTACAGAGCAAATAACTCTGTAGAATGATTTAAGACTTCTGTAATTCGAAGTTATATATACAACCCTAGCCCACACTCCTTACAACAATATATGATAACATGCCAAATTTTATTGCCAAATAGCATGCTTCCTCCTTCCTCTCATAGATTTACTGCGAGTTACTGTCCACTGCCTAAAGTTTGACTGGGGGGCTACTTTTCACGACATGAACTGCCAACTGTGTTTTAGAAGGTGGAAGCCAGTCTTGTTATTAACAGAGTCAAACACATCCATGAAGAATTTTCCTTTAGACATTTTGTAACAGTCTAGATCTAAATGCAGCTTTCCAGTAACCAAGAAGTCATTTAATCAGAACTGGAACTGTTACAAAAAAAAGTTAGAAATGTAGAAGAAAATTTTTCAGTCCAAAGTTCAAACTCATTTTAAAAGAGTAATAATCCCTAGCAGTATGTTATTAGAAGGTATACACCTGATTTTTTATTTCACATCAAAGCAAGCTGCACAGAAAAGTCTTCATAGAAACTTCCCCAAAGACTACTCAAAGAAAAGAAAACCTGGCCATAACAAACTGCAGCCAGCATCAATCAAATATCCCAGAAAATTCCAAACCTTTAGAAAAAGAGGTAGCCACAACAGATGCAGACCTAGGTGTGAGATGGCATAACTTAACTGAAGTGTTGATTTAGTGAACATGCTCTCCTAGATATTCAAATATGAAGTATTTATTTGGTACCAAAACAATAAAACAAGTAAAACTGTTTTCTTTTTACTCTGATCTTAATAAGTTATGTCTGTTTTGTCCTCAAAGGAAGGATGGATGCATCTTTTTGAAATCACAAGATGAAGAAACAGTACAGGTCTGGATTCAAACTGTTCAGTAATGAAAATTCAGAAATCGCAAATGCTGATCTCCCATTTTCTAAGATGATTTCCATACTTCAAATTAATTCTCACTGAAAGTCAGGCAGACTACAGCCTGTAAGTCATCGTGGGACGTGTGACTATTACCATGATGTTGCCACTCCCTGCTGCTCATTTCCACTCCCTCTAATCAGCTAATTAAATTGCTCATGCAACATTTCTCCAGTCAGCTTTCAGCAAAATAAACTAGATCGCTGCAAACCAGTGTATGCAGCACCAGATTAAGGATAGAGAGTCTATGCTAGCCCAATACCCTTAGGTCAAAACATGGGGTGAATGTACCAATCATCGATACAATACATTGGAGCAAACAGTATCCTTCAATTAGTGCTGGGGATGTGCAGATGAAAGTGAATTTTTAAGCCTGTCTGCAATTATATGAAAACATGCACGTGCTGCCTTCATTCTGCTGAAACTTGTGCTCTATGTAATCACCTTAGACAATGATGAACCATAAGTTCATCATTCTTCAAGCCACTGACAGTGTCTATCTACGAAGGAGCTGCAAGAATGTCATAGTCATCAGAAACTGAAGGAAATGCAACTAGTCAGCACTGATGTGTGCTTTGGCTACAAAAATATATTTCCTTATGAAGCTTTATTGCTAACAAATGTTCCAAATCTCATAGATTCAAACATCTGCTTGACCTTTCATATAAGAAGCCCACATTATGACAGCATCCCTACTCAGGTGCTGACAGTTTGTCTCACTCCACTCATCTCCTCTACTTTCCTGAGGAACTGAGAGAAACTGCATATTTTGGGTAGGTAGAGGGGGTAATTTTCTAATTAAATTACAAGTTTACACTAATTATACACTAATGTACACTTTGGTACATCATTTATGACAAACACTGGAGACAATGGAAAACAATGCTTTGTGCTTGTGTGAAAAAGAGTTTGCTCCCAAGAGAATCACACAACTATTTGTACTCGTAGGGTTTCCATATACTTTTGGGTTCCAGGTCTTTCTAGAAAGACCATAAAGTTTATAATGTTTCAGCACTTCCATGTCAGGTCCATTTCATCAGAAACAGGTGTCTGTGAAGTAGGGAACTATTCTTAGTCCTATTCAACAGCAGACACCGAGGGAAAGATGCCATACAACTCAGTGCAACAAGAGACTTGTGGCAAAAGAGGCAATTAATAAATCTCCTAATTTTCAATTCACTAACATTTCCAGTTCCTTGCTTCTCACAGAGTTCTGTGTTGAAGCTTTGCAAACTTTGACTCAAGACTGATTTCATGGAACCAAACCACCGAAGTGCCACATGCCTCTCCCCTCTCATGTTTTAACCACCTCCACTTCTGACGTAACAGGTCACAGCTACAATATTTTTGAAGATGACAATTCCCTTAATCAGCCAGAAGAAATTCAGTTAAGCAACAGAAGACTTGCCTTACACCCCTCCCTAAAAATCAGATTGGGCAATCACAGGAACTCCTCAAGTCTCCAAGGTGTCAGGAAAGGCACAGCCCTCCTCCCTGCTCTTGACAGCAATCTCCCCCAGCAGTCAGGAAAAACATGAAGTTCCCAGAAGGTAAAGACTGCAGAAAAAAAGTGTATTTTGCTAACAGATCACTGTAGCTTAAGTTTTATAAGCAGGGGAACAAATTGTTGGGAGTTCACCTTTTACAAAACAGGGGAAAGGAAAACGAACAGGAAATACAAATATTCTTGCACATACTAAGAATACATAGTTTAAAAGGAGAAAAAAAAATTACCTTAAAGTTCTGCCCTACCAATATTTTTGGAAACTAGAAAAAACATTATAGCATTAGACCTGCATTTAAGAGCATCCAGTATTATATAACACCTTCCAGCCTTAGATGAAGACACTGCTATTGATTATACAGAAGCCCTTATATTTAGAAATAAAGGTATTTCACCAAAATGGACATGTAAAAAACAGATTACAGATTGTTTATAAAAGCTGATTTTTCAAGGCCAGGTTGGACAGAGCCTTGGGCAACATGGTCTAGAGTGAGGCATCCCTGCCCATGGCAGAGGGGTTGGAACTGGATAACCTTAAGGTCCTTTCCAACCCAAACTATTCTATCATTTTGAAAGTGTACCATTTCTCTTACATCTTGACTTGACAATTCTAAACATTAGTTATATTTAACAGATCCATAAAACTTCAAGTGTTCCCTGTTACAATCTTTCCACATATAAACACCAAAAAAAACCACTACCTTATGACAACACAGTATGTTAGCATCATCCTTTTATTTAAATGGCTGGAAAACGGTGCTTTGCTATTCCATAAAAAGAACAACTGTAAATGCCTCTAATGAAAATCTAACATTTTCCTTTCTTCTGTACCAACAATGTATGTATTTTTAGGGGAAAGACAGCAATTTACAATACTATAATGATTTCATTATCCAGAATCAAATACTCACCAAGAGTTGAAGAACTCATATCAGATATCGGCCAGCTAGCCGCCCACAAACTCATTTTTGCATCTAATTTGTTTAAGAAAATTAACACAGTGATGACTAACCGATACTGTGTAGGAAGCATTTCAGTTCCTCTACCATGAAATCATGTTTCTATGATACTATCCTAAAGCATTATAGAATTATACTTAAAAAAATATAGCTTCCAAATAAAGTATTGCTACCCCCCAACAGTATTTTTATATAGTATGCATCACAGAAACAAAGATTTATTTCCTAAAGAATGGTGAACAGTTTATGTATATTTGGGAAACTGGGAGATACTGCTTTGTTTCCTAGTTTATGTTGGAAGCTTTCAAAGCAAGTGTACAACAATGTATACTTTTATCTCAAGAGACAGAAAAATTCCAAAATAATCTGATTTTATAGCTTTGTGGAGGGATTTTGAGAACAATCATCTGTTTTACTGAAGAGTAACAGTACTGAAAGCTGCAATTCGAGTACAGTGTAGGTACCTGTACTTTTGAACAAATTTATTGTACTGTCATGGTTCCCAGATCTCTATACAGACTTGATGGCAAGTATTCATAAAGAATATAATAAAAATACTGAGGATGAAGAACTTGTTATTCTAAAATTAAAGTGTCTGGCCATTTTAAAAGGTGCTAGATTTTGTTTCAAGTAAGTTTCACTAACTTGGGTCTCTTTTCATTTAAGAGAAAAAGCCCAACTGAGAATGAAGTTCATGCTTTTCCATTTAAAAAAAGCTCTGAATTAGTTACATCAGGTTATGCTACAACAACACAAAGCTTCACACATCAACAAGAGCATTATTACAATCCCTGCCAAACTGTTTAGAAATAACTGTTATTAACAGAACATCAAATGCCCTGTTGTAGATGACAAGCACACAGCAAAGAACTATATTACTGTGAGTACAGATACAGTCTAGATCTCAGAACCATGACTGACAGAGCAGCTAAGAACCTGGAGCAAAGAAAGCATCCGATAAGGCCATCTTCAATCACAGTAACAAGAAGGGTCTCAACCATGATCCATCTTCCTTCTAAAAGGTCATTCAGCTAGAAAAAAAAGACCACAAGAACAGACAAAATTGCACTATTACTATCCAAAAGGATACAGCCTCTCAAGCACTGCAGCAGAGGTCCAATATATTCCCTATTTCCAACTTTCAGACACTGAAACTATTCTTTGTTCTTTGTACCACCCTTGGCCAACAAGCCACTCCACATCCGTCAGAAACCTCCTAGTAACTACAATTATTTAGAAACCCAGTATTTGAAAAACATGACAATGTATTTCCTAATTTATTTATCACAGTTGAAGAATGTGAATAAATAAGTAGAAGAATTCAAATATTTCAGAGAATCTAGTAACATGGAAATTGAGATTTAAAGCGGTGAGAGCAAGGCTGGTGGCAGAGGGGGAAGCTTCCTTTATACATGGGGTGAGGCACGAGAAGTATAAGAACATAGGAAGTGAAGCCTTCTCCTCAGCGACTCTGCCTTTGCCTGAACAGTTAAAAGCTTTCAGTTCGTTTTATGGTTTCAGGGTTCAGAACTCTGAAATAACCACCTCTTTTCCATCATCACACACTTTACTCCATCTGTTTCTACTTTAAGAGCCAACCCAAGAATTGTGTACCTGACAAAAGCTATTTAGTTTCTCAAAGCAACAATTTGCTGCATTTCCAACATTTACCAAACAGTCAGCTCTGTCTTGGGGAGTTCAGCACTCCACAATGATCCTCAGGTACACACAAACGCCACTAAAAAGATGCCCCAATATTTGTCACATTGCAGAAGCCATTCTCATACCTTCACGACCTGATCTGTGCTTACCAAGAATGCCATGAATTACTTAGAGACTGAATAGTAATACTGTATTAATTCACAGAGAGAAGGAAGTTCACTAACTTCACACTGTCCTCCTTGGTAGCATATGATTCTCCCTCAATTAGCTCAAATAATCAAACTAAAAAGTGCTGTTCTTGTGATGTTCAGAAACAAAGCACAGAGAAGAAATTTCCAACAGTTTTAGGTATAGCCAAACCTGTTGCAAATAAGTAGACAATCTTGATTGAGTATACTTCATCTTACTACAGATACCTACACAGGCACCTAAGTAGATGTTGAGGAACCATGGGTTTCCTCAGCTTCTCACAGAGTTCATGGCAAACGGTAGGCACCTTCAGAATGCAATTCGGAGTACTCAAGTCACGTCTAATTAAAACACTCCAAATCACTTTCCAAAAACATCTATTAACATCTAGCTTAAGTCTGCGTGACCACCACCAAAACTCTGCTACTTGGCAAAGTCTGTAGGAAGGATACAAACACATCCTACAAGTGCATCCAAAACAGGTTACAGTCAAGATTTTGTAGATGTTTCCTATCACTGAATGAATGCACTTAAACAAAAAGCATTCAGTTATCCATTCCATAAACCTTACATTCCATCTTGCTTGTATAACACTGTATCTGTGAAGTTACAAGTAGACAAAAAATTTGAACACCTTAAAATTCATCACCAGAGTGGCAATAATATTCTTGCTGTGGGAGAGGATGGGAATAGCACCTTTAAGAAACTGAAAATACTCTTTCATGTGGAATTAGAAAGCTTCCAAATTTGTTTATCACCTTAAAGATAAGCAAAAAAAAACCAAGGAAAAAGAACACACAACCACCAAAAAACCCCAAACCCACAAAACCCAAAACCCAGAAGGAAATTCATTAAGTTTTACAGATACTTTAATATTTTTCTTTATACATATATAAGTATATTAAAAAAAAAAAAAAACAAAACAAAAACAAAACCAAACTTCAATTAACATTATACCAAATAGGCTCAAAAAAAAGACAACAGAAAACAAACCTGCATAGATGAAACAGGTGAAATCTCAACATAACAATGTCAATTTTCACTTTACCTCTTGTGGAAATGGTTCATACACTATATCTCTTAAATGTACAGCAAGTAAAAACTTCTGCTTAATGGCTGGGACTCATTTCAAACTTCTCTAATAAAGTGACCCACAAAACTAGACACATATTAGGTATTCTCTATATAAATTACAAGTGCATAGGAAGACAAATGGCTTTCCTCAAGGAGAAACAGCTGACACGTGATGTAATATTGGCTTGGTTACTACCACACAGTTGTTTTCTCTAATCTATTCATGCCCAGGTTTCATTTCCCATTTAACTTGTTCTTTCCACACTCCTGTACTTTAAATATTCATTGAGTGGGAAAACACATAATGAATAAAGTTTGGCAGGAAAAAAATATATACAGTCTAATGCACAGTCTGTTGAGTAAAGCATATGTAGCATATGCACAAACACCACACAAGCCCAGAGTTTTTTCCTCTTAAAAAAACAAACAAACAAAACCCAAAAAAACCCAACAACATAAGCATGATGGATAACAAGGTAATAAATGGTGTTACTGGCAATCTTCTGGCAACAGCAAGCAATAATTAGAGGTCACTTGCTAGTCTTCTACGCTAATGCCTGTGGTAGCATTCAAAATTCATACTGAAAAGTAGCAACAGACACTAACAATGAGAAGTTTAAATTTTCCTTTATATAAACTAAATTAATAAACATTCAAACATGCAATCTCACTGTCTAACTCCTACTGTAGTAACTATTCCCACAACACACATCAACAACTCTGCCAGACTGCACACATGAATGTTTTTGTTTGCGTTTTGTTTTAAACTAAAAAAATCATGAAGATTTGACAGTTTTTGCCTCAATGGGTGGAAAGGAGAAATGCAGAGGAGAGAAAACCAAGCAAATTTGAAGCACCCAGTATTTCCCAAAGTCAGAAGTTAGGCTGTTGTGAGGAATTTTCTAAGTTCTGGCTTTAAACACAGCATTCTAACTCCTCCGGAGGATTTCTGTCCAGAAATGTAGCATGAAATGCACAAAGAAAACTGCAGTTCCAGGACTGCAAGTGCACACCCCCCAATTTCTCAAATCATACCCTCACACTGTTGACTCCTAAGCATGTAACTCAACTGACTTGAAACTTCTCAAGTCACAAGTCTTCTAAGTCATCCTTTCATTTCAACTCCCTACACAGTTTGTAGATCACGTGTAACAACATCCAATATAGTTTTAAAATGCAATTTCCAGTACTGGTGGCATTTCAACTGTTAATGTTCTTGCAGGGAAAAAAAAAGAAAAAAAAAGTATCAAAACAACCCAAAAACAACCTCTCAAACCTCAGACTTCCACAGCCAGACCATTTACACCATTTACAACTGTTTACTGACTCCATTCTGCCAGTAAATTATCCGTCACAATAAAGAACTTGTTCAACAGCCATTAAAAGAGCTAAAATTGAGAGCATTCCTTCATCATTCAGCTTATCAAAGAAAAAACAGTAACATCTTCTTGTATTAAAGCAAACCAACTCCTTTCTTCCAATAATAGAGACCCTGGATCCAGCAACCACACACAAAGGCAAACAGCACTCAAAACCGTTTCTATAGCACTGAAAAAACCTAACTTTTAATATATTTGAGAAAGAAAAAGAAAAATAGCTACATGATACTATTTAATCCTAAAACGTTCATTCAAGTATGTAAGCATTTCTTAAAATTTCTCAGCTATCAAATTTAACAGCACAAAGGTCTAACTCAGACCAATCTTTCCAAAAGAATAAATCCCTCTTGTAAATTAAGAAGCTGAATAAAGGCTTCAAAGGAAATACAGAATGTGATTTGACACATTCTTTTAACACTGCTGATTATGTGTTCAAATGATGGCTTATACTGGTCAGTAATTTTGGTTGTTTCTGATGACCAAAAGAATATGGATAGAAAATAAAATAGAATGAATAGTCCTTCCTGTACTATCTTTCTAGAACTGAAGTGAATGAAATTCATCAGCATACGGAGAACTACATTAGAATGCTTCCTCCAACACAGTACAATAGCTTCTAACAACCTGAAACTCAGCTGCTTACACAAATGAATGCATTTATGTTGAAGTGGTCAGAAATTTGCCAGGATTACCACTAAAATGAGGGCTTTCTGGACATTAAGCTTCACAGCCAAGTTTAAGAACTGTTAATGTCTACAAGCACTGCAGCTCACCTCAAACACTTAAACACTAGATGCCTCTCTCAAGTTATGTTAGAAAATGTCTTTTTTTGATTTATTCATATACAGCACCATTAGAGCTTTTTCCTTTCCCTTTAAATATTGTTGCAGCATAGCAATCCAAATAACTGCTTTTACTTATATGTTTAAGGCTCCAAAGGATAAAGAATTACTTAAAACGATCATCACTTCACCTACTACTGAAATAATAATTGATACAAACCCACGGAGAAGTCCTGCAGACGAGTACTACAAAAGCATTCCATTATACAATTTCAAAAACTATTATGTGATACAAGTTACAATTCACACCTAACCATAGACAGAAGCACATTAGGAAAGGGCAATGGAATAAAGAGAAAAAAACAAATCTTTGGAGTCTCTCTGATACTGCTGCTTCTTGAAAGACAGCACCTCCACCTGGGGCATGAATTCAGGACTGATTCAGGAGACAACAACTCTATCTACTAAATCAACAACAAAACTTCTTGCAACAGTCCCAGTTTCACTTGGAAATCTTGCCGAAATACCAGCCAAGCCCAGCCTTGATTAGCCTGCAATGAGATCATAGCTTGAGGAGGTATGACTGTAAAGCTGATACTAAAAGAGGAATTTATTTAAATGATGCATCAACCTTTCTTGCAATGCATAAACTACAGTGTTTCAATATTTATTAATGTAATAAGGATAATGTTGGCTGCAGAACAATTTCATAGTTCTGAAGGATATTGTTAATACAGGACGAAAAATGAATTTCCATCCACCACCCCCAACCAATGCTGGGACTGACACTACAAGTTGGGCACTTCAGATAAGGGTCATTTTAAAGTAAAAGTAATCAAGATAATGCAGCTATGGGAGATTTTACCAAGATTCACACGTAAGCACCTCGACTTTTCATTTGCATTATTTCCAGTAAGATCTCCCCTCTTGAGAGTTTCTTTAAGAAGAGGTAAAAAAAACGAACCCAACACTACAACTGAGGCTTGTGGGACTTCTCATTAAAGTTTTTGAAGCTGTCATTTCAACTTTCTGTTGAAACACACATGTTGCTATAAAAAGAGAGTCCTTTCAAGATGTCAAATTAGGCAAGAACAAGCTGCCTGTAGGCAATTTTTTTGAGTGTCATCACATACACATGCAGAGATCAGAAAAAATGTAAAGCATTTTTTTTTAAAGGGACATTATAAAAATCATAGCAAGCAACAACAACACTAAAATATCTTTTTTCTTAAATATTAGCAACACCACTTGCACATGGGTGGGGCAAGTTTTAGAAGACCAGCTACATTTAAAGATCGGGCAAGCTGTATCACGCACCTTTTTCTTCTGTACCTACTGCAGCAACAACAAAAAGGATAAGGAAAAAAACTCCAACAAAATACCAAAACCACCCCAAACCCAAACCAGAAGCATTGCACTTGGCAGGTAAACTCAATATTCTGCTTACTTGGTTCAGGACTGTTTCTCCAAAGAGAAATATTATTGTATACATAGCATAGTATTACATTTCTATCACAAAACAAAATGCTATCACGAATCAGAGAAGCCTTCCCACCCAGCAAGGGCAGGGCCCATTACCAGGCACCAGCAGCAAGACTGTGACTGACCTCCCTCCCAGGGCAAAGTGCTTTCCCTACTGACATTAACCATAGAATAGTTTGGGTTGGAAGCGACCTTTAAAGGTCATCTAGCCCAATCCCCCTGCAATGCACAGCGACAGAATTCCAGTGGCTGAGCACACACTCATCCCCCTGCTAAGGCTGGACACGTTTTTCTCCTCTTTAGCATTGCTTTCCCCTCCCTTATTATTGGTAGTTTGGTAGATCAAAGAATACTCTGTTTTAATTAACTAGATAGCCAGCTAGTAAATTCCCAAATAGTGTTTGCAGCTCTTCCTGCCCTAGACTCTTGCTATGATATTGGTAATAAAAGTATTCCCTTCCTGTCATCAAGTGAAATAGCCACACAACCCGGGAAACTAACACCACCCAAGAGGTATGATACACAGAAAGTGCTGCAAAATGAACATACACTTGCTCACTGTTTTTAAAATTACAGTATTTTCTGGTGCTATTTTTCTGATGGTTAAATAGTTGTGCTACATATGCTAAGGAAAGCAGGATATATTTACACCAGAGACTTCCCAGCATTTACATAAAGGCATAACTTCTTCAAAGGTTGATCTTGCTTTCGAGGCAGGAGACAGGCAGAATTCTAGAAAATCACCATAAGCAGCTGCTAGCTGAGACTCCATTCACACCCTGTCACATTCCTCTCTTTAAAAAGCAGCAGTTGGTGTCATCCATCCTCATTTCCCCAGATCGGCCCTGGACCAGAGTGAGACAGAGCTCCACAGCCAGCTCACACTTAAGCACAGTTTGGATCCACAAAACCAGTTTTCCCAAAGGTATCCTGAAGGATTTGGGCCAGGATCTTCCTGGATCCCCCCTCCACTGAGCAGCCACCAGCCTACCTGAGAAGGGACCGCATACACCACAGAGAGAGATGCGCAGGTGAAGCAGCATCTTCTCATCCATGGCAGCCTGGCAATCCCCCACATGCATGCAGGAAGGGGGTAACACAAGATCAGCCAAGAAGAGAAAAACTTTGCATCTCCCACTGCTAGGAGGGGCTATTTTAACCCCCAGTATTAAATTATTCATCCCAGTAGCTTTCCAGTGCTGTAAGTGGTACAGAACAACATAAAACCCAACACCAATGTGAACGGGTCAAATCAAAAGGAAGGTTTTGCAGCTGAAGAACTGCAGCCCTGGAGACATGGAGCACATGAGCTCCAGTCCCTGGTTTCAAAACTACTTCTGTACACCTGCATCCAAGAGCAGCAAATGAAAACACACTCCAGAATTTAGACCCAAAGATCCAGGTTGTCAGCACCAATGCATCCAGGTTTCTCTTCCACACAGCAGCACGGTTTCAAGAGGTATCAAAGCTATGTATGGTTCCACTCAACTGTTTCTTTGAAACAAACCTAATTTACAAGGTTCTCATTCCCAGACACTTCTCTCCGCATACCACAGCCACATCCTCATGCCACAGCCACATCCTCATGCCACAAATCATAGAATCATAGAATAGTTAGGGTTGGAAAGGACCTTAAGATCATCTAGTTCCAACCCCCCTGCCATGGGCAGGGACACCTCCCACTAAACCATGCCACCCAAGGCTCTCTCCAACCTGGCCTTGAACCCCACCATGGATGGAGCATTCACAACTTCCCTAGGCAACCCATTCCAGTGCCTCACCACCCTTACAGTAAAGAACTTCCTCCTCATATCCAGTCTAAACTTCCCCTGTTTAAGTTTTAACCTGTTACCCCTTGTCCTATCACTACAGTCCTTAAATAATACTTCAGCTTGTTACTCTATACCTAGCTAACATTATGCATAAATCTGATCACTGATCAGTCTTTAGATGTAGCACTTATTTGCCATTTCCAGAAAGGTGGAATTATTTGATTCGGCACTTAATAGCTAGCATATGCATAGTATGTATCTCCTTTCCTCAACGGCTCCCAGGTTTGATACTGTGTAATTCAGGGTACTGCTAAGATGCCAACAGGCAGGTAGTCATTTTTCAGTATGTACATCATCTGACGGTGACTGCTGTTTCTTGAAAAGCAGGCAAGAGATCTAGGAAGAAGATGGTTTCAAAAGTCCTAACTTGGCAAGTCCATAATGCAGATGTTTCAAGGGTGGGAGAAGGGAACCAACCAGACAACTCACAATGAGACAACTAAAAAGTAAGATTTGAAGAATTTCTGCCATGGATTAAACAGGACTTGTTGATCTCTGACACTCTCTGTGCACTTCTAAAATGGGAACAGGCAGAACCCACAGGACATGTAGACAAAAGCATATATATTTCCTAGAGATCTTGAGCAAAACGTGCTTTGCCAATGTGGATTTCTCTTTCCCCAACTACATATGAAACTATTTTAAAGTGTTTTCACTGTGCAACAAGAAAGACATCTTAACAGCAAAACCAAACAATTACTGGTTCTTAAGTCAAAACACACCCAGAAGAAAAACATTTTCTAGAAAACGTGATGTATATCTTTAACTCGTGCCGGATACACTGAGATTAAAGCTGTGAGTATGCAAGGCCATAAAAAACAGGCAATGAGAAAAAAAATACCAGACAACCAAAAAGTGCCTGTGTACCCACAAGCATCCTCCTCCCCCGTCCTAGGAGCATGGATTCGGCCACTGTCCACAACACCTTTTGTTCAAAGGAGGGAGATACAAAAGGTTATCCTAATTATTGTGAATTTGCAAGTGCAGCGGTGTCGGACAAAACTCGGCCTCGGACCCGGGAGTTCTAATCTCCATACCCTGGTGCGCCAGGAGCACTGTGGCGAATGAAGGGCCCAACACGGGGTTACGGGCTGCGCTGGCAAGAGTGGGATCCCCTACAGCGCCCACAACGCCTGCACTAGGTTCCTAGCGGGGAACAAGAGCGACCAGAGGCAACAAGGTCGGGGAAGGAGGCTGACTGTGCCCAACAACCTGTTGGGCTCAGACCTGCTTGGATGCTCCCGGGGCCGGGCGGCGAGTGCGGCAGCACCCTCAGGTCCCGTCTCCCCGTGCTAACGGCCGCCTTGGCCCCTTGGAGCGCCGCCGTGAGGGAGCCGGCCCGGTGGCACCGCGGCAGCCGCCCCCGGCTCCGGCCCGGGTTGCGGGTAGGCAGCGTGGCCGGGCCGGGCCCGCTGCCACCGCTGGACTGTCACTGCCAAAATGGAGCCGGCCGGACCCACCACCCCGCCCCCACGGCGCCTCTCACCTTGGTGATGATGAGGGGCTCCCCGTGCTCCCGTCCGCCCTTCAGGGTGAAACCCCAGGGAGCCCCGCCGGTCAGCTGCACCTCCACCAGCTTGTAGCCCTCCGCTGCCCGCTGCTCCACCATCACCACCACCGGCCCCGGTTCCACCCGCACGGCGCCGAGCCGCGGGTCGCCGCCAGCCAGCCGCTCCCGTCCGCTCCGCAGCCCCACGTCCTCCATGGAGCACCCGCGCCGCCAGCGGCGCCCGTCGTGCCCGCGGCTCGCCCGCCTCTGCCGGCCGCTTCCCGATGAGCGCCAGCCGGCGGCAGCCCGCGGAGACACCTACCCGCCCCGCCGCACCGTCCAGCCCAGCCCCATCGGCTGCCAGAGGGCCGCTCCCGCCCCTCTCCTCCTCCTCCTCCTCCTTCTCCACAGCCTGCGGTATTGTCTCACGCCGAGGCCAGAACCCGCAGGCGGCAGTGGCGGGGGGGCAGCTCCAAGTTGTGGCAACTTGGCAGCGGCGCAAACGCCGCCGAGCACCGCGGGACGCGGGTGGAGCGCAGCGAGGCGGGAGCCCTCGGTTCTCTCCTTCCCTCCCTCTCCTCCCGAAAAGAGGGCAAAACCCGCCTTCCACCTCGGGCTTCCCCAGCGGGGGAGCCGTTGGCCCCTCCCCAAAAGCGGGCAGGCCCGCAGCGCGATCGCCCGGGTGAGGAGTTGGAGAAGGGGGAGAGGAGAGCGGCACCGGGCCAGCCGCCAGACAAAGGCGGCGGCGAGAGGGTCCACGAGCCCTGAATCACGCCGGGGCCGTACCGCCCGGCCCCGCCACACGCAAGGGGCGGCCGCACTTCTCTTTCACGCCCCGTCCCCAAACAAAAGCGGGGAGCAGGTGGAGTGCAGTTACACCGCTCCAGTTCTACATCAACGGGGAAAGGGGAGGGAGCGGGGGGAAAAGGGCAGCCAGCGGCTGCGGCCTGCCCCCGGCCAGGGACGCCCCGCCCTCGCGGTGCCAGGCGGCAGGGGGCCGCGCCGGCCGGCCGGGGAGCGGAGGAGAGGAGAGGGGAGGGACGGTCCATCCTGCCTCTCCGCGGTGCTCGGAGAGGGCTGCCGCAGAGGGGGGTTAAAAGCGTTGGGGGCGCCGGGCGGGAGGAAGCCGGGCAGCATGTACGGAGAGCAGGTCAGGGGGCAGTCGCGGCGGGAGCCGAGGGAGGCACTTCCTCCCGGCCGCTGCCCCCGCCCCGTGCTGTCTCCACCACCTGTGGGGCGGGGGGGGCCGTGCCCAGCCAGCTTCCCTCGCTGTCCCTCCGAGACCCTCTAGCGGCAGCTGGGGGCGTGGCGGGTTGAGGTGAGGTGAGGTGAGGTGAGGCCAGGCCCCGGCCTCGGGAGCGCTGCGTCCGCATTCCCTGCTGTCGTCGGGTGGCTAGCAGTTCAGAAATCAGATTTCTGTATTTTGAATGACACCTTTCTGTTGCCTTTCCTCCTTTAATGTTGCCAATGGAACACTAATAGACCGCTATATAAAGTTCCTCATGCATTTAAGTTTGACAAGCCAAAGCAAGACAGGAATATTCTTTTGTCAGATTGGACAAATTTCTTTCCACATCTTTTATATTCTCACTCTCTGTGGGATTTGAAGCTTGTTCAACGCCCAGCTGGAGACTTGTACTAGTGCTCTTCTTAAAATATTGTGATAATTTTATTACTTGAATTTCTGCAGCTTCTGCCAGTCTTCATAAGGTTTCAGATAAAGAACAAAGGATTTAGTAAATGTATTCTAAAATACTACTTTTAGTTTCTGCGATAAGAAAACCAATGGTGACTGTATTTGTCTAGCAAAAGCCTCAATGACAAAATACCTTCCATCTTCTTACACTGGTCAAATGTCTGAGTGTACAGAAGTTAACAATGGAAGGTAGAAATGCAAGGTACATCAGGGTGCCATAAATGCACCCTGAAGAAGGAAGTAACAGACTTTTCACATGGAGGACAGAGAATGACACAGGTATGACCAATGTGGTGTGAGAGGGATACCTTTCTGTAATAACATGTGCCATTAACCTTATCAAAGATACTTTGTAATGATACAGAAAAGTTGCCCATATGCCTCCTCCTGCCATACAAAAGGAGCTATCGGACTTTATGAAGGCATAGCTCCCATGAACCCAGTTTGCAAATCCCTGCTCTGCAGCAATATAAGCTTTCTGCAGTAAACCAGGCTCCTTCTACAGTGCTTCACCTGCTTCCCTACCTTGGTACTTGAAGCTTCATTAACAATTCAAGTAAAATTTTGTTCTACAGAATTGACTCAGCCTTTATTCTTTCTGTTACACAGGTCACATAGCTGTTCCCTACTTAGTCATTAAGATTACCAAAACTCTGAATAAATGCCTCTATTGCAGGATTTTCTTCAAACAGTATCAGGCATGGTTTGCTCTTAAGGCACAGCCTGTTTCACCTTTGTGGCTAGACACACATCTTTTCCTTAAGATACCCTGCATTGAATTGTGCAGGATACCTGCAGGATGACTCTAGAACAGGATGTTTTACCCTCAGTCTTGAGAGCATTCATTGTGCTGGACCCTGAATCCCAGCACGGTTTTTTTCCCCTCCAGCAGCTGAGAAATTTGAAAGTAGAGGCTTCTGACTCAGAGTCAAGGACTAAAGACTATGTTTGTTACTACTCCTTTCCTGGAGCTAACCACTAAACATCACAGTTTGGTGGAAAGACAAAGTGCCTCTGTCTCAGCCATTTGAAATTAAAAATTCATGCCCTGGAGCATGCATGGCTCATTGACAATTTGAACTAAGATGCTGGGCTATAAAATGGAGCAGCTGATCCATGGCACATGTTCTGCTCTATCAGCTCAGTTACAGGGATCGCAACCTCCAGCAAAGATGCAAAGCAGACTGTACGCATCCTCAGTGGCGTTGGCCAAAATAACCTAGCTATTTGATAATTGTACCAGTGCAGCTTCTTATATATAACCAGCTGCCATAGTTGCTGAAGAAATACTATGGTAGTCACCAGAGTTGGAAGACATGTTGATAGATAAAAATGTATGTACAGTGTGTTCTCTACACAGTGAAGACAAAAAGATTCAAAAAACTGTTTTCTGAAGGCTAGAGTTTTGAGCGAATACTATGAATCCAGTGAGAATACTGGCAGAACTCAGAGGAAAAATGGGTTACAGGATTGGAGTTATGGAGTTGCATATCTTATTCCCAGAGAGCTTTTTACAGACCTCAATTCCACTGGCACAGCAATCTATAATATTACTGTTGAAATCTGTAGGGCATGTCAGGGTGAAGTTTCCTGGCAGGATCAGAGCCTGGGGGCATGATGCTTCCTGTAGTTGAAGTAGCTGCTTCATCAACAGGCTACTTTTTATCAGTGGCATGTAGTAAACACCAACCATGAGGTTTCCTTTGTTGTTTTGATCACTAATTTTTACTCATAAGCTCTTAACCTGTACATTGCTGCTTTTCTAAGACAGCTCTGTGCGGTCAATCTATTATCTACATGTTTTTTTACAGAAAGGGCAACCCCCTCCTTCCTTGCCTATCCCTTCTGAATAGTATTAGCTATCAAATGCAGCCCTCCAGTCATGCAATTCATCCCACCACATTTCAGCAGTAGCTATTAGATCATGGCTTTCCACCTATACAATGCCTTCCTGCTCCTCCCTCTTTGAAACTCTAGTGTCTTTGAAAATAACCATCAGAAAGACCAAAACAATTGAAACAGTGATAAGAAGTTCCTTAGTGGATGGATTTTTTGATCAAGTAACTCAAGGTCTGGCAAACTGCTGACAGTTTATTGTGGAGTCTGAAAGTCCCGAGAACCTGGAGAAACAGGTTGGGTAGCAGCCCAGGAGACAGACATCCTGGCATAGATGGGAATTAGGAGGGTTTCCTTTGGAAACCTGCCATGTTTCTACTGATGGATTCAGCATAATCATGCTCTTCTGCAAAACACTTTGATTTCAACAAATTATCCATTTTCCCAGAATGAAAAACACAATGTTAAAAAACTCCAGCAGGATGTCTTCTGTATGACTCAAGCACTTACTTATAAAACCTTTCCTAAGTGTGTCTTGTTTCTCCTGCATTGCAAATAAGTCTTCATCAGCAAATAATTAGTGCTGAAAAACCCTCAGAAGTTCTTGACCTTTCAGATAAATATATGTTGAATTATTCAGTTCTTTAGGACCAAAAACCCCTCAATCCCAACCTTGTGTGTTCACTCTCTAGGACTTTTCTAAAACTGATATTTGTGAAAGAATAGCATTTCATATTGTACTGTGGTGTTTCTAAACCCATGGAATTTTTGATTCAAACTTTGTTCAGTTCTTATTTATCCTCACAACATTCCATATTGCTTTATATATTTATATAAAAATATGTTTATTGAAGTAAATATATGTTATAATATTTTATATATTATTATAATAAATATTAAATATAAATATAAAAAATATTTTTATATATTGTATTACATATATGTTTTATACCTCAGAGCAATTTTTTGAGGGTGAGAGCGTGCACTGCAGAACAAGCTGCAGCTATGAGCAGCCAGGAAAAAAAAAGATCAAGATTTGCTAACAATAATATTCTTGAGTTTGAGACCTATTGGACCTGTAGCCAGAGAAGAAGGAGATGAGTCCAACACAGATTCCTGTAATCCATAGCCTACTTCAGGATTTATAAATTTCATTATTTTGCGTGATAACAAGATTGAAAGTCAAAGAAAAGAGTAATAGCAACTCCTCATGTGGTTGTAGAGTCAGAAGGCAACACTGAGGAGGTGAAGAGGTAACCAGCTTTCCCTAGGGATGGGGTTTTCAGCTGGTAGTCAAATTCAGGCACAAGTAAAGTCATGCCTTGGACCACAGTCCCTCTGGTATCTGTATAGCTGTTCCTTTTCCGGTTCCTGCATTAGGACCCTTTGTCAAATCACATTACAGTATCTCAGACTATCACTTTTCAAATAAATGAAAAGGCAGAGTGTATATCCTGTACTTTTTCATTGGTAGCAGGCTAACTAAGCAACGTCTGGACACAGTTTGGGAAATAGCATGGGACAGTGACTATTAGTATAAGGTAGTATGGATGAAACTACCCTTTTTTGTTTGGGAAAGAGAATTCAGCTGTGTATGCATACATATATATATACGCACACACTACATAGCTGTATTTGGTCATATATATCTGTGTGACAACTTCATCAACCTGGGATTTCTTTTTTGCTTCATGAATTTCTGTCATTTCAGTGAAGTGTCACTTGTAATATTTATTCTTGCTGCTGCATTTCTGGTCATTGTACATTACAGAGTGTTTCTCATTGTCCATCTGCTCTGATAACACATGCTATGTGGTAACATTCACTATACGAACTGTGCTGTGCCACTTGCCCTTATGTGTCAAAAAACAGGTACTGGCCCATTTTAATTGCATGAGTAACATAACCTTGGAGGTTTACAAGAAGTCTTAAATGCATTTAAACTCTGATATGACTGCACGTTATGTCTAAATTCTGTACTTGATGAAGATGATTACTGGAGTAGGGGTGGTCAGGAAAAATGCCAAAGGGAGGGTTTCAAATGCTCTTTTTGCAGAGAATGTTTTGAAAACTTTTGAAAAGGTAGATAGCAAGAGGCCAGAGTATGCGTGAGAGCAGACAAAAGCCTTGTAATCTGGTATTTTTCACTTGGACTTTATCTTCATTTTATAGCTAACCCCAAGCAAACCTTCCCTTTTCTGTCTATCAATCAGCAATGTCTAAATAAATCTCTCAGTACATTCTATAAAGAAACACAATTCATTTATTACAAATGACCTTTCTACTCTCAACTTGGTTACATAGAACATGAACTGCCTCCAGGTGGAGGTCATAGGATGTGGCATCGTGTGAGAGTCCATCTGTGCATGTGTAACTGCATGAAGTAAATGTTGGTTGGGGATTTTTTGCAGTGCTAAGGCAGTTTGCCCTGAAGTATCAGGTATACACAAGAGGCTATGGTCCAGCAGTGCCAGATCTGTGATACTACGTGAATTTGGTGATTTTGGGGCTGATATAAGGCTGGTTTGAGCATGCCCAGAAGTCCAGAAGGCAGAAGTTCTTTCTGTGTCACCTCTCTGCAGACTGCTATGGCCCTATATACTAACGGTATAGGTGTGGTCTCCTCTCAAGAGACCAAAGCAGAACAGTTAGCAGTTTATGGGATGTTTGAGGGAATCCAACTGTCTTACAATGAGAAAAAGTGCCAGATTAGCTTTTCCTGGTTTCCGTTGGACTTAAAAAGGATAACACTGTCAGAGGTACAGCTTTGTTAGCTTGAATTTTGTGTAAAGCGTATTCATGTCAGTGGGGCATAGTGAGTAACATCCTGAGGAAACAGGTGCCTGGGGAGGGGGAAGGAGGGAGTATTGCTATCTTCTGTGATAATGTATGTCCTATTACAAACCCAAACTTTGATTTCTTTTTGAAGTCTGAATTATGGAGTATTAAGGGTACACAGAAGATTTCTTTTGGAACATTGCATTTTCTGAAGCTGTTTTAGGACCAGCCAATATCTTGAAGTCATGTTCCCAGGGAGGTAGCTAATGGGAGTGGCTGAAGTAGCCAAGCTATAATATAAATCTGTAGCATAGTCATATTGCTCACCTGAAGGTATATCCAGTAATATACTTTGGGTATTTAGGGGTTAGTCTTATTGCTTTGTCCACCCCGGACTGTGAAGTCCACCTTCGACAAGTCATGATCTTCAGTCCTGAAGAACAGAAGAATCAAAAGAGTGGATCTTAAATGCTTTCTGCACTATAATGTTTCTGCTGCTATTACTGCCCTTCCTCTTGATTACCTAAGCCAGCTAAGCCATGCTTTGGGGCTTTCTGCTCATTTCATAAACTACCAGACAGCAATTTGTGGAGCAAACAGTTGCAGATTTCCTTCACACAGTCCAGTGATGCTGTAGGGTTGACCACTGGCCATGTGGCTACTGGAATGGAAAGAAACTCATGGAAAGTGATGTTCATGGGACTGCAAAGGGGAGCACTGGCTGGTCTCTGTGGGCTGGATCGGGACTGCACACTTTGTCAGAATTCCCTTCAGTACTTGGTTACAGTGTTCAAACAAGACCATCTAACTGGCCATCGTACACTGACATTTTTAGCAATTTAATTAAGAGCCTTGGAGGGTTCTTGCATTGTAAGAGATGTGAAGTTAGTGCTGTAATATATTTTGATTTGGTTACATAGACTGTCTTGGGAATAGAGGTTTTATGAGATGATTTTCTACTGCTAATGGGCTTTGAAAGTGTAATTTCTGGGTGGTTGGAGATATAATCTAGTGAGATCTCACAGTCTAACAATCATAACAAGGATATAAGAGTATCCCACCTAATTTTTCCTGAGGGAACCAACTAATGTAACCTATAAAAGAGAATGCAGAAGTAGTGGGGCCTGTGATACTTTTGGAAGATACTGCGGACAGGATAGACGTTCAACATCTTGTAGGGTACCCTCTACATGCTTACAAACAGTAAGATGCAATTTTTAGTTCCTATGCAAACTGTGTCTTGTGCAGTCTGTGTAGGTGTGGGACAAAGTCTCTTTATATCATGTATGCTGAAAGGGAGATATCTCTTTGTTCTGTGAATTAATGATTGATGGTGGAATTTGTCCAGAAATGTGGCCACAAAATCTGTCTTAATGCAGCTTCAAAGACTGTAATATTCTTAGCATTGGCATACAGAATTGGGGATTTTATTCTTCCAATCCCTAAGCAAAAACCATTTTCTCTAGTTTACAGATGCATTTTTCTACTCAGTCATTTCGTACTTCATCCATATAAACCTCATTTCCTAATTTAAATGCATAATAGGCACAGTTTCAATAACTATTTTATGCACATTTCTTCACTAAAGTCAGGTAGGGTAACATTTCCCCACAGAAGGTGTATAAAAAATCGGTAAAATACGTGTAACAGGATTGCATCAAATATGTGGAATTACTGAGCTGTTCAAAGGCACACTTATTGTACGTACTTATGTTTTCATTCTTAAAGAACTCAAACATTATTGGTTTTATGCAAAGGAAACACATTAATTCTCATCCTTTTAAATTAATGTTCAGCACCCTTAAATGTAAATGAATAATTTGCAACTCTGTAATTATATTAAAATCTCTGAGGGAAGGGAAGCGTTACCTCTGTTTTTCTTCCAGTTATTTTTAATGGAGTCTGTAGCTGTTATGGCAGATGTTACACTTTGAATATCACTATTGTTCCAATATTCCTACCTAATTTACAGAAAACTTGAAACCGAAATAATGGGGTGTGAATTTCCCCATTCATTTCAGTTATGCATGAAGTGTTAATGCCAGCTTAAAATTAGCTTTAAAAATTAATACTGATAATTATGGGAGGATACATCGTTTCTTCCAAACTAAATCTAATTGTAGAAAGTCTGTGTGGATGAAATGAAGAACCATGCTAAGCATATAGAAGATTTGTATGTTAAGGCCTTTAAAAACATATTGTAGGATCTGTTGGGGAGATCATAACTGGTTTATTGCATCCATTTAGCTTGAACACAGACTTGACTTTTATCAGTTTGGGATCTGTTAGGTAATGTGTAAAAAGACCGTAAGATCATGAATCATTGACAAAATACAGTTTTTTACATTTGTAAGGTATATAAGATCTTCATTGGGAGCTGTAAATTCAGTCAGTGATGCACTGGACTGCACACATAAACAAAAATAAATTCTCCTCTGTCTCTATATCCATAAATTCCCTTCTTCTTTTTAAACCACTGCAGTAGTCCCAGATTTAATTAAAACAGTTACTAAAGTATCTGTAACTGCATGCTCAAGCACACTCCTTAACAGCAGAAATGCATGCCTGTCATGTTTTTGTAAACCTGTTGCTTTCCCTTAGAAGCAGGCAAGCCCATGGACTGGACTGAAACATTATGTCTGAGGTCCAAGGAGAGCATGAGCAGGTATTTCGAAAAGCTGTGTGTATGGAGTACATGCTTGTTCTTCCTGCAAGGAGCACAGTATTTTTCTCTGTTGCCAATGTACAAAACCAGGACTGGAATTTTCAGTGTTGTACAATGTTGTACTTTTGCTGTGAGCTTGATTGTTAGGTATTTGCTATGCCAGGGTTTTTTCTTTTCTTTTTTTTTTAAATGTTGTTTGTATGTGTGCTCTTGGTTGTCTGCAAGCTACACCACTTGCTTAATCAGCATCCTGATTTGGTGCAGAAATGAGATATTCCGTATTTCTGTGTCTGTTTTGTACCACTGGGCAGCAGTGGGAACTGTGTCAGTAATTTCAGAGGCAAGGGAATTAGGACCTGTAGAACAATGTAAGTTTTATTGAATACTGAATAATGTTTCTTAGCAAGGCAAAATAACTCTTCTCTTCCTTTCATTAGTTTTCTGTCTTCTTTGCCTTTGTCCCCAGCTTTTATCCTCTTATTTTCATAATCATGAGAAGCCAAATTAATCTCAGGTACAAGACTGCCAAACCAGCTTTGAATTTCTTTGACTGTTCTGACTCTTTATACTTCTAGCCCAGCAACAAGGGCCAGAGACTAGCTAGATCTTATCAGCTGAGATATTGGGTGGCTCATTAGCTTGACAGATCCATCTCCCGTTCAGCCTCAGATGCCAACATGTAAAGACACATCTACTTGTATAGTGCCAGGTATCCATACTCATGACTCACTTTATTTTCTTTTTGTATTAGGTATGCCACAGGTCATATGCTTTGCTTCCAATAAAAATCACTTACTCCATCTGTAAGTAACTGCATAATCAAATCCTGAGAGAGCAGGAGGGAAGGGACCCAGAGGAGCACTCTTCCACTCAGAGAAGTAAAGCAATAAAAATAGGTGGCAAAACAGCCAGCCAAACTGTGGAGAGAAAAAGAAAACTCTCCAGAGTGTAAGACTGCAAATCGAGAAGTGAAAGTAGTTTCAAAATGGCTGAGAGAAGTTAAAATAATAAAATGGTAAATCCAGAGGGGAAACCTAGGAGTTCAGAGGTGGGATCAATGAAAACAAATGATAAGGAGAAAAAGCAAAACACACAAAACATTCCCATCTGTCAGCCAGAACAAACCATCAGGGTAACAACTTGACATGCTTTTCTGATTTTTGAAGGAAGGAAAATGGCAGCAGAAATAGTGAGGAGGACAATTTAAAAACCTGATAGCAGAAATTAAATTCATCGGTTCCTGAAATAATCTGAGTTTTGCTGTTTTAATTGTAAACAGGGCAATATGTTTGTTTTCAAATGAGAGCAAACATAATTTAATTTATGTGTATTTGTATTGCGTATGTGGTGTATGATGGCTTTATTTTAATAATATTCTGTCTTTATACAATTGTTTTAATTGTTCTGTAGTAGCCAGGTAGATTGCAATGCAGTATCTTGTCAAAGAGGTGGCAACTCTGTGCACTGCTGCTCTGCTGGAGGTGGAGTAAATTCTGAGGAGTCCCAACCTTGGACTGACATTAGAGCCCTTTACTGACTACAGAGCATAGGTACTCTCCTTTACCTCAACAAGAGCTTGTATTTCTGGAGCAGGCCAATCTAGTGTGTAATCTTACTGTCCCCAGTATAGTTTTGTATACATGCCAGTAACAAAACAGGATTGCAACATCCAGGTCACTCCCCTGTCCTTGTCCATGGAGCAGGAAAATCTCTTTATGCTCAAAAGCAGCAAAAACATCCAGCAAAAACATTCAGCTTCAAACTCAGCTGCCTGGACTTCAGAGTCTTTGATGATGCCTACGCCTCAGTTCCTGTTTTAGTTACTGGAGCCTACTCAGCTCACCATGTGCATTTAATTTAGGAAGAGCTGAACAGCTCTGTAGACTTAAGTCTAGACTCTAAGCTTATCTGCCAAAGATCTTGATTGACTACAATGAGAGTGCAGACACCTTTCTGATGTACGGACACCCTGCGTGTAGGAGTCCGAATCTGCAAGCTAACATCCTGCTCTTGAGGTGACATAGCCCTGGCAGAGCACTGGGGAGTCCCCCAGGAGCAGGCGGGGTGGATGCACAATGTACATGGTAACCGGAGCCCCACCTGCCACCCAAGCCCTGACACTGCTGTCTCGCATGAGGAGGCTGCATAGCCACCACCAGTGGTCAGCAGGCTGATGAGCTTGGTGGGTTTCTTCTTATTCTGGGATCAAGTATAAGATATCGTGTAGTGAAAAACTCAGCGGGTAACATTTTACTCAGGCTGGTGGATGTTTTCTCTCCTACAGGCAAACATAGTGGCTGAAGACTCTGTTTTATAACCCCTGCATGCAAAACATCCCACTATCATTCACCAGACCTTTATAATTCTGCTAAATTATTCTGGGCCATTTGGAAAACCAATCAGTCAATCAATCAATCAATCAATCAATCAATCAATAAAAAGGTTAGGTAGTTTGTTCTTACAAGGAGAAATTATAAAATCCATGACTGTTATTTAACATCCAGTTCACTTTAGTTCTGTTGGCAGTGCTCCCTCCTGTATTTCCTGACCATGTTGCTACAAACAAGCTTTTTGGAGGGGTGACAGCTGACACAGGGAGTTTGAAATGCAGCTGAGACTGGAAGAGTTCCTTTTTGTATTTGTGATTGTGAGTATTTGCTGCTGTGTCTAATAAGATCCCTGATTTACAAGATATTGTTTCACTTATAAAGTAAAATCAAATATTACAGGTCCTGTTTTCATATAAAACCCTTGCCAAATTTAAAAATAAATAAAAAAGATTCTTGAGACATCAAATGTTCTGGTATTTTCTATGTCAAGCTTATCCAGCACAGACAGTACAGACTACAGAGAAGAATTTTTGTGCTTGTGGTTTAAATAAGATGAGGTTAATATTGTCTTCTTAAATGTAATCTCTTTCTACAGTGATAGGATATCATGTTTCTAATTTTAATTAAAAAGATGGGTGGATTGGATCACTACAACTGAGATTTCTGTTTAAGGCGTGGATGTACAGCCCTGCTCCTTCCTATAAAGGCTGGGACTGCTTGTGTCTGGACTCATCCTTTCAATTAATTTTCAGTAATTAAAGGGTGCTGTGTGGGATGGGGATAGAGAAACACAATTAAAATGTTATGCTTCTCCTTTGGTATCTGCATCCTTATTTATTTTAAACTGCCTTCAATGCTCTCAAGAGTTTAAGTTTCTGTATCACATACTATGCAAGCAGTGAGTGAACTGCTGCCAATGGCTCTGAGCAAGCATGGGGCATGATTCAGATTACACTGTTTTCTTGTTTGGATCTGATCTCCTTGCTAGCAGAGGCTGAGAAAGGCAGCTCTAGGGGATTTACTTCCAGCAGGAGCAGCACATGATCCGTCAATCGCGTGATTCTCACCACTGAGGACTAATGGGGAGGGTGAAGAAAAAGTGAATGCTGCCTTGGGGAAGCAACAGCATTTTCTTCTGCTTGTGGGGCTCCTCCACCAGCCGGACGCTTCATGGCTTCTCCCAGGTTAGAAACTTACTGCTGCCCAAACCAGGATGCGGCTACACAGCTAGTGATGAACTTCCAGCCTGAAGTCTTCTGCGGAGTTTGCATTGGCAGCTCCTCAATCAATCTGCTACTGACTGTCCTGCAGCTCCTGCCGAAGAAGGGACAGAGCCCACGGAAGATGCCCAAAGCCTCCTCCTCTTCCACCATCCTTCTCCTTATCTCCATTTGTGACATCCTTGGTAGCTTAGGTAAGTGCCAGCTTGATGTCCCTTACCCTTTCTGTAGCAGGCTCTTGTAGCTCTGAGGTACCACAGCCAAATGAAGATGGTGAGTGAAAAATAGAGATTTCTGAGGGAACATGCTACATGTATTCACAGGCATATTTGGGCCAAGTGAGGGCAGTAAGTGATGGGCCTTTGGGGAAGAAAGGTCTTGTTTGGTAGTTATATTTTAGAGGTAAAAGCTCTTGACAAATCTACACCAAAATCTGCTTTAAAACATACTAAAATTCAGAATGGTGGCTGGTTCTCAGAGTAAGGCATAAAAGAAGAGGCGAGGCAGCACATTCAGAACTAAAGCTGACATCAACCACTTAGCCAATCTGTAGGACTACAGTTCAAGAACACTTCCTATATGTCTTTAAATCCTCTCAGAACACGTTTGTCATCTTGTTCATATGCCAACCACTTCTCTGGGAACATCACATTGACAGCAAATGAGTTTGAATTACAGCTGTACACAGATCATGCTGGACAGACTTTTGAAATGCAAGCAGAGCTCCCTTATCAAGGATAGCCTGCTGCCTGGTTCTTGGCTGAAAGGCTGGAGGAATAAAACAACAGAGAATAAAACAAAATTAATGAGTCAAAATGAAACTAATGCGTCTAAATCTGTCCCGTCAGTCTATGGCATTTGCTGCAAAATTAGATATAAATTACCATGACACATGCTATGAAAAGACAGGATGAGTTTGTTTCTACAATAACATTTTTTCCTCCCTTACATTAGGTAACAGAAGTAGTGCTGTTTTGTAAGTCTCTCTTGCTGCCTGGGGAGGGAGTGGAATTTCAGGTCTTTTCCCCTTTTATTCCTAGCCAGGTTCTCTCATGGTACATAGTAAGTACCCATATTAAAACAAATCATGAAGGGGGAAATAAAAAAAGAGAGATATGGGAAAAACATGTGCATTCACCTGGAATTCCTTTCAATTAGATGAGGACAGCAACACATAAAGTTCTTTTTCTCCCTTTCTGTTTTACTGGCAAACTCAAACTGTTTATTCATCATCTTTGAATTAAACTCATTTTGGTGGGTCAGAAACAGTTCCCTCCTAGTGGGAAGCCTGGTGGCTTTGTTCTGCTGTATGTTGGTGCTTCAATGCCTATTTCAAGCAAACCAAAAAATCTCACTAACAAACTCTAAGTTCGTTTAAAAAAAAATGTGTATTGTTCCCAGGCAATACCAAAGCCCTCTTTATTCAGTCCTGTGACAGAGAGAAAAAAGCTGATTGTACAAATGAAGACAGTGAAAAGTGGTCAATAACTCTTTTTTGCAATGAGGACTTACAGAGAAATAAACATTAGTGTATGACTATATGCTGGTAAAATTGTAAATAGTTAGCTTCTGCTTTATGTCAATCAGCTAAATGCCACCCAATTTATTTTAGGGAAGTGTGTGACAGTATCTGTAAGTAAGTGGGATTTTAATCTACATAATATTTCAAGTCCCATCAGCTTCAGACTCTTGGGTCTACTTTCCCTGCGCAATTACACCAGCATTTCAATAGTGCAGTTGTTCCTGCTGTGTCCCTCTGCAGACATAGCCTTCCTGTGGACACATAAAATCTGGGCTGTGATGTGAAATATGTGGCAGGGGAGAAGCATGTGACTGAAATCATGCCAGCAAACTCAAAGCATTAATACATTTTTTTCTTCAGGTATGATCTTCAGATCAAGTGTATGGCTAGGCTTCCCAGGCTTCATAGCTAACATTTCTGTGGTGAACGGGACCAGCGTGTGGCCTTCTGTTTTCTGCGTGGGGAGTGCGGTAGGTAAAGAGATCGTCTCCCCTTCCTGCTGTTCCAGGTTGACAGTTCCTCCACGTGGGAAGTCTGAAAGGCAAACCACTGAATCTGCAAGGAAATTTGGCTGTGAGTCAGAGCCCAGATGTGATCGTTTCAGCCTCTGCCACACCCCTGCAAGTGTGGTCATGCCTCCTTCCAAAAGCCTGGATCAGAGAGGGCAGGGTGCTAGATGCCACACAGTGCACGTGAGGATGCAGGGCAGCATCAGTCATGCTGGTCCCAAGCTTTTTGTAGTACTCACTTGTCACAGGAATACTAGGATTGTGGAGGACCCACCTGTACCAAAGTCAGGGCTATGGAGGCATATGGTATGGGTATTCCCAAATGGGCTGTGACACCACTGGTTTGGTTTGTGCTGGCGCAGCATCACTAATATCCCAGCAGCTACGTAGCATGAAGGTATCTATCTGCCTACCTTCTCCAGCAGAAATTATAGCCTGCATGTTGGCAGCAGGGACCAACTGAAACCAGCAACTTGGTTAGCTCAAATTAGCTTTTGCAGCATGAGTGTCTGTTTTAGACACAGAGGGACTGCAGGATAAATATACCCAAAGACACAAAGCTGCTGGTAGAAGGTCTGTCCCTGCCATGTAGCATTACAGTTCAGATTGCTGCTAATATGGACATTTGTTGACCACATCTGGCCAAGTCTAATTAAGTATCTTTTGGATTAAAACAGGAATAAGAAAATGTAAATCTACAAAAGTGCAGATTAAAACTCAATTTCAAATATTACAGTCACAGTACAGTCAAAGACATATAATTTGAGTTTACTGTACAAGAAAAAGGCCACGTTATACCAAAACTTGCAGAATGACAATTAAGACAGGTTCATAGAATCATAGAATAGTTAGGGTTGGAAAGGACCTCAAGATCATCTAGTTCCAACCCCCCTGCCATGGGCAGGGACATCTCACACTAAACCATGTCACCCAAGGCTATGTCTAACCCCGCCTTGAACACTGCCAGGGATGAAGCATTCACAACTTCCCTGGGCAATCCATTCCAGTGCCTCACCACCCTCACAGTAAAGAATTTCTTCCTCATATCCAATCTAAACTTCCCCTGTTTAAGTTTGAACCCATTACCCCTTGTCCTCTCACTACAGTCACACAGAATCACAGAACAGTAAGGGCTGGAAAGGACCTCAAGATCATCGAGTTCCAACCCCCCCGCCATGTCCATAATGAAGAGTCCCTCCCCAGCATCCCTATAGCCCCCCTTCAGATATTGGAAGGCTGCTATGAGGTCTCCACGCAGCCTTCTCTTCTCCAGGATGAACAGCCCCAATTTTCTCAGCCTATCTTCATACAGGAGGTGCTCCAGTCCCCTGATTGTCCTCGTGGCCCTCCTTTGGACTTGCTCTAACAGTTCCATGTCCTTTTTATGTTGGGGACACCAGAACCGCGCACAGTACTCCAAGTGAGGTCTCATGAGAGCAGAGTAGAGGGGCAGGATCACCTCCCTCGACCTGCTGGTCAAGCTCCTTTTGATGCAGCCCAGGATACAGCTGGCAAGGCTTGCTACTTTACCCAAAATAATAGGAACTTAGGGTGCCTGATGAATTCATGCATGGGCAGTATTAGCTTTACAATCCAAAGTTTACAATGTAGAAGATATGCTGCATGTAAACAAAATTATTTTGCCCCAGTAGTTTTAAAATAAAACAGTGTGGGCCAAATTGAATTGACTATAACTTATATGCCTATATAACGACAATTTTAGGCATGATAGTGTTGTTTCATAGAATCAAATATCAGCTGTATGTATCTGTCCATTCTCAGTTCTGACATACGTATTTAAGTTTTTCTTATTGGCTACAAATGGATTTTTTTTTTTCTTTGAGGAAGAGAAAATCAACATCATCAATACCTTGCAACGAGAATATCCTATCAAAACTCCATGTTTCCCTATGTCTTCAATTTAAATTTCTGGCCCTTAACACAAAAAGTAGTATTTTTAAACAGTGATAAAGGTACTGCATGCAAACTATTCGTTTGTCATTTGGATCTCAGGGTAGATGGTGAGCAGCACAGCAGTTCACCATAGTTTTTGTTTCTATTTCCCTGGGCTCCAGCAAAGTACTGTAATTTGAGTCATTTGCTAAATTTAGATTTAATTATATTGGAATGAAAAATAACCCTCCTTCCAGTCACTTCCCAATACATATTCTCATGTGAGTTAGTAAAATGTTTCTGTTTCTATTTTATTTTTCTTTTAGTACTATTGTTTTATTTCACTTAACCATAAGCTAATACAAACTCCAAATAGTGAGGCCTTTAGGCATCTCCTTTGAATAACATCCTCTGGTTTGCAGAGGGGTACCCTCTCAGGCACTGCAGCAAAATGTGTCATTTTGCTAAAAAGTGAGATAACATATGAAGATTTGGGGGGGGTTAGTACATCCGGTTTATATTATTTTTGGAGGCATTCTTGTCTGTGTTGGATTTTATGGGTGGAAAGACCCCGCAGTTCATTTTTGTGTGTGAGTGTATAGTAAATTGTGCATTTTTCAACTGCAGCAAATACATGCAGGTGAAGTTACATGCTGAGTGCTATGGGTAAAGTGCATTGGAAAGAAACAGGAATTTTATTTTCTGACCCGTGTGCACTAGGAAAATATCATGGTGTTTGAATTAAATACTGACTAGTTTGTGCTGCAAATGTCTAGAGGAAGGGTCTACACCCATGGTGAAAGGAAATATTCCCCAGCTTGGTTTGTCTTTTGGAGGAAGGAATGGTAGATCTATATTCATTGTGGTTTGGCCGAGTAACAAGTATGTTGGTTTCCAGCTGTAAAATAATGCTACTATGGAGCTGTGCTAAAGGATATCCAGAGAAGAACTGAAAGAGGGCTTGGAGGGAAGGTAACCTGAATATTAAAATAGTTCCAGATTATTACAAAGAGCTAGCTCTTATGGGAAGAAGTTTGACATTGACAAACAGCGGCAAAGCAAGTTCCCTTATATAGACTCATGGGAAAAATGCTTAGGGTCAGCTCATGAACACTGTGGAATTTAACTTGACTCAAACCTGTACCCTTTGGATTTTTATTGAAGAACTCAGTCAGGGAGTTCAGTATGGGTAATTTTTCGAGAAAGTGAGTGATATCTTTGCTAATGACCTTTTTTTTCTTAATAACCATTCCCTGAATTGGTATCTTATACATGAGGAATATGCCCGTCACATGCAGAAATCACAATATATACGCACACTGTGGTGCTGACTGACCTCAGTGATCTTCTTATGTTTCAGTTACTGAGAAACTACTAAAATTTTAACCTAAAATTAAAACTTCCTCACTATAAATTTCTTTGGGCTTCAGTGAGTGTTAGCACTGGAGAGGTAAATAACAGGTCTTCTGAACAACAGAAAATGCTGTGAAAGCAAATGCTTTTCAATTAACCTATGACTTGACCCATTGGCTACAGCAATTCTGTTCCTGTGATTTTGAGTAAGATTTCATACTTCGTAATTTTAGCTGGAAAATACATGTTTAAAGAACAAATCACCAGGCTAAAGGTTTGAGTCACTCCTCTGTCCCCAGTGGTCCTTGAGAAGCAGCTGTGACATTTGGCACTTTTTTCCCTTGCAGATGTGGATCCAGCTGTTATATAGTGCTGGCTTCTGGTGGTTGTTTTGCTATGCTGTTGATTCTTATTTGGTGGTAAGAAGATCAGCAGGACTGAGGTACCAGCTTTAAAGCTCTGAATTTGTTGATTTCCTTCCAGCAATGTATATCCATGTTTGTCTGCAGCTGTCTCAGTGTGTACGTGAAGCTTTTACAATTATCTGATGGTCATACAGTTACCAGGTAATGAAATGGATGAGTGGCGTGCTAAATGCTGAAATTGCCAAGGCAACGCTCAGATATTGATTTGTTTGCGTCTAACTGGATTTTAAATGTACCTGAATTCATCTAACCTTTGAAAAAATAGGGAGCAGATTGGACTCTATAAACTTCATTGCAGCAAGATAGCTATTTCTGTTCCCACTCTACTTAAAACTGATTCTTGCAGGAAAAAAAAAAAAAAAAGTAAAGTGTTAACCTGAAAATAAAAGTGTGTGTAGCGAGGTGTTGAATTTCATGCACTTCATGCCTCAGGTTTTCTATCTTATCTCCTTCTCAATACTGTCATTATTACACTTCTGGCCACATTTGTAATGTTTTAAAGAAGAATCTTACATATTTAGTATATATTTTTCTGCAATGCTTGTAACAGAAGAACCTAAACCCTCTGGAAAGTACCATGCTGGACAGAAAATATGAGGCGTTTCTAAGCTGGCTGTTAGAAGGGCAAAACGACCTTCAGTTGCTACTGCTAAACATGGAATTACGTGACTCTGTTCCCAGATGGTACTGAGAAATCAGGTGTTGGAGACATGTTTTTTCTGGCAGATGTTATCAAAGTGGGGATTTTTGAATTAACTTCAGCCTGTGGAGAGTAAAACTGATTTTGTGAAGTCACACAGTTCTAGTCTGAAACAGCTGGAACATACCTTCTTCCCCCATACCTGTTAACCAAAAAACTCATCTGTATTTGGGCTTGATTGCGTTCAAGGCCTGATAGGACAGGGCTTTGAACAACCTGGTCCGCTGGAAGGTGACCCTGCCTGTGGCAGGGGGTTAGAACTAGATGCTCTTTAAGGACCCTTCCAGCCCAAACCATTATGCAATTCTGTGATCAGAGTAAACAAAGAAAAACTTTCTAACACACAGATCTGAATCTCCCTAAGATGGCAGCAATATCTAACTTTGAAAGTTAAGCATAATTCTCTGCAGTTTACAGAAGAGTGGTTTATTTGACTTTTTAGCTCCACTCTTTAGTTTTAACCCCCTACTTTGCTCTCTGCAGGAGAAACAAAGGATGCAGGGGTTCCTAATGGAGATTTGGGGATAAGGGTTGGAGAATGTGGGACTTCCATGTGCAAGCCTGAGCAACCACTTTGGCTTATCCTGTTGCTGAAGGGACCCCCAGCCCCATCTGCTTTTTTCAGTTTAATGTACTGCTAGTGTTGTCCTGTACCCTTTCACAGCTGTAAAGCTCTGCTTCAGTGAATATCCTATTTTTATATTTCAATGTGGAAAGTGTATCTTTAATTTGGTATCTTTAAATATGTCTGTCCTATTTGTTGCCTGCAGTACAATCGTGCTGTACCACATGATGACATGGGGCCTTGCAGTGATGCTCTGTGTGGAGGGAATTACACTACTTTACTACCCTTCTCTCTCCAGGTAAGCAGGGCTCTGGGAATAGACTGCGAAATCATAGCACTCACTGGTCATCTGAATGTCTTTTGGTCATCTTTAGAGACAGATGTCCAAATGTTGGGCTTTTTTTATCCTTGAAAAGTGTTCCACTGAGCCAGTGAGTATTCTAGAAATACCTGCCTGAGTTTTAGAGTATATGCCAGGCAATACAGGCACTTGGGCATGCTACAGAGCTGTGATACAGCTTCTGCTATGAGCCACTCTTCTCCCAGTCCTAGTTTTAGCTTTGCATTTGCTCCTTCAAACATGAGAAAAACGCACAGACAGTGCATGTTAAAAACCAGCTTTGGGTTGCATGTGAACTGGTGGTGAAGGTCTGTGATTTAAAAGCTTAGCACCTGTTTGCTTCATTCCTTTTTTTAAGTTAAAGGTGACATAGAATAGCCAGAACTGTCAGCTGTGGGGAAAAAAATATGCATAAGCTGTTAATAATTTCTTCTCAGCTGTGAAAATGGCTTGGAGCATGCAATCCCACACTACATCACAACCTACGCCCCACTCCTGCTAGTGCTGGTGGTCAACCCAATCCTGTTCAGGAGGACAGTATCAGCAGGTATGTTCCTAATGGCCATCATCAATGAAAATGTGTTACTTAGCAACACAACAGTACTGTAAAAAGTCATGCCTGTGTATTCAGTGATGTGGAGTAATGCTCCTCATTAAATCATAAAGATACAGTGAAGGCTGGGAGGGAGTTGCCTATTGAAATGAAGATACCATCTTGATGGGAAATTTGCCCTAGAGACACTCTGATGACATGCTTTAGCTATGCTGTGTGAAACCTTTACTGCAGATTGTCAAAGGTGTTTTTACGTTTCTACATTACTCTTGATTTAAAGTATTTGAAGCAGTGTATAGTGGATGCTTAACTCTACTTCATATTGGTATCAACCTGGATTTTGGAATATTTATTCTGGTTCAAAGCTAACACTGGTGAGATCTGATAGCTGATTTAACTTCTTGGCAGCTCTGGAGTAAAATAAAATAAAATAAAATAAAATAAAATAAAATAAAATAAAATAAAATAAAATAAAATAAAATAAAATAAAATAAAATAAAATAAAATAAAATAAAATAAAATAAAAATAAAATAGATAAATCAAATCAGAATTTTGTCACTTCTGATTCTGAGATGATGAAACAAATGGGAATTGAATACAACTGAGATGGAATCTTGAAGTTCCCATTTAATTTATTATCCAGTGCTTTGAAGAAATGAGACTGAAAAGAGCCACAGATTCAGTGCATTCTTTGCATGTAATATGACCAGTGTTAGATGTTTGCAGTACCTGAATTCATACTTATCTATGCATTGAATACATAAAAACAGCAACAGAAGACCTTGTGTTCTCAGTTCAATTTTCATTCGATGCATCCTGTGTCCCTCAGGAATACTAATTTTCAAAGGAACAATTATTCCTTTAAAAAGTTGTTTCTATAAAAAATTGCTCTTTTATGGGAGAACACACATGAAGAACATTTGTGTTTGTGTGTACGTATATTCCTTGTGATTTCTGAACAGCATGTAGCATAACTGTCTATTTTGCTGACATTACTCCTTGAAGTTTTAGAGGTGTAACCAATGCTATATCAATTACTCAATGAAGTATAATGTGTATAATAGGACAGAATGCATTTTACTTTAAACATCACATAATAAATGTATCACACATTATGTAGAAGTTGTAAGCACTACCTTCTGTTATAAAACAAAAGTGTGCTGACCATACTATTTTCTGTTTTCAGTGGGATTGAGAAAAGAAAAAACATCTAGTGATCTAGTGGGATATCACTCTTTTTAGGAATCCATAATGGATGTACTTTTGAGATGCCTTGATAATGGTCCTTCCAGCTTCTGAACTGCTGCTGGAGACAAATCCATTCATTCCTTTGTTCCCTCTTTACAGACACCTATCTTCTGGATCCTTGTGCCTCTAAGTAGCAAGATACGTGTATGTTAATAAACATGATTGTATACTTTCCAGTGGCCTCCTTACTGAAAGGGAGACAAGGGATTTACACAGAGAATGAAAGACGTCTGGGGACAGAGATCCAGATCCGCTTCTTCAAAATTATGCTGGTATTCGTTATTTGGTAAGAGGTGCATTATATTGTTTTAAACTGCCTTTTTCCCAGCTGGAGTGGATCAGGGATAAGAATAGTCTGATGGATTGCTTAATTTGTTTTTCTTTGTGCTTAGAAGGGAAGGTGTCTCAGGAAGAAGTAGTTCTAAACTAGTTCACAAAGTAGCTGAGTCACTCATGTAGCATCAGAAGGCTATGAGGAAATGAGAAAAATGTTTAACCAGCAGGAAGATAATAACCCCAAGAAACAATAGCCAAAAAAAGGTTGGGCATAGACTAAAGCTGTCTGTAACAGCAGCTACCCAGCATTGTGGGCTGATAGCTTTCTATACTCAAGATTTCTCAGAGCTTCTGGTCACCAAACGCATCACTGAAAACCTACAGTAAATAAGCTTGTAAGACTGGCTTCATGGCCCTGACTAAGACTATATAATGCTGTCACCTATGTGGTCTGCAGATCCCGAGTGTGTGAAAAAAAGAATGACTATTAACTGCAAACACAGGGTCATATGCCAGAAACGGAATCATATGATTGTGTGTGAAATTTCTTATAATTTAATGGGTTTTGGTTGTTTGCAGTTGTTTGTGCGGTTTTTTTCTTTTTTTTTTTTTTTTTAATATTCTGTCTTCCTCCATGAAAATAGTACTTTTTGTCTAGGACAAGAAAAAGATAGGGAGGAGAGGGGGTGAGGGAACAAGCGAATTGGGGAAAGAGGGAGGGTGCAGATTCGTTCCAATAGCCCCACTCCTCTGCTTCAACAGCGCTATCCAACATGAAAGATTCTGGAGTAGTAACTGGAACTGGAGGCTCTAGATGCACACAGCAAAACTGTGAAAATGTTTTTTACTGCAGTCTCACAGTGATAGATGCACCAGAAGTAGTGGTGGTCCACTCTACAAGGGTCTGTACAATGATCTAGGATGAAGCAGCCACTGCTGTGAAGTGTTTACTACGTCTGTGGGTATCACAAGCAACAGGGGGAGGAAGGAAATGGTCCTGGGGTAGTGAAATGACTTGGCCAAGCTGAACAGTCTCCGCAACTGCTAAACTTTTTTTATATACAGGGACATTAATGCATGTTACACTGCTTTAAAAGGATGAATAGTGAGAAGACTGCCTTTTTATCTTCTCCTGGCTGCTGTATACTGGAGAATTCTGGAGAGAAATGATTGTCTTTTCTTGGGGAATACCAGAGTCTGCTTGGCCTGGAAGAGAGGTTTCTAGTGCAAAGTGCAGGGCAGCCAGAAGGGGAGGGAGACAGCAGCAAAGGGTCCTGCAGCATGGCTTTCTGGAAGTTGCTGAAATAACAAGGGGCACAGATTTAGCTAGGCTTTCAGGGCTGTGGAAAGAAAGTGCCTAGAGGCACCACAGAAGTGTGTTGCAACCTAAGGAATGGTGGCCAGCTTGCTGGTCTTGTAGCAAACATGAAAGAAAAGATCAGATCCCCAAGGACACAGTGGGGACATTTGTTTATTTCCATTATGTCTCATTCTGGGTTTTTCTATGAAAAAAAATAGTCACAGTTCTAGTTTTGGATTTTGTTCTCCTATTAAAACGTAAGCTTTAGAGTGTAAAAACACTCTAAAAGGTTACTGCAGGTTAAGACAGAGGCAGTCCCATGCCAAAAGCTCAGGGAAGATTCCCTTTCATCCCAAAAGTCAAATATGAGATGAGTTAGCCAAAGGCAGCAGGTTGGGGCAACAGGGGGAGTACAAGACATGCCTGCAGCTTTAGGAGGGGAGAACAGGAGGTTTTGTGCTGATAAAAACATAATTGCAGGAAGGACATGTATAAACTTTTCAGAAAGTATAACATAGATGCTGATGGTTTACTTTCTGAAGCTGCAGTAGAACTATAAAGAAATGCTGGTTTAGAAGTCATAAGAAATTACAGATATTTGCTATAACCTTTATCTAGTGTAGAATATCCTCAGTTTCTTTCACAGGATGAGGCTTGATTATGCTCATCCTTCCTTAGAATACAAATTACCAAAAATGTGATGGTATTTTCAAGGGTTTTAAAGTCAGCTTTTGTTTTGCTTCATAGTTTTTTTACAGACATTTTAAAAATCTATTGTAATCTAACCCTGAAAATCTAACCCCAGCTAGAGTTCCTGCAGCTTTTTACAAGTATGCATATATTTGGTTTCCTTATCTTTGAGCACTTCCCTTTAAAGACACAAGCAAAAGAAGTTAGCATGCGTGATGTTCCCATTATGGATCACAGTTGTTTATCATCTCAATTTTATCATACGATTTACTGTTCTGCAGCAAGCTCAAATTATCAGGTTCAATTATTATTTTCGTTGGTTTTGGTTGCTATATTGATTTCTTTGTCTACACCCGGGCTTGTAGGTAAGTGTCTGGTTTTGATCATGATCTCAGAGACCAACTAGTCCCTTCAGATTGAGTCTTAACATTAAAAAAGTCTCACTCTCCTTTTTAGTGACCCTAATTTTTATAATTTGAAGTTAAAGTGTATTTTGCATATACAAATATATATATACATATAACTGTCTTGTTCTTTACTCCTGCAATAGCTGGTCATCCAATATCATCAACGAGAGCCTTTTGTTCTATCTTGAAATGCAGCCAGATATCAATGAAACACCCCTGAAAAACATCAGAAGTGCTGCGCTGATCACGTGGATTATTATGGTAGGTCAGCTGTGACATTGCTTAGTTTTAGAAATATCTTTTTTAAGGCTGGTGGAACAGCACCTGCCTAGCTGATGATGCGTGATTCTGGGGGACATGAATACCCTAAAAATCAAGGAAGAAGGGCAGAGAGTAGGAGGGAGGAAGGAGCAGTCACTCTGAGCATTTTTCACATATGGACTTTGCCAGAAATGTACCAAAGGCCAACTTTTTCTCCCATTTGCTAGAGTATGCATTTTCTCTGTGAGTGATTGCTGCCCATTTTAAGACACATTACAATGATTTCTAGTTTAACCTTGCTAACCTTTGCCATAATGCAAGCTGTAAAATTTTTGCTCACAGTTCCTGAAGGTTCTCCGGTAAAATAATCATGTTCTGGAAATTGTCTGTAACCAGAGTTTTCGTTATTATAAAGAAAAATTGCATCTTGTACCTTGATGTTTGGATATTTAGGGCCAAATACATAAAAAATATTGAAAGCAGTGAACCAAAAAAAAGCTGTAAGATGCTAGCCTCTTACTGTACCCTACCCTCTCTTCTCCTATTGGAAAATTTGACAAGAGATTTTTCAGATGTGATATTGCAGGTTCCTTTTCCAAAAGAATTTATTCTGAAGCTATTGAATACCTGCAAAGCCTGAACATGCTTTGTGTAGTTAAGTCCCTGAGCAGTTTTGTTCTAAAGGGTTAAGCAGTGCAGCAGATTTGACAAGGAGTGAACACATTAATGTGACAGAGTCCTTGCTCTTGCTCACCTGGAGAGCAAGAGGTCAGGCCTGTGAACTAAGCTATTTTTTAAATTGGCTGTAAAAATAATTTACTCTTTTCTCGTGATAAAAATGGTAATAGCTCAAGCCATTTACTTGCCAAGCATCCCACTGCACAGGGAACAGAGACAATTTTTTTGTGAAATCACTTTGGATTTTCTTTTTCAGTGTCTCTCCCTGTTTTTCTGTCCCACTTTGATGGACATTTTCACTGGCTTGGGAATCTGCAGCAATTCCAGACTGATCGATTCCTGCTATTTTAAAAACTTGACTGAGTATGCCAGTGTCTACTTTCATGTATTTGACTTGGCTTCTAGTGAAAAATATAATATTTGCTTTTGTGAATAAAAAATGTCTAGAGCTTGTGGGGAAAGTTAAAAACACACCAGGTGATTGGCCAGCTAAAATTAATACTAAAAATCCATTTGGTGCTTATTGTTTCCTGTGATGGTCTCAGCATATTGGAACAACAGGTCATGGTATTTTGCTGGAGTTGAAAATGGAGCCTTGATGGTGTAACTCATGTTGAACTTCTCTTTCCTAGGGGGTTCTTAACCCAATGCAAGGCTTCCTCTTCACGTTAGCATTCTATGGCTGGACGGGATGGAGGGTGGACCTAAAATGGCGAAAAAGAGAAATACCCTGGGAATCAATGTCCTCATCCACTGTGGGTGAAAATACCTATCCCTCACCAGTGAACTACCAGAACAACATCCATGATTCAAAGAAGACAGCAGCAACTGACAGCCAGCAGACTGATGAGGCTATAAGCATGATGTCTGAAGGTAACACTAGCAGTGATGACAGAGTAACTAGGAGCTCTCCTATCTACCAGGGCTGGTAGTTTATAGGCACAGAGCTAGATCCCACTTCTGACATTCCCACGACATTGTGTGAAACTGTTGCGTGCTCTGGAATTAGGTTTGTGCCCAGTGGCTTGATGTCATTTCCTATAACTTGTGTGTGAGAGAAAGAGGGAACATGTGAGGCTGAGATATTATGGTTTAGATCTTCATTTGCCTTACAGGATAGGTGTTAACAGGTATAAAGGCCTGATCCTTTTTCATCAGGAGTGTATCTCTGCGAAGATCAATGTTACTTATGATTGATTTTCATCCATTTTGTTTTAATCTCTCTTGTAACCTCCATATGGTAGAAGAGTCTTTTGTTTAAATAAATAGACTATTAATATGCTGAGTTTTTAAATGTCTTGCCTTGCTTGCTTTGCTTAGCATAAAATTCCTTACCAAAAATTACAGCTCTGGGATTTCTGAGACAACATTTCCAGCCTTGACACTCTGATAAAACATTAGTGACAGCAAACTTTGACATAAGCACGAATATTTCCTGTTTGTGTAGAATATCAGTTACATAGTCTTATTTTAGCTTGTGTATATGAATTTTTCAGTTTGGTTTTGTCTAGGGAGCTAACAGCTTAAAAAAAATAAAATCGAGCCCAGCCTAGACTCCATAAACACACCAGAATAGTGACTCTAGTTCACTCCTGGTTCAAGCAAAAATAACCGTTCAAGCTGACTGTAATATGGATTCAATTTGATCCTTATATGTACTTGTCTACCAGGATTATGACTGTTAAGGCGGCTGCATTAAGAGATAACATTTGCAAAAAAACACTAGATGATCTGAGTGCTCATCAAAAACCAGAGTTAGTGGAATCAATAGTCCTTTCTCTGAGGTGTGCTCTATTTTACGTTTTCATCTCCTGAAGAGATACTACATCCATTCTCCTTATCTTCTCAGACACATCCCTTTTATGGTGCAGTGCCCTAAATACCTATATACAAACAATTCCCCACATAGGTTGACAGTTAAGAAAAAATGATGACCATGTCTACCCCGGGCTTTTAACTTCATGTCAGAAGTACAGTTAGTACCATTTAAGTCTGTTTTTGCTAGAAGTTGTTTACAGTACAGTTTGACTGATGGCATGGTGGAAGCCCCTTGAATCCAGGTAGCCTCCCTCCTTTCCTTCTTTCCTTCAGCATGTGGCCAGAGCTGGGCGTAAAACAAAACCTATTTTTAAAACTCTGTTCACATCCCCTTTGGCTGAACTTCACTGGCTGTCCACACCTTTCTTTTCCAACCCAGTTCAGTCCCAGCTATTGTAAAATAAATATATTGTTAAAGACAGCTGGAAGATTAGTGCAATAATATGTGAAGCTTAAGGTCCTGTGTTACTGAGGGGACTCCCAGCATGGTTTGAGATGCAGGATCAGCAGAAACTAGACAGAAAATATATTGATATGCTATTTTAAATAAATTGCCTTTTAAACTGATCTTTTGATATGACAATGTTAAAAAACAATCAGGTGATTATTTAGGCAGATCATTACAAAGCTGTGGTTGCTTTGTAGCAAATCTTTTACACTGTGCCCTGTAGAAACCTTTGTGGTTTTATGGCTTTAGATTACTGTTGTAGTTGTCAGAAATACCAGAAGATCACCAGATTCTTTCTTTTCATCACAGTCGTTTGTTTCCTAGCTAAGCATGAATAGAAAGCACAGGGCCTTGGGAGCAGATTATATCCATCCTTTTGAAACAGAGACCACGTTTTCAGTGCAATACTCATCACAACTGGGTTCAAAAGAACAGGAAAAAGGCGGAGGTGGAATTGTTGGTAAACCTTTTCAGATGCCAGGGTGTGGTCCAAGCTACAAAACCCTAAATACAAATGAACAGGCTCTGGCTTCACAGGAACAATCACGTGGCACGAAAGCACTTGGGAGGTGACAGGCAAGAGGCTCTGTGGGGCCCCAACAACTAATCCCACCTTCCTTTTGCTGCTCCAGGGCACACATGGGACAGGGACAGACACGGTGCCTCAGCCTCAGCCCCAGCTCCAGGGCCATGAGCAGGTCCTGAGAAATGCCCCGGGGCTGCTGGTACTGGAACACCCCTGTGGCGGGGAGAGCCTCTTGCAAGGGCCCTGCTTTGCTCCCCTGCTTTTCTTGTTCTTGTTCCTTCAAAGTTGTCCTTGGGATGTGTGTGGTGTGTCTATGTATTAGTAGTCCATTGGGATGTCATCACGAAAAATCAGGACTCATTTAAGAGCTTAAGAAAGACAACTGACCTAATTCTGATGCACTGAGAAAGTGATATGGGACACTGCAGAGCAAACTGACAGTGGTTTTTAACTTAGAGGTGTGAGGAGTTTCCGTACTTGCTGTTCCCAGTCTCTGGTGGATGCACATGGCATTCCTCCACAGCTTAAAATAGGGTGATAATTGGTTCTGCTCATGTGTTCATTGGTTCATGACCACATTTAATTTCACCCTGCACAGACCTTGTTCTTACCTCACCATTTACCAGTTCAGACAAAGCATTGCCTTCTCCAAGAGCTGCCAGGGTTGCCCATCTCTTGCATCATTAGTATGCTGTTGAGCTGCATCTCCCCATTGCCCATGCTGCCTGTGCCTGCTGCTTGCACATGGGGCAGCCTTGGGCTGCTGCAGCCAGCTTCATTTTTGGGGGAAACTAAGGGTATGCTCCAAGAGTCAACAAGGGTACACTGTAGAATCGTAAAATCAACCAGCTTGGGAAAAAGCCCAACTGTTACGATAGGACTATCAAGTCCACCTCTAAACCATGCAATTAAGGCAAACTGATCTCCCCTCGTGACTGGCAAATGATCTCCAGCCACACACACACCTCATCTGCCCTCCATAGTGGCCCCGCACGATACAGATGATGCCCCTAGCCCTCATGCCCCCCCCTCACAGCCCATGGCTGCCCCTGCTATCACCTCACTATCTCCCCTCAACTCTCATGGCTGTCCATCCGGTCCCATCATGATCTACCCTCATGCCTCATGGCTGCCTCTCCTGTCCCCTCCTGACACAAGTGCGCCCTCAGCAAGCTTGCTGATGACACCAAGCTGTGTGGTTTGGTTGATACACTGGAGGGAAGGAATGCCATCCAGAGGGACCTTGACACGCTTGTGAGGTGGGCTGATGCCAACCCGATGAAGTTTAACCATGCCAAGTGCAAGGTCCTACACCTGGGTCGGAGCAATCCCAGGCACAGCTGCAGGCTGGGCAGAGAAGAGATTCAGAGCAGCCCTGTGGAGAAGGACTTGGGGGTGTTGGTCGATGAGAAAATGAACATGAGCCAGCAGTGTGCGCTTGCAGCTCAGAAAGCCAACCGTATCCTGGGCTGCATCAAAAGGAGTGTGACCAGCAGGTTGAGGGAGGTGATCCTGCCCCTCTACTCTGCTCTTGTGAGACCTCACTTGGAGTATTGCGTGCAGTTCTGGTGTCCTCAACATAAAAAGGACATGGAAGTGTTAGAACAAGTGCAGAGGAGGGTCACGAGGATGATCAGGGGACTGGAGCACCTCCCGTATGAAGACAGGATGAGAAAGTTGGGGCTGTTCATCCTGGAGAAGAGAAGGCTGCGTGGAGACCTCATAGCAGCCTTCCAGTATCTGAAGGGGGGCTATAGGGATGCTGGGGAGGGACTCTTCGTTAGGGACTGTAGTGATAGAACAAGGGGTAACGGGTTCAAACTTAAACAGGGGAAGTTTAGATTGGATATGAGGAAGAAATTCTTTCCTGTAAGGGTGGTGAGGCACTGGAATGGGTTGCCTAGGGAAGTTGTGAATGCTCCTTGCTGGCGGTGTTCAAAGCTGGGTTGGACATAGCCTTGGATGGCATGGTTTAGTGTGAGGTGCCCCTGCCCATGGCAGGAGGGTTGGAACTAGATGATCTTAAGGTCCTTTCCAACCCTAACTGTTCTATGACTCTATGACTGCACCACCTCACCCCTCATAAACTCCCCTCATGGCTGCCCTTGCTCTCCCCTAATGATAGCCCCTGCTCTCCCCTTATGGTCTTCCCTCATGGCTGCTCCGGCTCTCCTCACATTATTTCCCCTCATGGCCGCCCCTGCTCTCCCCTCATGGCTGCCCTTGCTCTCCCCTTATCATCTTACCACGTGGCAGCCCCTGTTCTCTCCTCATGGTTGCCACTGCTCTCCCCTCATTATCTTCCCTCATGGACAGCCCTGTTTTCCCCTCCTGATCTCCCCTCATGGCTGCCCCTGCTCTCCCCTCATGATCATCCCCCATGGGTGCCCCTGCTTTCCCATCAAGATCTTCCCCTAATGGCTGCCCCTGCTTGCCTCTCATGGCTGCCCCTGCTCTCCCCCCATTATCTTCCCTCTTGGCCATCACTGCTCTCCCCTCATGATCTCACCTCATGGCTGCCCCTGCTTTCCCCTCATGGCTGCCCCTGATTTCCGCTCATGGCTGCCCCTGCTCTCCCCTCATGATCTTACCTCATGGCTGCCCCTGCTTTCCCCTCATGGCCGCCCCTGCTTTCCCCTCATGATCTTACCTCATGGCTGCCCCTGCTTTCCCCTCATGGCTGCCCCTGCTTTCCCCTCATGATCTTACCTCATGGCTGCCCCTGCTTTCCCCTCATGGCTGCCCCTGCTTTCCCTTCATGGCCGCCCCTGCTTTCCCCTCATGGCCGCCCCTGCTCTACCCTCATGATCTTCCCTTATGGCCACCCCTGCTTTCCCTTCATGGCCGCCCCTGCTTTCCCCTCATGTCTCCCCCTGCTCTCCCCTCAAAATCTTCCCTTATGGCCACCCCTGCTTTCCCTTCATGGCCTCCTCTGCTCTCCCCTCATTATCTTCCCTCATAGCCACCCCTGCTTTCCCCTCATGGCTGCCCCTGCTCTCCCCTCATGGCCGTTCTTGCTCTCCCCTCATGATATTCCCTCATGGCTGCCCCTGCTCTCCCCTCATGATCTCACCTCATGGCTGCCCCTGCTTTCCCCTCATGGCTACCCCTGCTCTCTCCTCATGATCTTCCCTTATGGCTGCCCCTGCTTTCCCCTCATGGCCACACCTACTCTTCCCTCATGGCTGTCCCTGCTCTCCCCTCATGGCTGCCCCTGCTCTCCCCTCATGATCTTCCCTCATGGCCACCCCTGCTTTCCCCTCATGGCCGCCCCTGCTTTCCCCTCATGGCTACCTCTGCTCTCCCCTCATTCTCTTCCCTCATAGTCACCCCTGCTTTCCCCTCATGGCCACATCTACTCTTCCCTCATGGCTGCTCCTGCTCTCCCCTCGTGGCTGCCCCTGCTCTCCCCTCATGATCATCCCTCGTGGCCGCCCCTGCTCTCCCCTCATGATCTCACCTCATGGCTGCCCCTGCTTTCACCTCATGGCCACCCCTGCTCTCCCCTCATGGCTGCCCCTGCCCTCCTCTCATGACCTTCCCTCATGGCTGCCCCTGCTCTTCCCTCATGATTTTTCCTTATGGCCACGCCTGCTTTCCCCTCCTGGCTGCCTCTGCTCTCCCCTCGTGATCTTACCTCATGGCCACCCCTGCTTTCCCCTCATTATCTTCCCTCATGGCCTCCCCTGCTCCCCCCTCATGGCTGCCCTTGCTCTCCCCTCATGATCTTAGAATCATAGAACAGTTAGGGTTGGAAAGGACCTCAAGATCATCGAGTTCCAACCCTCCTGCCACGGGCAGGGACACCTCCCACTAAACCATGCCATTCAAGGCTATGTCCAACCCAGCTTTGAACACCGCCAGCAAGGAGCATTCACAACCTCCCTGGGCAACCCATTCCAGTGCCTCACCACCCTTACAGTAAAGAATTTCTTCCTCATATCCAATCTAAACTTCCCCTGTTTAAGTTTAAACCCATTACCCCTTGTTCTATCACCACAGTCCCTAACGAAGAGTCCCTCCCCAGCATCCCTATAGGCCCCCTTCAGATACTGGAAGGCTGCTATGAGGTCTCCACGCAGCCTTCTCTTCTCCAGGATGAACAGCCCCAACTTTCTCAGCCTATCTTCATACAGGAGGTGCTCCAGTCCCCTGATTGTCCTCGTGGCCCTCCTCTGCACTTGTTCTAACAGTTCCATGTCCTTTTTATGTTGAGGACACCAGAACTGCACACAATACTCCAAGTGAGGTCTCACAAGAGCAGAGTAGAGGGGCAGGATCACCTCCCTCGACCTGCTGGTCACACTCCTTTTGATGCAGCCCAGGATACGGTTGGCTTTCTGGGCTGCAAGCGCACACTGCCGGCTCATGTTCATTTTTTCATCGACCAACGCCCCCAAGTCCTTCTCCACAGGGCTGCTCTGAATCCCTCCCCGCCCAATCTGTAGCTGTGCCTGGCATTGCTCCGACCCAGGTGGAGGACCTTGCACTTGGCATGGTTAAACTTCATCGGGTTGGCATCAGCCCACCTCACAAGCGTGTCAAGGTCCCTGTGGATGGCATTCCTTCCCTCCAATGTATCAACCAAACCACACAGCTTGGTGCCATCGGCAAACTTGCTGAGGGCGCACTCAATCCCACTGTCCATGCCACCAACAAAGATGTTGAACAGGACCGGTCCCAACAGCGATCCCTGAGGGACACCACTCGTTACTGGTCTCCAGCTGGACATTGAACCATTGAGCACAACCCTTTATGTGCGGCCATCCAGCCAGTTCTTTATCCACTGAGTGGTCCACCTATCAAATTGATGTCTCTCCAACTTAGAGACAAGGATGTCATGTGAGATGGTGTCAAATGCTTTGCACAAGTCCAGGTAGATGACATCAACTGCTCTACCCCTGTCCATCAGTTCTGTAGCCCCTTCATAGAAGGTCACCAGATTGGTCAGGCAGGATTTCCCCTTAGTGAAGCCATGCTGGCTGTCACCAAGCACCTTGTTGGTTTTCATGTGCCTTAGCATGCCTTCCAGGAGAACCTGCTCCAAGATTTTGCCAGGCACAGAGGTGAGACTGACTGGTCTGTAGTTCCCCGGCTCATCCATTTTCCCCTTCTTGAAAATGGGGGTTATATTTCCCTTTTTCCAATCTTTGGGAACTTCACCTGACTGCCATGATTTTTCAAATATGATGGACAGTGGCTTAGCAACTTCATTTGCCAGCTCCTTCAGGACCTGCGGATGGATTTCATCAGGTCCCATGGACTTATATACATTCAGGTTCTCAAGATGGTCTCAAACCAGATCCTCTCCTACAGTGGGCCCAGGGTCTTCATTCTCACTGTCCCTGCGTCTGCCTTCCAAGACTTGGGTGGTATGGTCAGAGCATTTGCGGGTGAAGACTGAGGCAAAGAAGTCATTAAGAACCTCAGCCTTTTCTAAATCCAGGGTAGCCAGTTCTCCCAATAGCTTCCGGAGGGAGCCCACATTGTCCCTAGTCTGTCTTTTATTTGCAATGTACCTATAGAATCCCTTCCTGTTATCTTTCACATCCCTAGCCAAGTTTAATTCTAAGTGGGCCTTAGCTTTCCTAACCTGGTCCCTAGCTTCCCGGACAACATCCCTGTATTCTTCCCAGGCTGCCTGTCCTTGCTTCCACCTTTTATAAGCCTCTTTTTTCCTTCAAATTTTGCTCAGCAGCTCCTTATCCATCCAAGGAGGTTTCCTGGCCCTCCTGCTGAACTTCCTTCTAGTTGGGATGCATCGCCCCTGAGCTTGCAGCAGGTGATCCTTGAATATCAACCAACAGTCTTGGGCCCCCCTGCCCTCTAGGGCTGTGTCCCATGGAACCTTACTGAGCAGGTTCCTGAAGAGGCCAAAGTCTGCTCTCTTGAAGTCCAGGGCAGTGAGCTTGCTGCACGCTCTTCTCACTGTCCTGAGGATCTTGAATTCAACCATCTCATGATCGCTGCAATCAAGGCTGCCCTGGAGCTTCACATTCCCAACCAGCCCTTCCCTGTTGGTGAGGACGAGGTCAAGCATGGCACCTCTCCTTGTCGGCTCCTCTATTACTTGCAGAAGGAAGTTGTCTTCCACGCAATTGAGGAACCTTCTGGATTGCTTGTGCCAGGCCGTACCATCCCTCCAACAGATATCAGGGTGGTTGAAATCCCCTATGAGAACAAGGACCTGTGTGCGTGAGGCTGTTCCTATCTGTCTATAGAGTGCTTCATACACAGAGTCCTCTTGATCAGGCGATCTGTAACATCTTCCCTCATGGCCACCCCTGCTCTCCCCTCATGATCTTCCCTCATGGCTGCCCATGCTCTCCGTTCACAATCTCCCCTCAGCTTTCATGGATGCCCTTCCTGTCCCCTCATGATCTCGCCTCATGCCTCATGACTGCCCCACGTCTCTTCTGTAACACTGACCTAAGCACTGTCATCTGAAGTTTGTCATCCACTCACGTCTGAGAGGAACTGTGCTCTTATCAGCACATAGCAAAACATCCATGTTTTCATTCTCATGACAACTTGTGTCTGCATAGTGCTCATAACGTGTTAATTCCAGCATCTGGTTTTCCAGCCTATGTTCACTTCAAATACACGTGTTTCTAGAAGCGTGCTGGCCTCTGCTCTGGTAAATGTGGGAAGGGCTTGTATCTGGCATGAATATTTGCTTTCTAAGGTGTGCTTTAAACACGGCTTGGGTTAACAAGGGAGAGATTCTGTCAATATTGAAGTTCATAGATGCAATCAGAATCTATGGTCTTCATTTTACGCTGTCTGTGGGAAGGGTTCCCTTTCATGGTCACACAGCTCTTCAGCTCATGAGCAGGAATGCTGCTGTTTCTGTGGAATAGCAAGGTGTGACTCCAGGAACCAAACAGGGAATGAGATCAGATATCGTCCAATTAATAAAATGCATGTGGCTAAAGTGCTGTTTTGAGAGTACAAAAATTGCCAGTTTACCTTCTTGTATCTGGGCCATGTGAGAGCACAACAAAGCCTTTTTGAATTTATTGAAAGCTAAAAAAAATAAAAGAAGTAGTTGAATCCATGAAGTGAAATAAAATTGCTATACAGGAATCTCATACAAAGGTTATCAATGCATACAGGCCAGTGCAGCAGAATTGCTTCTGTTTAACACTCTCCCCACCTCCCAGCCGGCTTATCAAATCCATTCACACACTGTAAGTGTTCTCTGTATTCACCAGAAGTTTTTTTTAAGCCCTCAAATGTAAAATGAAAACTTTGAGGGTAAGCGCCTTCTCATATCCTGTAATACTTTCTTATACACTCCTAGCTGTTCCCCGTTGCTGGAAGAGGGCATATGGAACTGGATTTGACCTGCCAACCTCATACATTTAATTACCATGTTTTTTGGCCAGATGTTCAGGCTAATTGCAAACCTGAAATATGAGCACTAGATCTTAATAGACTACTTGAATAGGCAGAATTCTTGCATACCTAAGCTCTGCATTTATGAGGTCCTCCATATGTCTGAATACCAAAATCCTAACTCCACCTCTCACTAAGCCCTTCCTCTGGTCCTGTAGACGAAAGGCATGGACAAAGCCAGAAAGTGAAGTGCTAAATGCTATAGTCCTTCCTCCCTGTATAACAGGACTTGTAATTCAGAAGTTGTCTTTGTGTATTCATTACAAAAAGTTTTCTGATCTTCTAATGTTTTATTGATTTTCACAGATTCCTCAGTTTTACAGTAATCCCCAATGGAAATCACTAAACCACATGGTAGTTAATGTAATTTTAAAACAAGCCAGATGATGGCTGGCTCACTCATCCTTTAAGGAGCAGACACACATCTATGGGGACACTGAAGTTGGCAGCTGAAGGAGATACAGTCTTACTGACAGAAAAATAGAGAGCACAGTCAAATCCAGAGATGCATCTGAATCTGTCTTCCTGGATGGTTCTTATTCCCTCAGATACACTGTGAGCTGTATGGAAAGTCGGTTCTCCCACTGCATCTCTCTAAGCAAACTCTTGAGCATTCAGGGCTTTTGAAAGGCTGAGTTCAGAGAGCTGAACTCATTGGAGCATTTGTAGGTAATAGTTTCAAAAGGCTGAGAAAATTCTCTGAATAGCATTTGAGTTTACACCAAAACAAAACCCCCAAGTGAACGAAAGCGCTTTCTTCCACACACCTCACAAGGCTGGGTGAAACTCTCTCCAGCTTCTGTGTTCTCACACTACACAGGATTGAAAGAGTCCAAGAGAAGAAATCAGACCATCATACCTAGAGAGAAAAGGACTGCAGCCATCCCTGGACCTCTGACAGCCCCATGGTGATGGTTTAGAGTGTGCTCCCAGCTAGCAACATAGTATATGTTGTCATAGTAACATTGATGTGTTACTTTCATGTATATGTTAATTTCATAGTGAAATGTCTGTCGGGGACATTTGTCTCTTTGCAAAGCCAGCGCCTTGAGCAGGGGAGGCTGGCAATGAGGCAGCTCACTACTGCCTGTGGCTCTGTCCTGTCATAAGTGGTGGTTCCTGAGGAGATCGTGCACCTCTTTTTGCACGCTGGTGCTGTATTGGGATGAGATTCAAGCAGACTCTGTCCTTACTTCAGTGGGAAGGAAGCTGGGTCTTACGGGGTTGAGAAGAGCTGCGGCAGATTGAGAGCATAGAAACACAGAATAGTTTGGGTAGGAAAGGACCTTAAGATCATCCAGTTCCAATCCCGTCATGGGCAGGAACACCTCCTGTGGGAGCATTTCTTTCAGCTAATGGACATGTGAGCAATCCAGCCTTTGACTTAGCTTCACCCTAGCAGTGGGTAACAGGCTTTGTGAGGCGTTGCAGGTCGACGAAGGGGTTAACGAAGGTACTGAGCCGGACGCCGCGGAGCCGGATCAGGTTACCACAGAGAAAACCCGGCTTGCAAGCCAGAGCCTGCTGCTGCGGACACTTTAAACTGCAAACAATCGTTAAACTGTTGCTAGCACTCGGCCGGGTGAAGTTAACCAATCCAGTGTTATCGAATGTTCTAGTGTTCTGAAACTTTTCCATAAAAGACATGCTTGCGCGCAGTAAACTGTTCAGCGTGATCATATTGATCAGTGGTACGTTGTTCCTTATCCCCCGCAGCAACCTCCCACTAGATGAGGTTGCTCAAAGCCTCGTCCAACCTGGTCTTGAACACTGCCAGGGATGGGGCATCCATAACTTCCCTGGGCAACCTGTTCCAGTGCCTCGCCACCCTCACAGTGAAGGACTTCTTCCTAAGGGGTTCCTCCCTTCGGAAAGCAGGATGATGGCATGTCTATTAACAAGGACAACCTGTGTCAATGAGGCCTTGTCCTACCCTAGTTTTTCACCAGCTTTCCTCTGCCTCCCATGACATACTGAATGCTTTCACGCAGCATAGCCAAGAGGGACTCAGAGGGTAAATGGAGGCCTTGGATACTTGCTCTTCAGCTGCCTTTGTTGAGATAACCACCCATTTATGCATCTGTAAGCATCTTGAAGTCTTGAAAATATGTAAAATCAAAAATGACCTCTTTTATCATGCTTATTAAAAGAGGTAGGTTTTAAAGTCAGGGGTTAAAACAATGCAGCAGGGTTTCTTGTGCAATGTGAGGAACCTGCTGTGTTGGCTGGGTTCTCCTTGCAGGGTCCTCTCCCTTCAGAGCGCACCAAGGCTCAGGACAGCATAAAAACACTGCAGCCATTCATCGCAGCAGTAGCCACATGATAGCATCTGCTCCTGTTTTGCGTGCTACAGCAGATCTTGAATGGATTTCCTTGAGGAAAAGGAAAAAAAAGCAGCCTCACAATTTTCTCTTTAGGCTAAAGCACTTGAGGGAGCACCACATTTTATGTGGCAGTGAAAGGACACTCTCCCACCATGCCCCTGGTCATGTGCCTCCATGTGACAGGGAGCGCAGCATTCTTCTCACCAGCTCTGTCCTCAAGGCACCAGAAAGGACTTGCCAAGGATCAGAGGCATTCCCCCAGCCATGCTAAGAACTGTGGGTAACAACCCAGCTCTGCTAATGCCTCATGTCAGGCGGTCAGCCATCTCCTGGGAATGCAGTTACACTCAGAACAATATGGCACAGACTAGATAAGGAGGCTTTTTCCTAAGTTCTTGGGATTTTATAGTCTGAAAGCTGGTGTACCTAGATTCTTTCAATGTAATGTCTGAATTAATTTAAAATGAAAGTTAACAATAAATCACATCTACGTTAATAAAATACCTTTTTTTTTTTTTTTCCAAAGACAAAAGACTTTCAAGTAAATATCTTTAAATGCAATAGAGGCCTTTCTCCTTTGATTGCTGGGGTCTGATGCTAGTGAGCTCCATGACTTCAGCGGTAATAAGGCTGGTGTAGAATAACTGGAGACCTGTGAAAAGCACAAGTGCGTGAAGACTCACAGGCAGCCACAAGAGTCTGAGAGTTGTTCCTCTCTTTTAGACACATTTATCCTCCTACAGGGAGCAGCGTGGTGCGACACGCAGGTGCCCATGTCACTGCTGCTGCTGTCCCAGTGAAAGCAATGAGCAAGTGGCAATATGTAATGCAAGTATTTTTGTTTTCTTTCCCGCTAAAAGTACTGCTGCCGGGAGTTCAGCTCCTTCTCCCAAGTAACAAGCGATAGTAGGGCAAGAGGTGTCGGCCTCAAGCTGCACCAGGGGAGGTTCAGATTGGATGTTAGGAAAAACATTTTCACCAAAAAGGTGGTCAGCCATTGGAACAGGATCCCCAGGGAATTGATGCAATCACCATCCCTGCAAGTGTTCAAAAACTGTGTAGATGAGGCTCTTAGTGGCATGGTTTAATGGTGGTCTTGGCAGTCCTGGGGTAATGGTGGGACTTGACGATCTTAAAGGACGTTTCTAACCTAGTTAATTCTGTACTTGTATGATACTGGAACAGGTTTGGATTAAGAAATGGATCAGGGTTTTGGTGGTCTTTCTAAAAGTAAATTTTAGGTAAGGATTGGTGGGTAAAGCTGTGGGATATACTCTCAGCTTAGAGCTGTGCACAGGATAGTCCCTTTCACCTCACCTGGGCGCTGATAATTTCTGCTTGTTTCTCTGACACTGCGGAAGCAAAGAACAGGCAGAGATGTGCTAGTTTGTGTTGGTAGGAATGGGAGTTTTTGTTGGGAAGGGGTCTTCAATGATACGGGCAGTAAATCTTTTACTGGCTTCCCCAGTCTCAGGAGGGCTGGTGGAGCTTCTGCAATGATGAAAAATGCTGGCTTTTCCCATACCAACACCTTCAATTTCCAAATTGGAAACTGAAGGTCCAAACCTGAAGAAATACACTGGAATCTGTCAATCTGTTGTAGACTCCAGCACAGAGTCCAGAGCATCTTTATTTATTTATTTATTTATTTATTTTCTTTATTGACATATTTTTCAACCTCTCTACCCAGATCTAGGACATTCTGCTAAAAAAAGCTGATGTTTCTTGCCTGTGAAAAGGCTTCTCTGGATGTTACTCCGGTCTTCAGCACTGTCTCTGTACTGGGCAGGCCTGGGCAGGAATCCCTTTCTAAAAGTTGGCTATTAGAAAGGTTTGATAATTTTTTAATTGCTTTGATCTGCAGTCTTTGACAAAGTCATGAGGCCTGGACCTTTAATGTGGGTAAGAAACAAACCACAAAGGGTGTCTGTGTGGGCTGACTGCACCACAGTCTCTGTGCCTGTGCCGTTCTCCATAGAGGAAGGTGACCGGGTGGAACGATCAGACATGGTCATTTGACTGCACAGGAATTTCTCATTGTTACCCCCAGAGTAGCCTCTGGGAATGAAGCCGACAAGCAGCTGTTGTCCAGGAGTTAATAATGGCAGCACCGTGCTGTGGACATTCCCCATCAGATTTCTGTTACTCTCAGGAGTCTGTGATTCTGGGCACACTAAGTGAGGATGCCCTCTGCAGGTCTCTCGACAGCTCTTTTCAGTCCTGTGGGCAGGACGTTGTAGCTGGAAGGATTGCAGAAAGTCCCAAAACCCTTCTGAGGTTTTGGCCTTTCTGTCTTCCGCTTGAAGAAAAAGCAATTTTTCAGGAACTGTAACACAGTGCGTAGGGAAGCGACGCTCCTTTGACAGCGCGGATTTTCAGAAGCCTAGAGGGATAGATTTCCATTTTGGAAGTGCAAGATGGCAGCGCTTCACGCCTAAACCCATTCTCGTTTGTGGTGCGTTTCTTACTGTGCTACATTACTCCAGTGAAGGACAAGCATGCCAACTTTGTCCTGTGCTCAATGAAAAGGACTTGTAAAGGGATGAGCATAATATTTTCTTGAGCTTATTACTGAGATATATGTTGAATGATTTACATAGTGAAGCCAAGGCTGCTTCTGTATAAGTAGATGTCAGACCTTGAAGCAAGAAAAGAGGATATAGCTGCTTTCCTGTGGTTAGGTTTTGTATTCTTTTGGTTTTGTGACTATATTTGAAATAGAAAAAACCCCTATCATCTCTAAGGAAGCAAAGATCTTCCTTCCTGTTGGGAAGGGAGTCAGCAGGGATGATAAATTCCTTGCCAAATGAGTCATTTCTTCACTTAAGAGACTTCAAAGCTTTAAAAATTACTTTTTGTACCATGGAGGTTAGATATGAAATTGCATGGGCTCTCAATGGATGACGCTGATCTGAGGGCATCGATACATAGAAATATGGCAGGGAATTAAGTGATTTTGAGTGAGATGCTGCAATATTACATCTCCCCAGAACAGAGCTAACAAATACCTGCTTATTGCACTGCAGGCTGACAGAAGTGAGAAGCAAGTGTTTAGGACTGCTCAATGCAGCTACCAGATAGTTCATGGGCTAAGTAAATTTTTATAAGATTAATAAAGGAAATCTAAACTACAATTTTGTTTGACAGTCACACATTTTCTTGAAACATGCCTGGAAATGACATGACTGAAAACAGTGTTTAAGAGGCAGGTAAAATGAAAGCTGTTATATAGCATGCTACCTTTTAAAGCTGTAGTCCCTTGTGGCTGCCTCCTTAGCTCTCATGTTCTTTATTTTGTTATGAAGACCGCTGTGGTTCCTGGAAGCTGAACAAGCATATTTGTCCTACTATTTTCAACTTGTACAGTACAGGGAATTAATTGTACATTATATGGAATTAAACATGCATTAATGCTGGGCAAATTTGAGAGCATGAACTGAGACAAGGGGCATGGAAGGGCATTACTTTCTCTTTCTGAGTACTTAATGACATGGTAAGGTGCTCATCATTAGCGTATCAGTTTCTCTAGCACCTGAGACTGCTCAAATGTTGTACGTCAATCCTGACTTAATGCGCTAGGTCCTTAAACACCTAAAAATGAGATGACGTGACAGAAAAGACTGTTTGATCTGAGTGGCGATCCCTTTTGAAGGGCTTTGACAATCTTTCAGGCTTAGCTTTGGTGAAAGGTCAGCATGTTACATTACATTGTCACAAACCAAAACCCCCACGTTTCATGTTTAATCCTCCACTGAGTACCATGGGTACCAGTTGGTAGAATAAAACCCAGTTAAAACCCACCCAAACATAAAGCAAAGCCCTCCCCACCACTGTGTCCTTTGAGGCGCCAGTGCCACGAACCCCAAGCAGAAAGGAGAGCTCTGAGATGGCTCCCAGGGGAGCTCCTGCCAGAGGGGAAGATTGTGACTGCTGCACCAGCTGGAATACTCTGAAGTGCTTCAAAAACCTCCATCTGCTCAAGCAAGGGTGAATTTAAACCTTCCTAGCTCACAGAAAAATTGATTTATTTAGATCAGAACTGCAGTCCAATACTTTTTATGTGGAGAAACCTCCTTTTGAGGAAACTTTTTAAAGGAACCTTTTTAAAAGTACTTCGACTTAGTTCAACTCAATTGGTTCCTTACCAAGCTGTATGAATTTCCAATAAATGCATCACTGGTGGTGGGAGAATAAAAAACAATAAGCATGTGATGTGAGCAGCCATAAAGGTGACCTGGTTGAAGACAAAAAGTACAGAACAGAAGATGTCTGCTGAAATACTGGGAAAGAAATTGCCTGCCAGCCTGGGTGCTGTGAGCCTGAGACCCAGAAGCATCCTTGAGAAGCACAGCAAGCATCTTTGAAGTGCAGCTGGGTACCTAGAAACCAGAGACATCCTGAGGCACCCTCGATGAGCACAAAACCAAGGAGGCTGGAAAAGTGGGAAAACATCCTGAGAAAGCAAGAGTTGGTAACTGCCATTGGCTCTTCTAACTGCAAGAACAGGAAAAGTCCTGAAAAATAAACACTGGTCTGAGAGAACAGAAATCATCATCTGCTGGCTGTCGCAGGTGAAACCCAGAGGTTAAAAGCATCTACTGGCTGCTCAAAATGGTGGTGTCCTACACCCTCTTATGTCTCTGTGACTCTGCCTGTTGTTCCCTTGTTCCCTCATGGAGCCCATGTCTGGGGCCTATCTGCTTTGTCCTCCGGTCTCTGGGATGGTTGGCGCCCTTCCCAGATCCGAGGAATGCGCTTGGTGCATCTGAGTACATGAGATAACCCATTGTATCTGCTGTTACATTATTGGTTTGTTTCACTAGTAGTAACTTTGTTGCAATCTGTAATATATACATATATACGCATACAGCTGCTATAATCCACTGTTGCTGTAAGTAACTGCTCCAATATTACAGATTGTTGTTCTACTATCACTTGCAGATTCTACTTTATAATAGCTTGATATACATACATATGCAGTTGTTTTTTTGATCATAGGTATACTTGCTAATGGTGGTATTTGTGTGGCATTTGTGGTCATCTGTAATAAAGAAAATTTGGAGGATAAAGCCTCAATACCCATGTGAATTACAAAAGCCTATGAACCCATGGCCATAATCTTGCCTGTGGGCCAGGCAACCCTGGAAATCATGATACCACATTACAACTTCAAGTCACCCAACACCAGCTCTTAAGCACAGGATGCAAAACAGCCAGAAAAGAATAAGGAACAACACGCACAGAATTCTCTAATATCAAAATATAGCAATTTATTCAAGACACTGAATATGATCTGTTGATTCTCTCCTTAAAACAAATGAGCTACAATACACAAGGTGAATTTGAAGAAAGTGTGGGTGGGGAGAAACAAAATAAGGATGGATGTTGTTTCAACAGAACCTGGGAAATGCTGAAATGAGAACCAAGTCTGGCTGCAAGTCTGACACAGACAATAAAAACTGCAGAAGCCAGAATTCAGAATTTCAGTGAGTGGCTGAAAGAACATTTCTGCAATTGACAAAGAACCACATCTTTTAAAAAGGCAAAAAGAGGGAAAAAAGGAGGAAAAATTAAAAAGGAGGAAAGAAAAAGAAACCCCAGAACAAAGCAGACCCTTACATTTGACAAAGTGCACTTCACTTGGCTCTAAAATTAGCTATTTTTTTCTTTCTTTTTTTTTTTTTTTAAACAAATTAAAAGGAAATTTCTAAGATGTAGCATGGGGTTAATGTGTGTATAACCCTGTGAGCCAGGCCCTTTAGTGCCCCATAAGGGACCCAGTGTTTTCTACATAAAAGATTCAGTATCCTTCTAAGCCACAGAAGTCGTGCCGGTTTTCAGAAACAGTTTTTCACTTCCAGGCCAGTTCCAGACAGCCAGCAACGACAAACACCCAGGAAGTCCTTGGATGGCTTCAGAATCCTGTTTGGTCACTTCGGTTTCTCAATTTCTCCTCTGTTACGAAGAACTAGAAAAAAATAATCAAAAATATTGCATGAAAAAGACGACGTCTGCCAGCCTGGTGCTTCCTGCTGCTCGGCCATGGGGAAGCCAGGGGATACCCAGTGAAGGAAAGCGAGAGCTCCAATAAGGGCAGTTCTGCAGGCATAGGCTTAGATATCCACATCAAAGTACAGCCTGGAAAAGCTTCTCTTCCACTGCCCACCTCCTAAAGAAACCAGCTCCTTAGGCTAGGATTAACTTTCACAGCTCCATCTTCAGTATTCCTTAACAGATGCCCTCACTTCAGCTGGAAACTCTCTACTACAACATCTCTGAGGATTATCCAGTCTTCAGGGTCTTGGGGAGGGGAAGAAAGGTGAACTTTCCTAGCTTCTCACATGTGGTGCTTTCAAATCTGATGGTCTGTAGAGAAAACTCTCTGGACCAGCAGCCTCTCACACATGGACTTTGCAAACCAACTGATTTCCAAATTCTTGTTTCTCCTGACTTCTTACCTCCATGTAGGCAGGCAGAGGAAAAGAAACATGGAAAAATGAAAAAGAAACAGGCATCACAGACACTGACAAGTTATTTGCAGTAGCTGTTCCAGGAACAACCATGAAACATGGTCCCTGTAGCCAGCCAGCAGTACGGTGTCATTGAACTCAAACTGAGCAACCTCATTTCTTCAAATCCTGAGGTCTGGCCTATTCAGTCGTTGCTCAAGGGACAGAGGCAAGGCCAGGGCTCATCTGCGCTGCCCCCCGCTGCCTGCAGGCTGGGGGCTTCTGTGTGTTACTCTCAGAAATGCCACCAAAAGCAGCATAGGAAGTTAACTGTGTACACACAATGACTGTAACCAAACTATTGAACCAACCATACTTTATAAAACCGCATTAAACTTTTGTGTTCAAATTCAAGTATCTCTTTGAACAAGGAGTCTTTTTTCTAAGTAGTGACTTAAAATCAGTAGGTACAGATGGTTATAAACCAGTACAAAACTGCCACGTGGTTATCTACAGCCAGTGTTCTTGGAGCAGAAAATTAAAACCAGTACATAAATGCATTTAACAGCAAAAATAATCCTTGATGCCTTTCAGGGATTATATCCAGTTCTTTGATATAAATGACAAACAAGCCTGTCACTAATAACCAAACTCCCACTTAACTGTTTTCACCTCAGGACTGAGTAACCTTTCTAACGGTTACTTCTTTTCACTCGTCTCCTTTCCAAATGTGTCTCTAAGAAATGCAGCCGAAGCCGGCAGTGGCTAGTTCTACTGGAAGGACTAAGATACTGTACAGACACGAGCATAAAGAAAACACAGAAGAAATGCCATACAGATTCCATGATGCCATGATGATGCCATGGCTCTCGGCAGGTCTTATGCCACCAGTTCAGCATTAGGGCTCCGTTTTTTATGTTTGTTGTTCAGATCACATCACCACTTCAACAGCTGTGGTCAGATCAAAGGGAAGATCCTGTGTTAGGGAAATAGTGACTTCAGGCAGGAAGGTACTACATGATGTTAAGGCCATTCTCTGCTTGCTTGTTTTTCTCTCTCCTACAAATCCTAGCCTAGTCTGGGGGCTAGAGAACACTCCAGCTTCGCTTGGCCAGTTTTGAGGATTTGTCTAAGTAATGGCTGCCACCCTCCCAAGTTGCTTTATAGCTTACAGCATTTTCTGTACGCTCTGCCGGCACATCCTTCTTGGCATCCAGTGTTTGCTCTTAGAATAATGCAGTCTTTAGCAGGCATCACTGCCATATCTAGCTTGCAGTAAGGAAATCTTGTCTGAAGTGAATTCGTTGGTGCTTTGGAAATCTTTCTTGCCATTCCAACCATTTCACCCACTATAACTTTAAGTGGTATATATGTTGAGATAGAATTTAGATATCCTTTATCATGTCCCCACCTAATGGAGAGTCCTATGTTGTCTTCTGAGCACCACACTGAGGACCACCCTCAAGGCTGAACCTGTCTGGGCAGACAGTGAGCAGAAAAGGGGGAAAAGTGCAGATCCAGAGCTTTCCTTGTAGCACAGAGTACGCGTACAGCTGAGGGTGAGGGCAGCACCACATAACCGCCAGACGCAGTGCATGAGCCTGCTTCTAGGTGTGTGCTGACCATGGATGGACAGGAGCTTGGCAAGAGTCCATTTTTCAGCTGTGACAGATGCAGTGAATGTATCTTGGTTCAACTGGTCTCTTGAAGTCAGCGGTAAAATCCCACTGACTCACTAGAATAGAAAAAGCTGAGTAGGATGAGTAGTGGAGGACAGCATTGCTCAGCAAGGCCATGGGCAGCCAATCCCATGTTCTGTATGAAATCTGAACTATCTCTAATGGAAAGAAGATATACAAACATTTTCTCCTGGTTACTGAGGATAAATAAAAGCATGGACTCAAGAAAATGAATGCTGTATTTATAGTCTCAAACTTAGGTATTCCTTTTAAAAAGTGTACATCATCAAACAGTCACAAAAATGAAAGGAGACTGTATATAAATGGCTGGCTGCTGGAAGAGGACTCTTAGTAAATGACTGGCATTTATTGTACCAAATGGCATTTTTTCTTAGAGCACTTTCTGAGAGAGAAGAGAAAAAGGATACTGCACCTTTCATGTTCCTTGGACTGTGTCATTCTTTTTGCTTGAACTACACAACTGGTCTACATTTGGTGGCTGTTTTAGGCTTTTAAAACTGTTCAACATAAAAAATATTTTTTTTCCAAAAATACACTGGGTTCTTTCTGTTAAAAGTCATCTTTCTCCTGTAAAAATCTTCCCCAGCACTGCATTCTTATATAAAGCACTTATTACACAATTTGCTGAAAGTGCCCTTGAGACGCTAAGATCTGAAGCATGGAGGATTTTTTTTTCCTTTTAAATGGAGAGAAAGAGAGGGAAAGGAAAAGAGAAGAGAGGAGAAGCAGTCTGTCAAAAATTGTCATTGTCATGTCCACCTGGCTGCATCTACTATGGGCATACAGGGAAAAAAGAACAAAAAAAACAACAGGGTAAGAAGAAAGAGGAAAAAAAAGGAAGGAGAAGCTGGGATTGGAAGGGAGAAATAAAAGGAAAACAAAAGGTTCATCCTAAGCCTGGGATCCTCCAGGCTGTAATATTCCAGCTGATAGAAAAAACCACTGAACAAAAAAAGTAGTCTAGAAAATAGAAAGTGTTGTGATTACAAAGTTGAGCATTTCATCAGTACAAACTGGTCTTTGAACGTCCTTTGGGAGAGCAACTGTAGTGTCCAAATTGGAAGGAAAAAATACAACACCGCATGGAGGAGGATTTTTTTTTTTTCCCTTTTGGTTTATCACAGCATTTTTCTCTTTTTTTTTTTTTTTTTTTTTTCCTTTTCTTTTATTAATTTTTTTTGGCACAGCTTTTTTTTTTTCTTTTTTTTTTTTTTTTTTTTCCCCAGCCATCAGAGCAAGTTCTCAGACGCAAACCAAGCAGTGCAATGCCTAGCTGGTGGCTTCATGCTTCCAAGGCTCAATGTTCCAGGTGAAAACTATTCCCTCCCCCTCTGAAGTGACTGCGTTTTTACTCCTCGATGAAGGTTACGGACAAAATACTAGACACCTGTGGCCAGGGAGAGTTGGTTTCACGGTACACTCTAACTTTGTTCAAGTTCGTACAGTTCTGGAGCTGTTAAGAATAGTTTTGAAGAGTGCTTCTCCCCACACATTCACTGCTGGTCCATTTGAAATTTCTTCTAAAACATTTCACTTTTACTTCCGCAGATCTAGAACACAAACCTGGAGAGAAAAGATTCAGCATTAAGAACCATTTCTGAAGGTGACATGGAAGTCCCATTCATATACAGCCCTGTACAGAGCTGATCAGTATGTTACACTCGCCAGCCTCAAATCAGCCTGTACTGGGTACCTGTTTGTATGCACACAAGGGTACAAACCAACACAGGAGAAAATCCAAGTGAAAACTGTACATTTGACATTTAGCTGGGCTTTCATTGGATTACAAGCAAACATTTTGGTGGCCTATCCCAGATAAGACTATGGGCTCTTTTTGGTTGCCAAAATAGAGCATCCACTTCCATTTCTGAAATATATCCAAAGTAGATGCAGGCCTGGCAGGCATGACACAGGACTGAGAGTGGACATGTGACCGTTTGAAGCGGCTGTTAGAAGCCAGGCGAGGCCCCATCTCAGATGACACAACTAAGGTCAAGCAACTGAACCATGTCATAGGCGCACCCTTTGTTAAAACCAGTTGAAAAGTACTGCTTTGAATAGTTATGCTAGGCAGCCATGTAGAAGAGTTATTTTAAAAGGCTGCAGAGTGTATGTAACATCTGTGCATTGCCCAGAGAAGCTCTGGCTGCTCCATCCCTGGCAGTGTTCAAGGCAAGGTTGGATAGGACTTGGAGCAACCTGCTCTAGTGGAAGGTATCTCTGCCTGTGGCAGGGGGATTGGAACTAGATGATATTTAAGGTCCCTTCCAACCCAAACCATTTTATGAGTATATGCTCCACAAGCTGATCACACTACAATTGAAATTTTTTAAAAGTAACATTAACAAGAAAAATAGTAATGAATAATCAGTATCTATCTCTATGGCAATACTTTCCCTTTACCATGCAGTGAAATCTTTAGGCATCATGTTGAAAAGGTCCTCCTTTTGGTACTATTCAAGGTAAACTTCTGTAGGATAAAACTTGGAAAGCCCCAGGGTAACTGTTTATTAGAGAGTGGACTACTGTGATTTCAGCTTCATTAAAAATTGACAGATGAGATAAATAATAATAGAAACAACACTGCTGATGTTCTTACCAAATATGTATTTAAAAGTCATTCCCATCTTCAGCAACATTTACCTATTCTACAAACATTCTTCATTTCCAACAGGAACATCCACCTGCTAGTATGCCAAACCTTTCAGAACAGGAGCATTTTTAGTATACCACAGAGAGCTACTTATTTATGTCTTGAGCTGCCTACACCTTCAGCTCTGTCCACAGGACTTAATATGACATGTATATTTTTTGTTGGTGTTTTCTAGAAGAGTGATCTTCATCCAGCATCTACAATGTGCAAAGCTCCTTACCGATCCGTCTGATGCGCTTGCTCCCACTTTGTCTCCTCTAGCATTCCAGCAGACTTCAAAGATGCCCCCGGTGCCTCGGTAGCTATGTACTAGAGTTCCACTCTACAAAGCAAAACAGTATGCAAACATTTGATATGGAAGTTCATCTCTTTTTCTCTGTCGTGTGGCACTACATTAAAAGAATAGAGTGGTGGCAAGAGGAAGCTATCACATCACCCAATTATGGTCATCCCCTAAGGTGCCTAAGTTAGGAAACTGGTTGTTGATAATGAAAAGAAACAGGCTCCTCCAGAAAGCAATTTACAGTAGGATTCTCAGATGTCTGGTTTTGGCAACTCTGTAACAGTAAAAGGCCTGGGGAATTAGGCTGAGGTGATCTTCTCTAAAGTTTATTGTTAATTCTGGCTGTGAAGCATCAGTATAGAGAATTAAATCTGTGGAATTATGATGCCCCACATTTCCCAGAATGCCCCCAGACCCCAGCCTGTACACTCTTTGCATCTATCACCTTCTCATCACAAAGTATAAGCCAGGTGCATCAGACTCACAACTGAACTCAGCTTGAGCTTGTTACTGAATAGAAGTATCCTTTATGTCTAAGAATCTATCCATGTCTTTGCTTCACAAAGCTGATGGCACATCACAATGCACCTATTTTACTGTATGCCAGGTGCTTTAGTACACAAAGAAGCCTGAGCAGATATGTTCTGGGCAGTCACCTCACTCCACCTGAGTGACTCAACTGTTATTGCTGGGATTTGTATCAGCCGATATGATCAGGTTCACACTAGCTGGCAGGCCATGTGCTACAAAGGCACACATATTTTCCATTTAAGCTTTTGCTATTAATGTGTCATTTGAACCAAATGTGCTTCACATGAAGCAAAACAGTACCTGAGTATTCCATATATGGACACATTTGTCAAAGGACCCACTGGCTAGATATTTTCCATCAGGACTAAAAGCTACACTGTAGACCGGCTCTTGATGTTTTGTTAACGTATGGATGCAGACTCCTCGGTCAACGTCCCACAGCCGAACAGTGGAATCAAATGAAGCACTGCAAGAAGCATTCAAACATAATATGTCTTAATTTGGATGTTTATCAGTTTGTAGTTTGATACTGTAAACTTCAGAGTACATAGTTGTTTGTTTTGTTTTGTGTTTTTTCCTTGGCTAAGCAATAAAAAACATTTCAAACAGAAAAGCCAATCAGTACTACAGCCTTCATGGTTTTTATGACAAGAACTGTATCTACAGAACTGAATTCTTGTATGAGGACCCTTTGAGTCTACATAAGTGTGCTGCATATAGGATCAGATCACTAGCCCTTAAAGGTCCACGCTCCCTCCTTTTGAGATTCTACCTACTATTATTCACAAAGATCAAATATATATTGTCATTAATAGGATAAATGGTTCCAGAGAGATCTTACTCCTAATGGATTTGCACTATTTAATGAATTAGCATTCTGTAATTCCCTAGCACTGTGGTTCTTTTCACTTTGTTTCAGTGCTGGTTTTTGCTACGCTCCATCTATATCCCAAATTGTGGGCTTAGAGAAAGGCAAAGGAAATAATTGGTATTAAAAATGATAATAAAAGAGCAACTCTAAGAAAGTGAAGTTCTTCCCTGTCTACTCCCAGTCTAAGGAGTAAAACTCCTCCCCAAACTGCATACACCATAAACTAATTTGATAATCCCATGGTACTGCCATCATTTGGCATTCTACAAGTAAATGTACTTCCTAAACTCAATGCATTTTGAACATTTTTCAAGTGGAATTTTAAAGGTTATCCCAGCTTTTCTGTTAGTTAACAAGGCTATAAGAGTTGTCAAGTTTCTGCCCAGGTGAGTTGCATCACCCTAGTTAGAACACATTCTGACTGACTGGCTGACTGGGCTGCCATTTGCCTCAGTAAGTACTTTCATTCATAAAAACCGGATGCCAGATATGAAGGTGCAGTGCTAAATTTAGAATCTCTTTATCAAGGCAGACGAAAAGTTAAGTATCATACGACTTGATGTTCTGTCTTTTTCTTCTTCCTTTTTCAAGTATGATTCCTTTCCCTTTGTATCCACACATCTGATTTATGAACACAGGTGCTTTTTACTGGAATTGTCTGGAGGAAGGTTGATGGCAATGTGACAGTAGGTTTGTACGTCAGAAAGATGATCCTTCTTCCTGGCAGCAACAGAAAGAGGTGTATTTTTTACCTTGCTAACATGATGTTGGAGTTTGGGTTGCTGGTGCCTGGTCCTGTAGGACTCCATTTGATAGTATAAATCTCTTTGCTGTGAGCCTGAAGATCATGTACACAAGTATCTTGCTTCATACTCCAAATCTAAGTCAGAATAATTAAGAAAGGGAAAAATGGCAGCATTACTAACATGATCTCAGCTGAATTATTTCAATTCCATGTTATTCCTACCATTTGTTCAAGACCTTGACCCACATGCGTAATTTATTAATGCAAGTTTGGCACACACATTAGACTAACCCCATTAGGGGAACGAGCTAAACATTTAATAATATTTATTCAATAGATAAGAAGAACTAAATAGTTGCTGTACTGCCCACAGCTGGTAACTCTAGTTTCAATACAGAAGCTTAAATTATTCAGAAAAGTTTAACTTCATCCCATGTTGCAACAGCAGCCATTTTAAAGAAGGAAAAGAAAGTTTCAACAACTGCTTAGAACCTAGTAATTTTCTCTTATGCCAGTAAAATTTTCCTCCTGAACTCCATTTGTTTTAACAACATAGATGATGCAAGACGATCAGTGTTACATGGCCAATTCAAATTTTTGGTGCGCTCTGAATATATATGTGGTGTACCATTGCTTAGTCCAAAGCTATTTAAAAAAATAAAATCAAATGGCTCCAATGAAATTATTTTCACAAAAAAGACTCTGAAGAGAAAGAAAATTCTTTTATTTTCTTTTCAAAGTATAACCAATATAGAATAGGGATTATGCTTCTGTTGACAGGCAAGCAGGTATATATATGTGTATATCTAAACCAGGACTCTTCTGACAGCAACATCAATCATGTAACTCTTATTTGGATACGATGTCTCAGTTTTCCCACTGGCTGCTTCTCTGCATTCAATCTTTTAGACTGGCTTTAAGAACTATGGGACAAAATGAACTACTGTTCATGCAGAGCTTTAAGTGATACAGTATTATCATTCTGAAGAAGATTAAAAAATAGATAAAATTTTTCTCTCTACTTTTTGAACAGCAGGAATGGAAATGATGTTACCTTTAACGTCATGTCATCGGAGCAAGATGCTAGTAGCATGCCAGATGGGTCCCATTTGATTGCATTAACCTCGTTCTGAAATAAAGAGTGTTTTTATTAATACGCAAATACTCTGGGTACCTGCAATGTACTGGGCATCCAGCAGAGGGTACTCATGATTTGTGCATGCAACTTCAACCACAAATTACAGCCCTGGCTGCTTTATGGGTGAAGAAAAGCAGCACTGCTTCCATAACAGGCTATTTAAGCATCATTTAGAAATTGTAACCATTTTGTGTTTGTGAACAATACACACAATCAGTCTTTTGATATGTGTTCTAGCACAAAGTCTCTCATACCCATTCTTCATATGCTAAAATTTAAATCTTCAAACCACACAGATTGAAGATACAATATTAAATTATTTTTTCTTTGGTTAATATTCCATACAGCTTGGCGATACAGATTTTAGATAGAAAATACTGGTGGGATGTAAAGTTTTGTGGAGTTTATAATTCTTAGTATTGCAGCTCTACAACAGTGCTGGTCTCTCTAAAGAGAGGTGTATGTGCAAATGAAATCTGGGATGGAATACTGAATAGCTTATGATGCTTTCTCTATCAATCCTTCTAGCACTTTATAATTAACTAAGCCTAGCTGACTACCTAGTTGGTAGTCAGTAAGTTTTCTGTGCTTTTTTTGAGGGATATATATGGAGATAAAAACATTTAATAAAGAGAAATGCTGTTTTTTTAAAACATAAATTGGCTAGGTTCTCAGTGAAAACAATTCTGGAAAGTATAAAGATTTTGCTTCATCCATTTGACATGTTTCAGTCATAATTAAAGGCAACTATACAGGCATTCGAAGTAAAAATTTGGTTCATGGGCAAAATGGTGCATTTCATATACTTATAAAAAGTACCAGCCTGTTGCTAGGAATGTACAACCTGTCGTGAAACATCAGTTCAACCACAGACTAGATAAAGGTCTTCAAATGGACAACTTCACCTCACTGGGGAGATAGCAAGTTCCAGAAGTTAATTTCTAAATTACAGGTCAGAATATGATAGCAGTTTCCTCATGAATGAAAGCCAGAAAAACTAGCTTTTGACAGTCATTAAATACCATCAGGAAAAGAGCAGGGAAATGCATCTTAAATAGAATTTATTAGATTAAATTGATTCTAAATCTTGAATAATGGCTGGAGATAAATTGTTCTCTCCTTATTCATAGTTCTCATTTACTAAAGGAAATTAGCCAGTGGAAAACAAAATCATATTTATTAATGTGCCCTTAGTCTGCAGCTCATGCTACATATAAATAGTCTCACTGTTTCAGCTGCAGTTTTTGTCTCCTATGGTGATTTAGAACAGTTTATCCCTTCTCACAGTCAGTGAATCACTCTCAACGAATATGGTTTTAAGGAAGCAATGGGATGTAACACCTTTGGTACTAGAACACACCCCGCTAACACATCATCTGCCGCAACATGCTGCTGCGACTTCATTGCTAACATTTTTGACTTCTTAAACTTACTGTGTGTCCTTGAAAAGTTTTAACGGGGCGATCACAGCCAAGTCTGCATACGTGAATGCACATGTCAGTGCTGCAGGAGGCAAAAGTAGTGTTGTTCTGCCAGTCTACATCCAGAGCAGGAGCTGTGAAGTACAAACAACGGAAGGAACATCAGGAACACAGCAAAGAAACAGCTATCCCAAATAATCCTGTCACTTATCCGGATCAGACTAAAAGCTAGTTCTTGGCCTGTCACCTAGTACCAATTACAAGGATGATAGGGACTGTTTGAAGGGCACAGTTTATTTTTATTCTTGCAGTGGGCAACCTGTATGTTTTGCATGGCATGCGTTCATGAGAATCTTTTGAGTTAAGTAACATACAAGGGGGCAAAACAACCTACTTCTACCCTCCCGGCTTCCAGCTGCACATTTCTTGGGCCACCTATATCATTCATTCCTTTGTAAGCCAGTTCAGTGAAGAACCTGGAAGAAAACTAATAAAAAAAAAAAACAACCCAAAACCCCTCAAACCAACCAAAAAAACCCTCATGGATAATTTCAGCTTGGTTAGAAAAAATGTTCCTGTGAATGCCAGACACAATACATGGGGAAGCGAAGGAGCACGTGGCCATCTTCCTTTGCACTAGTTTTATGCAACTACCGATATAAACCTATCATTCTGTGCAGACACTTGGACTAATAATACCATTTAATTGACTGGGGATTGATTTAAGATAGGTACATTGATCAAGCTGATCTGAAATGAGAGGAAGAGTTTCTGTAGAAGGTTTGGCATTAACCAGGACTGAATCGATGAAACTCCGTACACAGTTAGCACATGAACATTTAACTAGGGCCTGTGTGTAATACACACTTTACAAGAAGAGTGAGGAAGAACCCCAACGAAATTTTACAGCATGTCACTGTAGACTAAAAGCATGTGGTGGTGTAGGAGGGAACTCCTGACACATAGCTTCATTCTGTTTCTACGACTGCTGCTTGGTTTTTTTTTTGCGCAGAGTTTAGCTGCCCTCCAGAGGATGATGTAAGATTTGCTAAAATACAGGAATCTTCATTCTCAGCACACTCCTGCAAGAAGCAAGTGCGCCAGAATGAGATCAGTATATATGAATCAAAGTTGAATCTCTTTCTGGCAAGCTTAACTTTAAAATGAAACTAAGAAATGCTGTATTCAAATACATTCAGAAAAATACTTTTGTAATATGGGGTGAAAAGATATCTGTTCTGCCAAGCCTATTATATTTAAATACGTTTTTTCTATTGTGATTTTTATGAACTGCAAAATGAGACTGATCATGCCACCTTCAGAATCATCAAGTAGCTCCCTAAGTGAGAATGGAGGACTAAAATTCTTTCATATACAAGTATTTTTCAGAATATTAATGAAAATGCTCAATAATTCTTTGTGATAGGTAAGGAATTTCGACATTGCAGAAATATAAAGGAACTTTGTGTGAGCAAGGCAGGTTACTTCTGAATTTTCCAATGAACATGAATGGGGATGAGGAAATAGTAAAGTTCCTGTAACTGTCTGCTTGTCTTTCTTTCTATGCTGCAAGCTTTGTATTACGGTTTCAGAGCAAACAGAAATCTATCTTTATTAATAGCAATATGCCTTGAGGGCTAATATCTAGTATGATATGTATGTGTTGAAAAGTAATTTTCTGAGAGCTACTGGCACATAAAGCAATGGATTTGCATTGCAGCATAATTTGAATCACAGAGTGTTGATAATTAATACTGATTCATTTACTGGTATATTTAATCACAAGATTACTGGATAAGTAACTACATAAAATGGCAACCAAAAGTGTTGTTTGATGCAAGTAATCAAATTGCCAAAGTGTTTCCAAACCCACAGTATACTAGCCAATTGCATAAAACCAATTAGAATGTCATCTAATAAAAGCAGCAACAAATCCTTAAAAAATGCAGCTAAACTAAATATCAACAATAGGAGTGTTACAATAATTCTCTGTTAATTTAAGCTTTTTCTGAGCAAACTTAGAATTGGAGGCTCAGAAGGGGATAGAGTTAAGTGACTGCAGGGAGCGACGTGAAGCATTTAGATGTCTAAAACTGGATCATTCAAATACCTCTTACGGTATCACTTAACCAGTTCTTTCTTGCATGAATAGACATCAGTCCACATCTATTAGTGTATATGAAAATCAGATTATTTCACTCAATTTTAAAGAAATAAGCTTTGTGAACATGTATATTGATCAAATGCCCTATAATAACTAATAGTTTCACAAAAAATAATGAAACCCTAGAAGGTACTTTTCCACTTAAGTATTTTGACCATAAACCTTAAAGTTACATGGGAACATCAATGATACAGAGGCCTTCAAGACCTAGACAAAGGAAATTTCCTCATGCATTTTAAGATGACAATTTTGTCCATACAGGTATAAACTAAGCAAGTTGTTGTAAAGCAGCTGAGAGTACAAAAAATTATGTTATTCCCAGGCAACCATCTCCAGACTTCTTTGAAGTATGCAAAGTCTGCCGCACAAGTATGTGTTAAAGGAAATGTACTCTGTCTAGACTAGACTTTTAATTGTTAAAATGCCACCTTTAATCCTTGTGTAGAAAAGGTTTCCAGATTCCAGACATGGAAAGGAATTTGCTGTTTGTTTGTTCTGGTGAATAACCGATGCAAAGACGACAAGGTGAGGTCTTTGAGGCTTCAGACTTATGTAAGGACAATGACTCCAGATGATTTTAAGGGGCTTTTTGTAGGACATATGCATATCAGCAATTTCCTTAATAACTAACTGCTTTACTTTCCTATGAAAACAGATTTGAAATAATGCAAAAACAAAAATAAAAAACAAAAAAACCCAAAACCCAAACCAGAACAAGAATTATCCCCTCCACATCTCCTCTTCAGAGGTGTCTTATGGTCCACTGACAAACAGCATGATAAGAATTTTTGTCAAAGTTTATTAATGCAAATGGACACTGGCATACTGCACTGGAAGATGTTAATTATTCAACTTGCTAAAAGGGGAATGGAGTGATGTGTCCTTGATGCACTTCACTGCTGAGACAGCTACACATCAGTGAACATGATTTTGAAGGGGCATCCAAGTCCTGAATCTGCAACTACTTAAATCAATGGTTAGGGATCAGAAGGCTTAACAGCCTCATTAACTACATCACTACAGAGTGCAAAGTTTGCTTTTGTGGAATAGTTATGATTGATAGATAAATAAATGCCAAAGCGAGAAAATATGAATAAATGCCACAGTGAAAAAATCTGTCAGCAGACAATGACTCCTCCAAACTGACAGTTGCATTAATAAGAGAGAAGATGAGTGACAAAAATGCAGAGTACGGATCTGCTATAAGCATGGACATACTTTCTCTTTTGTTGAATAACCATTTCAATTGCTACTGCATATTAGTAACATCTGTGAAAATGTGAGAATGCTAACAGCTAGAAATTGAGCATGCTCAAATTAGTGTTTTAAAATTAGTAGTAAAATACGCCTTTCTAAGCCATTAAGCACCTTGTGAAAGCCTGCTATATTTGAAAGTGGATTACTTACACTGAACACACAGGAAGATGAACATTTCTAGCATAAGAATCTGAAATGTTTTGGTGGTTTTAAACTCCGTTTGACTATGCCCCTTAAAAATTCTTCACCATGACAACTTAATCCAGTTTGGATCATGCATTCAGATGTTATCTTACAAGTCTAGTCTTGGGTGAATTTAAGATTATGCAAGTGATTGCCTGCTACTCAAGATTACTTAATATCTGAGGCATCTCCTGTCTTCTTGAAGCACACCAGACCTACAAACGACCACCCAAGTAAGGTTTTGGTGCAGCAAGGTTTTGAAATTGAAAGTGGCAACTGACTTCTGATGATTGGAGAAAGCAAATACTGAAGAACGTCAAGTCAAAATTAAAAGCTAAGAAATTCCTGAGGACCTTCTTGCAATGATGAATGCAAGTTGCATGAGAGATCCACCTGCTTCTGTCTTAAATCAGCTTCAGCCTAACAGGAGCAGAAAGAGTGGAAGAGATCCTAGATGCTTCCTTCTAAGTGCCTCTTCATAAATCACCACTTGGTACTATTCAAGCACATAGATAAATGACAGAATCATTCAGCTAGACAGACATGAGTGCTGTACAAATCCTCTCCTAGAATCAGTTTGACTTTCAAAGCTGATTGTGACAGAACTCCATCTTTCTAAAAAAAGAATAAAGCCACAAGCCACAATACTCAGGATAGTTAATGCATGAAAAACTCAGTTCGAACTTCTCTCTGGCAGACAGGTTTTTTACAAAAGTAGAAATTATATTGATGATATTAAAAAATGCATTTCATTTTACTAATAAGAGTTATGCAGAAATTACCTGAATGGAAAGGAAACTGCTGTTTAGCTTCTCCTGTATGAGCATCCCAAATTATTGTTGTCTGCATCCGAAGGAAGGGAGAAAAAAAGATGAGTGATTGCTCAGTTCAGAGAAAACAAAGAGCACCCTCAGTGTGGAGCAATTCTAAAAAATAGACTGATAAAACTATTGACTGCAGAGAGCCTTGTGTGCTGAACAGCTGAAAAAAACAGAAATCACTTCCAAATACTACAGAAAAATAATCTAAGTGTTGATAAAGAAGCATCATGCCTACAGAGGAAGAAATGTAACTGCTAAGAATGGCATATTCTCTCTGAATTATGCTAGAAGACAGCACTACACATTTTAATAAGCATTTTGTTACAGCTGCTTCTTTTACCTTCTTCAAAGAAGGCTTCTTCCCCTTTTCAAAGATGCAAGTTGAATTCTATTCCAAAAAACAAGATACTACATCTCTAACAATTAAAACGCCAAGTGAAATGTCTATCTAGCAGCAGAGTACATATAGTTTCTTGCCACTCTGGTGGGAGGGACTAAGGTGTAATTTGCTTACTACAGGTTTAATCCATACTCACAGCACACATAAGCAACTTCCATGTAGAGCTCAATAATACCTTCTGAGTGAATTGTCAATTTATTGGGATTGTATGCTTCCAGAAAATAAATTAAGGATGCCTCATCTTGCTGGTAATGAATGATCTAAAGAATCACTGCTGGGAATCTAAGTTGGCCAGAATAATGGAACTACCACTGGGAGACAATTGTACCTGAATATAAACCAGTATCAAAAGGAATGAAACTAAATTTTCATTTTCAAAAGTATGTGAAAATATACATATGGATTCATCGAGTTTACAAATCAGATGTACAAGCCTCAGCTAGTTTCCCTAGACCTTCTCTGTCAGCTGCTGGAGAGAAGCAATGTTAGTGCACTGTAACACAGGCCATGCGACCATGCCGGTTTTCTCTCCAAATTTTATACAGGAGGCCAAGGATGACACACACATCTAATTTTTAGACATTGAAAGTTAGGCAAGACGAGTGCTGTATACTTTCCACTTTCAGTTTTAATGGATTTGTGCTCATCATCATCAGTCATCTATTAATTTTAATCTCTTAATATGCACTTAGCTGTAACTATGTTTTGCTTGCTTTTGAGTCCCTATTTGCATAGGAAGCCTTTTTATTTTTGCATATTTGCATAGGAAGCCATATATAATTTATTCACATAAAACTGTTTCAATAATTAAATGAGCTAAAAAGGTGCAGGATCTTTAAGATCACTTCCTTCCTGGAAATACTTAGTTGATAGAACTACAAACATAAGTACTGGAAAGTAGTTTTTCCCTTAACTGAGGCTCATTTAAGATGCAATTTTAGGCAGGGAGAAAATTGAGTGGTTTTTTTTGTTTTTTTTTCATTAAAGTAAAATCTTTTACATAAAAATAGTACACATTTATCCAGTCTCAAAAATGTAATCCACACTACTGAAACATATTAAATTCTCTAGGATGCCTGGAGGAGAAGAAAATAATCTTGTGGAATTCAGCAGCACAGGCTCCCTGAGTAAGCACATTCATATGTTAGAATAATGTATTTTTAAAACTCACTTTATCAACACCAGCACTTAAAATATAATTCCCCTTTTTGTTCCATTTCAGGGCAAATATTGGACCTTTATGTTGACCTAAGGTGCTTGCAAGGTTACCTGGAATAAAGAAAAAGTTATTACAATTTGTTTACAAAGAAGCCAAATTAAAGTTCATTGCTGTTTGATGCTTATGAACAATAAATGTTGTCTGACTTACCATCTTCTGTCCATATTCTTGCAAAACCATCATATGAGCCTGTAGCCAATAGTGTTCCATCACTCTGTTGGAATATACATAAATGGCAAAGGTCAATACTAGATGAAATCTGTTTCAACCAACCTTTTTCATTTGCTCTCTTTTTTAAGGCTTGTGCATTGTGATTTAAGGGAAATCTGAGTCCACACATTGAGACAGATTATACCATGATCTAAACTATAGGTTATTACTGCATACATCAAAGAGGAAATACACCCCTCTAACATACTGTGAAATACTGGGCTACACCATCAGGTAAGAGTAATTTAATCAAAAGGATTAGGAAAAGAAAACAAGATATAACAAATTCTAGGCGATTCATCCAAATAACAGATATGCCTTAGATATTAAGATCCTGCAAAACATCAGCAGATCATCTAAACCCTGACTAAATCCCAGTGCACTAAAATTCAGGCACCTATACTACCTGAAAGAAGTACCTAAATACCTAAGCCACCAAAACTCACGGTTTAAACACCTTGAATGCTATCTACCACCGAGAAGTTGCTTCCTACTTGTGTGAACACAGACTCCTACATGTGCTCAGAGGCCCAATACCATGACAAATATCTTGAGAAAAGCTGTATTCATGGGTCCCAATATGAGAAAAAAAAAGCCCAGGAATTGTAATCAGTAAATTACATGTATTGTGCTGGAGGGAGTCCTTCACTGAAGGGTATCTCTTGTGCAACCAGCGGTACTGGAGTTATTGGGCCAGATATGCGAATAACTAAAAAGAAACTTGACTCTGCAATCTGGTGAGACAGGTACTACTGGAGCTGAGATTTTCTTTAAACATTCCAGCACCTGGCTTAGAAGTGAGATTCACCCCATTTATCTCCACACATCCAGAAGTTAGGAGTTAGTTTAAGAGAGTAAACTCGTCTCCCTCTACAATTAACAGCATCACCCATCACTGGCATATAATTCACAATCCCATTTGCATTAGATTCTGCCAGGATGAAGGCACGTGTTTCTATTTTTGCTGGCTTCGAAGGAGTCTAGATGACTAGTTCAGATGGTTAAATCTAAGGGAGATGATTTCTACCCTCTCTTCCAAAAGACAATCTGAATACAGCCTCTATAAATAACCTTTCTTATTACAACATAAATCACAGAAACTGGAGAACAGATTTAATATCACCAGTGTTAAAATTTCACGGTGAAATACGATGATATTGTGGTTCTAAATAAATAATAAAGGCATATGGCATTTCCAGTATAATGAAAATGAGGAAAAAGCATAAAATAATTCTCTAAAGCATATGTCCATAAAACTCTCCAAAAACAGTGAGTTGGAGTAGTTGTAGATTTTACTCAAATATATAATGATGTAGTGGGAAAATACCAAAACCTAAGCCAACTTCCCTGTGATATACTCTTATTGGGACCACTGATGAGAACAACTGTGATACGAGCAAAAAGAGAAAAGGGAAAGAAAGCTCAGGGACTAGATGTACAGTTTATCCAAATTTGGTAGTGGCAATTCACATTGTTCAGAAAACTCAAAGTGAGTTGTAAGCACTCTAAGTGTTCAAAGTAGGAACATTTCCTTACATTAAGTACTAGAACAATACAAGCAAAGTATCTGATCAATGATGTACGGAAAGGTAAGGAACTACTACAGGAAATACTAAGGGATGCCCTATATGTTTTGGATGTTTCTCATAAATGTTCTGCACCTTTGCATGTCTTCCTCTTTCAATTAGCCTTTTCCTACTCCTCAGTTCAGTTTTTCCCAACTATTTTTCTTCACCATGACATCTACAGGAAACAAATAATGAACATTCTTGGGTTTTATCTTTATTTGCTTTGTTAATCTACCTCTGCTTTCTGTGCTATTCACCAACTTCTTTCATTGTGTCAAATACAAAATACATAGGGGAAGCTGATTTGTGCAGTGGCCTTATCTTTTGCGAAGCACCTCGCTCACCTGAAGGAAAGTAATATTGCAGTAAAGATTAACTGACTCTTGGTCTCTGGCCAGCAACTGAGACTGTATGTAACTGCTGAGAATCCTTTCTAGTAATTTTTAATCTGTTTTCCTACAGAACCAAGATGAATGTGAACACTCTATCTGTACTAACACCAGCAAAAAAGACAGAAACCACGCGATCTCAAAATTAACAAAGGCTCCTGCAAGGTCTTGCAAGTTCTATTTACAATGCTTGGTGGTAGAAAGGAGATGTGAAGCAGCCTTAAAGCTGCCCAAAGACACCGGTCCAACACTGCGAATTCTTAGCAATAACTGTCTCTCTGCTTACTTCAGTCTTCTCTAGGCAGGACCATGCTAAGACAGCAGGTTTTGCAGAATGAAAACAAAAAAGGGATCAGGAAAGACAGTTCCACCCAGAGGTGCTCGATAAAGAGAGAATGACTACACATGCTCCCACCAAGATAAAGACTATAAAGTGAACAAGTTTTGCCATGAACAGCATAATTCAAATGAGAGAGGGTCTTGATAGTCCAACTACAAAAAAAGCTTTGCTGGTGCTTGTATCTCTTTACATGCCAAAATAAAGTAACCATGAGATGCAAATACATTATTAATCAGGCTTCATTACTTGTAGATTGCTTGTTTAATCTTCATTCTTAAAGTTAGCTAGGTTTATTTTTGCCCATGCTCCTAAAATAGAGATATAAATACATCATTATTGAGCTTGAAGATGGCAACAGTACTGAGAAATAATAGCATACAGGGAAAAGTTCAGCCTGTTGTGAGTATTTAAAACAAGAGGTCAGTAGGTTAGGACAGAAGTTCTGGTCACCTCAGATACAAAAGATATGGAGCAGAAGCTGTAATTGCCTCTGAATTAAATTTAGACAGTGAAAAACCATGCACAGCCTTAAAAGTTAGCTTACATTCCAGTCCAGTGAAGTCACATCCTTATTGCTGGGGACATCGTGTCCTCCTTCTCTTATGCAGTGCCTCAAAACTAGTTGAGTGGAACCGCTGTTGCTGTTTTCATTGAGATTCCATATTCTGGCTGTTGAGTCTCCGGATCTACAAAAGCAATTGCGCAGAAATGAAAACTACTCTTGCTGCTGATGCCGCGATGCAAAGACCCCTATTTCTGTTTTCATTAGAGAACATTACAGCCTTTAAAAAATTTTTCTGCCCATCCCTTCCTGCACTCCATATACCTTTTAAAAAATGCTAACACATATTTAAATTATACATATCATCTGAATCCACAGCGTCATTTGCTTGACTCAGAAAAGTTTTACTTAAAATGCACTTGCTTGCCCTCTACATTTTGCACTTCATGCCTAAAGCTGATATCACTATAACTGAGATAGTCTGGGGGAACTCAACATTACAAACGTAACATTGTGGACATTCCAATAAAGACAGAAACACCGATGCTGTGCCCATGTGGCTCCCATGAAAAGCATACAGTCCTATTAGCTCCCAAGGGCTCACTGTGTCTTTGGTGCTTCCCAGGAGCTGCAGTAGGCTCTGAGCACAGGACCTGCAGGGCCAGGCCTGCAGACTTGCAGAGTGTCACCCTGGCATCAGTGGGACAAAGGTACTGTGGTGCCACCTCCCTGCTCCTGCAAGAGCAGGAGGTGAACTTAAAGACTCCTTTTACTTTGGCCATGGTCCTTTTATAAGGTACTTCTGCTCAGGACAGACCTATCAGCACTAAATTAAGCTACAGAATTTAAAGAAAAAGGAAGTAGAAAGGTAATTTAAACAATTTTTTAAAATTAATCTTTAATTTTTTAAATTCACATCTACAGGGTCTTTTGCTCTCTGTAGCTGGGCTGCTGAGCTCATGTTCATTGAAAAAGTGGCAAAATAACTACTGACATGATAGGGCAAGACAGAGACCACATCAGGTTTTTAATCTATTTCACAGACTATTTTTCTAAGGAGATGTTTTTCCTGCAAACTGAAACCTTGATTTTGTCTAGAAAAGCTTGTGAGGTGAAATTGAAGAGTTTATCAAAATCTGCTCATAAGTAACAGTTTTGCTTTCACTTTGCATAAGTTCTTCCAATGGTAAATGCCCCTGATGCCAGAAATAAATTTGCGATGGGGTGGAAGATATTACACTTTCTAGTTTATTGGGATTTGTCTCCTGCTGCTCCTCCTCTCCTATTTTAAAAAACAATCAATAACAACAGCTACCAAACCAACCAGAGAAAACTGGACTGCTGGATTTGTCCAGAGGGTAATTTCCATTTACACGCAGTAACCTTGGAATTTTGGAGCTGAATTAAGATCCTTCTTATATTTCCAAAAATTCATACAGTCTAGAAGAAATTTCATTGCTGATGTGTCAGCTCTTCCTTTTTTTTTTTTAAAAGTAATGACTAAATCTTCTTTTCCTATACACTAGCAAGGAGAAAAAAACTTTCTTTAAAGACTGAAAACCTGCGATCCATTTTTGCTTCGGTACACCGTGTTATACTGAAAAGGAAATTGCTCACATCAGAGTATTACATTTTCTTCTGGACTACTAAAAAACCATTGTAATTATTTATACCAAAAGTACCGATCAAATTTTAAACACTTTACATGTCTTTGAGTGCAAGTATTGACCAATCAAGTACTGAACTCGGCTGATCTTTGTGTTATTAATTTACCAATAATTCAGCCAAAGTTCACAAAAACAACAGTTCAACTGTGAAAGCAAAAACCTTTTACGGCTTTTTGCCTGTATCTGTGGCTCTGAGCTCTGCAGGGTCATCGCACGCCTGGGGAATGTGCTCCCACATCTTCTCTGAGCCTTTTGTGGCAAACTGAGATGTGATGGCTGGCCAGGGCTTTGCCAGCCTAAACCACAAGATACTGCTGTACAGCCATACTTTAACTTTCGGCACATATCTTTCACATTAGTGATTGAGAAATAATTTGAGTCAGGGTAATTTTTGCCACCATACAGGGCTGTGACTATAATTTAGCTCCTTATTTCTTCAGAGGTCTGGAAAACGGAAAATCAATTTTGTACATGCTGGCTAGAAAATTAACAAAGTTAACCATGAGGCTCAGAAGGGAAGAACTTTTTTAGTTGTGATAATTCGCAACAATGGGAACATAAGTCTTTCATAGGCTTGGGTTACTGGTTAACATCCTAAATAGGAAATCCCTTCAGTGCTGGTTTCTCTGCTATGTAAGGCTTCGGGCCAGTCCTGCCCTCATTGTAATAATCCAGTTTGTTACTGGACCCTGTGAATAAAGTACTCCATCACTTGGCTATCAAACACAATATCTTATTTGCTAGTTCTAAAAGGGTTATGTTTTGTTTTTCAACAGTTTTATTTAGTCAGTTTTCTGGCAATGCTTGGGCAGTATTATTTTCCAGTATTTTAATTTTGTTTTTCCATTTTCTTCTTCCTAAGGCTACATAAGCTATTATGCACCCCTGCAGAGAGGCTTTATAAGTCTACCAGTATGTGGCAGGGGTATTTGTGTGTCTTCCCTTTTGTTGTCAGGGAAAATAGAGTATTCTCTGCTCTGGAAAGTATTCTGATTTCTGTTGAATGATTCAGTGAACCCTGCCTTATTAGCAGACCATAGTTCAAGCACAATTCAGAAAGATATTTAATCTCCTTAGCCCACAGAAGCATTTCTATCTGCATGATAAAGCAGTTCATTCCAACATGCAAGTCATGAGCACGTGAGTAATAGGCATACTGTTCTGCATTATGGTAGAGTATTACCAAATTTTAGGAAGGCTAGTTCTGAAAGTATTTTATTTCATGCTCTCCAGCACTGGTATAATCATGAATCAAGGTGGACAAATGTTTACAGGATTTTATTTGTGCCACATGAATTCTCCATTCCACCACTGTCAGCACAGAGGTTAAAACAGCTGCAGCTGGGTAAAGAAATTTGTAAGATGGATGTTGAACCTCAGTACTTCTAATCTTCACATGCAAGTCTTATAATCACTGTTCTTTCGATATGCAATATTGCTAATGTGTATTTAATACTTCTGGCTCAAACAGGTTAGACTTTCAATTATTTTATTTTAAAAGAGATTATTAAAAACATAAAGAGAGGGAAACTCCTCACAATTTACATACCTAACTCTTCTTTAATGAAGCAGGTCTCTTAAAGTAAGTGCTTATGTTTCCTGGGCAGTCAGTAGAGGTAAGTGCCTCGGAGGTATCCAGAGGAAGACTTCTATCCCACTGATTCTATAGCACTGGTCCCTGCAACAGGTTATTCAAGTAGACCTCACCTAATAGCTGACTGCTTTGCATTAATGGATTAGATGTAATGAGGAAACTCCCCAGTAAAGTCACCTGCTAATGAATAAGCACTTACAGTTAGCAGAATTAACAGCTGGCGCTGACTAGGGTGGTGGTGTGTGAAATCAATCCTCTCAACCTGATAATCCAAAAGGTTTATTCAGAAAGGTAATTCATAGTGGATCCTAAACTACTGATATGAGAAAGTACCACATAAAACCCAGAGATGATGACAGGAGATGGCCTCAAACATCCTCTTTTGCTTCTGAGAAACAGTCACAACCGAAAGACCTTGGACAACAGCTTTTATGGCTAATTATTTTGCTGACTGGGAGAGCGAAGGTGCACAAAGCACTCTATAAGAGACAAAGTACCCTCATGTGAAAGAGGCTTGTATAGATTAGCAAAGAAACCTACTGTTGGGTTTTGAGAATGAGGCCAGGTCCCTCTGCTTCACAGCTACGACAGTTGCTTGAAGGGCATGGCTGGATGTAACAGAACTGGAAGCAGCAGTTGAACACGCTGACAGAAACATCCTAAATTCAACTGGAAAAACTTCCAGAGTTCAAGGCTCTAGCAGCCTTGACATTCACAATCCATCCGCTTCCATACTGGGAAATTTAAGCATGTTCAGGAACACTCTGGGTCACCAGACCACAATGACCTATGCTGGCAAACTCATAGACTATTCCCTGGCCTGTTTTAATTAGTACTTTTGCCTGAGGCCCTGACATTCTCTCTGAATAACTCCTGGGCATGTCTTGGTGGTTACAATGTCCAGAGATGATTCCCAATGTGCAGTTTGCCTGGCAGCCAGGACAGTTTGCTAGCACAGACACTGGCCATTCTGTGCCAGTTGGCCTCAGTGCCTAAGAAAATTCCCAGACATGGTTAGATTACTGATGTGGATGTAGCTGTAAGGGGTTTCTGCACTACCAAGGGAACATAACCATCTGTAACAATTTATATGTCATAAAATTGAAACTTAGATATTGAAAGGTATCTCATGGAAGAAATAATTGTTTGAAGAGGACAACTGTCTTTTAAAAGCAAAATTGGAGTTATGGCTGGGAATGGCCAAATCCTGCGATTTAGCTGAGCACCTACTTTCTCCTGTTTTTTTTTTTTTTGACCTGTCCGAAACACTACATGCAATTATTTGTTTTGGAATGTTGGTTTCCTTCATAAAGGGTAACTAATCCTCTTACATGGCTGTATGTATGCACTTTACTGTATTATTATAATGCTTCCATTCATAACATTTAAGCATTCTTCCCATAAGCATCTGGTGACAGTCGTGCCTTTGGCAGCCTTTACTGGTCTCTAACTCTTTACTGGTATCTCTTTCATCCTCCACTTCAAGGGTTTTTGGGGGTTACAGGTGAGCTGGAGAAGGGAGACCAGCTGTAGAATATACTTTTTCTGTTTATTTGATATGAGAAACTCCTGACTCCACTGTTGTTTTGGGGTTTTTTTTAATAGCCCTTCCATAGTCCAGAGACCATATATTCCTCTACTAGCCTTCACACCCTAAAATGTCAAAGCAGTTGAGTAGATGGGACATCAAATACCAAAATCCCTTTCTATCAGTGGGATACTCACTAAACCTGGAGACCAATGCTCTAGTTCTTGGCAATTCATTCTACAAAGAAATCCCTGACACAGATTGCTTCAGATTAGGTTGTGAACCTGCATTATTCTTTTAGTGCTTTGAAGATTACATTACCTTGCTGTATAAACTGTTGCTAATTGTTAGAAAAATCTATTGCTTGTATAATAAAACTTGTAGAAAATACTTTGCCATGAATTGAGATTCAGTTGTGCTAGGCATTGTATAAACAGAAGAAATGTGCTGTTTCCTTTATTTAATAGTTAGGTTTTTTTACATGTATTTTTTAAGACAACAGATGGGTACAACCAGGCAGATGGAAAACCAGAAGAAAACTGCAGACTGGGCAGCACAATATGGCTATGAGAGAATCTAACAATTCAGTGTTCATGCATCAGACTAACTGTGGTTTTCTTTTTCAAAGCATTATTTTGTAAAGGACAAAAAGAACTGCAGCATACTGCACATCTCAGGGAGCTTCTCTCCCTCATTTAATTGGAGCTGTAACACATAGTTTACCTGCAAATGCTAGCCTGCACTATCATTATACCAGACATATCAAATTCTTCTCTGTGCAGTGGTATCATCAGTTAGACAGTTCTCTTTTGGTTTAATTTTCTTCCGTGCATTCTATGCCATTTCAGTCATGTAAGCCTCATCAGGCACTCACTGCTGCACGACCTGAAGGCTAACTGCATCACATGCTTTGTTTTTTATAAGCAGGCTAAAATCTGATTAAGATCATTATGGATCTAAATTATTTGTATTTTCATTACATTGCATTAGTCTGTATAAGACACAGCACCTGACTATTTCTAACCATGCATGTATTTATGTACTTCCAAAATCAGTAGCAAAACTTATTGAGACCTATTATACTGAAGGGTAAAGCTCAGTTGAAGGGATAGTGAGAGGGTACTCTCTATCTCAGACATTTGACTAACAGTTCCAATTATCATCCTCCAGGTTAAGAGCTGTCACTATCCCAGGGATCCATCTACTAGTGCTTAGCACCCTGCAGCACAATTCAACACCCACTGGTTCCTCAGTCACTGCAGTAATTTATTAGTTTATTAAATGGTCCACTTTTTAGACATTTTGAGAGATGCAGGCACCTGCAGAAGGACCGAGCACTTGAAAGGATGTCTAATTTCAGCTGTTCAGATATTCTCCAGAATAAAGCAGCTTCATCTCAGGTGCCACAAGGTGTCCCTAAAGAATAATTCTATATTGTATCCTTTCTCCCCACTCATTTTCCTTTACATAATAATGTGGGCGTACTAACCCATCACTTGCAGACTTTTCTCCAGAGAATTCAAATAAATACCATAATGGATAAGTTTCCTAATAAAAAGTATATTGTTTAGGATGACAGGGCTAAGGGAGATTGGACTTCATGATCTTGAAGGTCTTTGCCAACCTAAATGATTCTATGATTCTGTGACTGTATGAGATCTATTGTACCAACAAATACAGTCTCTTCATTTGAATGACCCTAAATATGAGAGCTACTGATCTCAAGATAGCCATGAAATTCTAATTAAGTTTGTCCCCACTATGGGAAAGATCTTTCAGATTGCATGAAACCTTCTCCAGATTTTCATCTTTAGTAAGAACCATGAAAACAATTTAATGAGATTAACTGAATTCTTCTTAGTTTTTTAGGTTTTCTTCACCTTTAGGCCACGATTAACATCTATGGGTAGTCAAAGCATTCAGGCCTACACTGAAAAGTTAAGAGTAACAGTACAGGAGTGTGTTCGTTCGGGATCATTCGGTGTGGATTTACAAATCATTATGTAAGCAGTAGCATTTCCTGTACATCACAGATTTTTTGCCTTCCCTTGGTTCACTTATTTTAAAACATCCTCTCAGATTTGGGCTGGGAATATTAAGGAATATCATATGCTACAGTTCTTTCACATTTGTCAATCCTAATTTTTATTTATTTATACATCAAATAATTCTCTGGTTCACCCAGCTGCACGCTGGGAAGAGAAAAGTCTCTGTGAAATAACTTTTACACTTGCCTATTTCAACTGCAGACTAACCTTAATGATCAGGACTTCCCTTCTTAATAACAATCATTTGCTAGGGATAAGTAATACTGCCCGAGACACTAGAAAACCAAGTGGGTAGATGCTTATGGTTGGTAGAAAATACAGCAGATGCATGGCATAGGAGCGTGGCTGCTATTACTGCTCTTGCCTGTATCATTGCATCACCCAGGGACCCTACCACAAACCAGAAGACCCACTGAGGCTAAGTTTTTCATCCAAAACCCCTACATGGAGTTTTTCCAAATTTTACTGCTATATACATTTAACATTACTAAATGAAGACATTTAGTGCTACAGACGCTGAAAGCACTATCAGACCAGGACATCCCAGAAACGAAGCATATTCAGCAGGATTCTGCCTTCTTGTTTGAAATTTTTCTTTGGAAACTTCAGTTTTCACTCTCAGTGAGATCTTGTGCTGTTTATCCAACCTGGTATTTGTTTTTCCTGTTTATTCTTTCCCACTTTCTTTCATGTATTAAGCCAACAAAGACATGATGACCATTCTGATGACCTTGCCAGAAGTTGGAAATAAAATACGAATTCTCCTCTTTCTTCTACGAAATGTGCTCTGATGCTGCTAAGCAACTTTAAGTGATGAAGACCCATGTATCTCCTCTAATTTCTAGCAGCTTTCCTCCACATTCCCAGCTAGACTTCTGAAATTTAACTTTCATTTTAAGTTTTAATTTTAAGCATGAACAAATACAGACTCCAACAGTGTCCGTATATACAGATCTCAGGGTATGTTTACATTGGTATTTTTGTTCAAATCAAAAGTGCTTTTTGTAAGTCAATTTCCTGATTGTCCCACTTACCATGCTTTGGTTGTCATTGCTGAGCAGTCCTTTCAACACGTACCCTCAAATGACTCCCTAATGCTCATCTCATTGGACAAAACTAGGTCCAGCCTGAAATCTCCCTATCACATACAAACAGAGGTGACATAAGTCCTGACAATAGCTTTGCTCAACAGGTCTACTCCCGTTTGTGCACCATGCTAACGTATACACAGCAGAAGAAAACTCTGGTTTAGAGCCTCCATACTTTTAAAAGGAAAACATTGATGATAAAGACTTTCTAATGTGAACCATTAACTAGGAGCAGTAGATTTCATGAACTTCAAATACATGAACTTCAAATACTCTGACAATTATCCATAGTTATTTTAAAAAGCCTTTTTAAAAATTTGTGTATTTAGGGCCTGAGTGCACATCTTAAATGTGTAAATGCTTCATATTCTGCGTCACCTTATACTTACTTAACTGCAACATAGGTACAGTACTGCTGAAAAACACAGTTGCAGGCTGAAAAAACAGTAAAGAGAATACCCATTCATCTCCAGCATACATCCACAAGTTCTTGCATCCTTAAATACACTCTAATTGCAGCAGCTGGTTTCAGTCATGGTCTTACCCAGATGCTAGCAGGTCACTGACAGGGTTCCAGGCACAGATGAACACCTCTGATTCATGGCCCCGAAGGACTGTTGCTTTGTTAGGAGGAATTTCAACATCCCCATCAATTTCCATTGGCTTTGAATGATTATCTGTAAGGAAATATACCAGAATAAGTAGTTTGCAAGATGCTGTTAGGTCTGCTTTAAAAATAAGCTTGCTACCCATGGCCTGAAGCTTACAGTAACACATAAACTATAAATGATATTCTTTGCTGTGTCACTGACCATATTAATCTATATTCTTCCCTATAATGACTCAGATTTATGCCATTTCCTCAAAATGTAGAGCTTGCCAGAATACTTTGTATAAATGCATGTAGCTTTTCTTCCAAAAAATAGTTAGCATTTATTTCAGTATATTTTTTTTAAGCTGGCTTCATTAAAAAGACTTAAATATTTATTAAAATAGCAGACTGCCAGATTTGAGTAAAGCTTTATGCTGTTCTTTTAATAAAGTAACATACAGCACATATATTTTCTGTCAGTGTCCCGAAAATAGTATGTGTGCTACTAACAGATGAAAAACATACCAAGTAAGGGTCTCATTGCCTGAACATGGCAGGGAAAGTGAGTGATCAGCTTACCAAGGGTACCATAATATATGCAAAAGTACCAACTGAGGCATACTGCATCCTGTAATGCTGGGGGGTTCTTCAGAATGCAGTGTAAACTAACTTTGTTTTTATAAAGTTTTTTTATTTCCTTAAGAAAAAAAAGTGAATTTACAATGATGAATTTCTCTTAGAGGCAGCAATTCATTCCCATTTGCATCATGAACGTTTTCACTCCAGATTTTCATTGCTTCAGTATAAATCTTCCTCATTCAGCTCAAACTACGCTTCCTGGCAACAACACAAGATTATTATCCTCTGCTAACAAGACACAGCCAAGGACAGGTACCACACTGAAAGAGCAGACAGCAGATGTTAGAGAGAGAAGTGTGGCCCATTTTGCAGAAAGCACATCCAAGAGTGGACAGCTGCTTGGCTGGGGGAAAGGCAGCCTCCTTTTATCTAATCAATGCCTTGGCCAGCTGATCTTCTCTGATCAAAATGCAAGTTCTCTTTCTGGGTTCTTTTGGTTAGTCATTTTTTAATCACATATGGAGATCCATAGGTTTGCAAGTGCAATAATTATGCTCCTTTACTGCCACATGTTTATGGCTTTTAAAATCAGCCATCTGTCCTGATACTCAAACTCTGCTGAGCTACTGCCCATCGACCAGCAGAACAGTGTGATGCTGCCATCGCAAGGAGCCTCTCCAGATTTTTACCCTTACCCAGGCTTTAAAATACAGTGTTTAGCTCTGCCTAACTTATGCTGAGTCGCACAAGTAGCACTTCTCATTGCCTATTTGGTTAGGTACCCTATTAACTATGTCTGTGCCATATCTATGCCATAGATGGAATGGAATTCACACATAATTCAATAAGTGGCATAGCACTATCAAAATTAAAAAAAAAACTAACATTAGTTTCACAGCTCACATTTCTAATACAAAATGTCTGTATTTTTAACTATACTTATTACCTATGGATTGTTGCATAAAACTAAAGATATTACAAATGCCTCCCTGTGTTAGGCATTGTCCTAGATAATTTTCTTTGTCTATATAAGTACTAAAATTAATACCGTCAAGATACACTAGTACTTGAGATTTAGCCTGACATGAGCAGCTGGGAACCCTGATATGACATTCTGAGCAATCAGGGCAATTAAGAACAAAGCACTATTAAAACCCACCAGAAGACAGGAGTTTAGAACTTGCAATCTTCTATTTCTCAGCATAGCACTGAATTGCCAGGTTTAAAACATATTTTCAAGAGAAAAACAGCAGCACAGTAATGACTGTGCATTCCTCTGTGCCCTGTTCACAGTGTGAGTAAATCAAGATCTCTGAAATGTTGCAAGTTGAAAAATTTAAATGCAATACTACTCTCACCGCATATGATCCTACTGTTACCTGCCTGGCTCTAAAGGCAGAGCTGTTTTTCGCTCTTGTATAAAACCAAATGACAGTTTGGAAGCAGCATTACTCCAAGGTCCCAAAGTCATGATGTCCTATCAGAGCAAGGCCATCTGACATGCAGAAGTAGTTTTTGTACATGGCGAGATGGAGGAACCTAAATACACATTTCAAATGTTATTAACTGCTGTGAAAAAAAAACCACCATGAATTGTCATGCTGCAGAAAAGAAATCTTGATTGACTGCTATCTGCACTAGTAGATGGAAGACTGACTAGCCTTTGGGAGCAATCAAATACCTGCAGGATTATTTTCTATTGTCTTCCAGTAATGACTTTGACACTACAGCTTTGGTTGTTCAGGGGGAAAAATGAGGATTCTTTCAAAAATTGCTCACAGATGTTCACATTACACATGTTCTATTCCTATTTTCATCAGTAGTCAGGAACGTTCATATTTAGAGTATTACTGATAAGCACAAAACTTAAAATGCCCCATTGAACAAACAGGACAGTTCATGCTTCTGTGATAACGCTTCAGGCTCTTCTCAGACTCAGATAGACACTAGCAATATAAAATGGATATGATTATGGTAACAACAAACTGCAGAAACCCCTGAGCACAAGATGGCACTGCCTGAAGAGTGCTGAGCTCCTTCCACAGCACGAGCTTCTCGCGAGCCCTGGCTCCATCTGAAAACTTGGCTTTGCTATGGATGCAGCCAGAACGTATGCATGGGGAATGAGAATACAAGGTAAGTAAGACGTGTATCAAGAATAGGCTTCTTTAAAAAAAAGTCTCTTCAGAGTGAAAGCACTCAGTTAAGACCTCATCTGCACAGAGAATGCCTCTGAGGGGGCCTCTGAAAGACAAGGCAATTCCACCACATGCAACAGTCCCTTATAGGTGAAAACCTAAGTCTGCAGGACACATAGTAGAGGGCTCTGCCCAAAGGTTAAAACAAACCACTTTCTAAATGCCACAGGATCTTTGGTTAAACCTATATTCTTCTTTTTTCCTCAAACATATTCAAAATCCCACATCACTGGAAATTAGAAGTCATATCCCCCAAAACTATTAGGATAAAGTTTGTTGTTTTTTTTAAAAAATATAATTCTAACACACCAATGAGTAATATTAACTATTTCCTTCAAATTAAAAAAGATACATTTTTAAGATCTTACCAGTGCTAACTCTGTCTTTTCTCAGGAAATGTGGGTTTTTTTTTTTACTTAAATCTTTGACAGGCCTTTCACTGAAGTTGTTTTTTACGCCGGTAGTTACAATAAAGGAACTGAGCTCAGTCTTTTTCCAGAGGTTTATTTTTCTTAAATCCAAGCCAATTCTTGCAAATATAATGAAACAAACGACACTAAAAATATTTGAGTTGGAAAACAATTCAAAGCTTGGCTCCTCTTCTACATGCCATTTTTTATTTTTTCTGCTAATTTTTAAAGTGACTCAAAGCTGAAAAAATTAGGAAGCAGCAAGAGAAGGCAGCAATTTCAGTTATTTAGCATTTGAATCTGCACCTCAAACTGTTGTTAGATCTCCTCTCTGTCTCTTCTCTTTCTTAAATCAAATCACCCTACCATATTATATTGATAGCACCACATACAATATATCATATCATATTAAATATATTAATACTTTTTTGGGAAGGCTTATAGCATCAGAATAAATGCCAACAGGGTAACTTCCCAAAGACATCTTCACCTGCTCCCTGCATCCCACCTTTTTATGACATGCTGATATACTGGTGACTTCCAGGTTATGATTAATGACCGGCACACTGTTCAAACCCATCCTAGTATATGCGAATTGCATGGAATCTAACAATAGTGAAAATGAAGGTCTCGTATGCTTCTCATCTTGCATACTAGCAGTCTTTTCTACCCAATAGGTCTCCTAGATTTCACCTTACACATATTACATCATATCTTAAACTTGTGTCCTACTCATCCTAAAACTTTAGTCCTTATCTGAGCCATTTTACATCCTACCCTAAACCTTTTGTTCTACACTAAGCTCTTGACAGATCTTTTGTCTTAGTCTTTCCTAGACTAAACAGACTCTCTGAACATGGTGATAAGGGAAAAGGTAAGGCGGGATTATAGTTTGCCCTGAATAAGCAATGAAAAGGAAGGATGTGACCCCTTTGTTCTTTCATTAACATAACTATTTTTCTAACATTACCATAAGAAAGGGAAATACAATTATAAGAGTATGAATCAGACCCATGCAGTGAATTGCCAGCTAGATTTGCTGGTCTTTACTTCTAGTGGTTTCTGATAATTATGGAGGCAGATCTCTTGAAATATATTTACACAGGCCTGTTCAAGAGTGTTGAATACCAGTTTTGCAGTTCTGTGTGCATCTCTCTGTGTGTACAACCCTCCTCTGCAGTTGTGCTTACACCGTCTTGCTGATACCCTCTGAATGCCTTAGACAGAAAGGCTATAGTCTTCGCAAGGCAAGGGAGGCGCACATCACAGAGTTGGCTGTCACTGGACTTCTCAGCAGCTTTTCTCCAAAGCCTCTATATCCTTGAATTGCTGAGCTCACCTCTTCACCCAAGATAACCAACTGGCACAAACACAAGCTGCCAACAACACATGCCAGTTGGCCAGCTCTTCCTCAAGGACTTTCTGTCTTCCCATTTCCATTGCTCTATTAACTTGTCTATGTGGCAGGATGCTTAGCAACCACAGTACTGCTTTGAAATTTTCTGTCTGGTAGCATATCTCATTGGTGGACATGGACATGTATCTTACCTCCATGAAATTTTACTGGACAACACGGTACCATGTTCTTGCAAACTGCTCCAGACAGAGCTCCTCAACACTCTAAGAAACCTCTGCAACTGTTTGCGAAAATCCTTCTATAAATTGCTGTGAGAATTATTATTTTTTAATGCTAAAATGGAAGATTTGAGAAATAGAGGCTTAGGGTGTGATTGTGCATCTGATCTTATCTGCAGGGCTTTCTGTTTATTAATACAATTGCATGTATTTTTCTTCTGATCAGAAGGAAGTAAGTCTGGGGGATTCTGTATTAGTGATGAAACAAAAACCAGTTTTCTACCTTAAGAACCTGAGGTTTTTTTTGTCCAGACATAGGAAGATGTTCCCCCAAAATTCCACAAATCAGCTGAAGGAAACTGTCAGCAAACAAAATGTCAGCATATGATACATCTAAAAGTGCCTTCATTTCTGTTTGCACACCTTCACATATAAAATTAGTTCAATTTCAAAACAAAGCTTCAATTGGAAGTAAACTATAAGGAGTCCACAGTCTAAAAAACAAATCAGTATTTTCAATTTTTTCAGAACTTTTTTACAATTACTTTCTTAAACGAAACACGTAATTCAAATAAATGCAGTTTTACTGGGAGAAAATATCCCGTCTAACTGGCATTCTCTGAAGAAAAAACCTAGCTTGAAAGCATTTTTCTTACTGACCCACAGAGGAATCTATTGAGATCAAAGAGAAGATGGAGCCTGATAAAGGTATCCACGCTGCAGAACAAATAAAATCTGTTACATTACTACAGTCTTGACCTGTTACCTCTAAGCCAAAGAGTTGTTGTGGCTTCCTGAAAAACCTGCCATGCATGTTCCTCTAAAATTTCCTCAGAAGGCAATCAGGAATTAAGGCCTCATTTCAGGTTAGCCAGTGCCCTAATATGCCTTGCACACGGAAACGAGAACCATTAATCATACCTGCCCCACAGGGTTAGCACAGTTGGCAAGACCTAGATACAGAAGCAGGTATGTCCACTCCTTGCTTTATATGCCCGACTTCAGATGTCTAAGGTATGAGCACAGTCTCCTGCCAACACCAATAAACAAAGTTGAATTCAGAGCTCTTGAGAACTGACTGTTCCCACAGACTAAGGAAATCCCAGGAAGGTAGGACTTTCAGTTAGATACCTGCAGTGGACTGTAGGACTAAGCATGTGCTATTAAATGAAAAAGGTGGGGAACTCTTTCCTCTGTATCTTAAAGACAGGTTGTCTGCTTCCAAGCTGTCTGCTGGGAATGGTCCTTGGCACATACAACTCCCTGTCCTGTGCTTGGCAATGCTGTTCAAAATAGCACTGTGATGTGAGACATTATTTTTACTTAGCAGCCACAGAAATACCCCACCTGCCTGAAATGATTCCCCTTAGTTCTATGGCCCAGCCAACACCAGCCATAGAAACACCCCACCTGCCTGAAATGATTCCCCTTAGTTCTGTGGCCTAGCCAACACCAACTAAGTACAAGACAAGAACATAACTGAAACTCAAAGTGCACAGTAATGGCAAGCAGCCGCATGGGTTTGCTTACTTATTGCATGTGCCCCATTCTCCTCTCCATTCACAGTGGCTTCTCCGTTCTTTGGTGTGTTCTGCTGGGAAACAGCAGTCGTCGTTGCTCCCGCTGTTGCTGCCGTTGCTGCTGCTGCTGCTGCTGCTGCACTGGCTTGTTGCTGAGCTAGTTTCTCTCTGAATGCTTGCTGCCGGGTCTGAACAACATCAGGCATCACTGCGTCTATCAGAGACAGGGATTCTATTGGCCTGCCGTCAAATACTGTACCATCCTGCAGGGAAAACAAGCAGAAGAGAAACTGCAAGTTTAGGATCTTCACAACTGAGGTCAGTAAAGAAGCAGTGATATAAAGAAACAAAATTAGGTTGCATGAAGATACTACACTTTGACCCAACTAGTAGTGCCACATTAGTACGGACTGTCTCTCTCTTACTGATCTGTGATGGTGGTGCTCATGCTCCACTTAGAAATCTCTTTGGTAAATAAGCAATTTATTGGAATTTTATAGAAACTTCATGCTGTGGGTAAAAAAAAAAAGGTGTCTGACTGATGACAGAAAGTTTCTCTTTGATTTGTATTTGGAAAAAAAGAGTCATGGCTAAAGTCATGACAAAGGCAAACAGACTTTGGCTGAACTGTCTTCCTGCACTTGCAAGGGCATAGGAATAGAAGCAGATGATGAAGAATGAAGCTCAGCCAAAACAACATGTATGCACAAGAAGTGGTTTCTTAGATGGTGTTCATCAGCCCAGCACTGCCACTTGTAGGTGACTGTACAGGACTACTTAAACATAGTTTTTCTTTTATTCCACTAGTTTTATTCACAATAGCGAATTATAGCTTTCATTTTGATTTCTGTAAATTAGGCTTCAGGTTTAACAACCAATTGAGTTAACCTTTAAGGGCTGTTTTATAAGACTTAATAGAGACAGGTCAACAACTGCTACATCTACTTCGCTTTGCTTCACTTTCCTATTATCTTAAATAGAGGAAAAATGTTTTATTAGCCTTGTAAAGTACCATTTTACTTATCTTACGCAAACTCCTTTTAATTCTTTGAAATAACCAACACCCAGCAGTGAAAGATTTGTGTTTGGGGAATAGCACGTAAGATTAGGATATGGACAGCTGAAGTAGCTGGGAAACAATGTAATTTTCAATAGGTAACAATAAGTAATGAAGAAAAATAACCATTTGGCTGGCTAGTATGCTTCTGTTGGATGAGTCATTGAATTACCCCTTACAATTACAATATTAAGATAACACATATTTGTTTCCTCATGGGGAAGAAAAGGGAGGAAGGAGTCATTAGAGAAGAAAAACATAAGCTCTCTTTCTCCTCCACATTTTTTATGTAAATGTCTCTACCGGCATTTATTTGTATCCTGGCTCAAATCCCTGCTACGCAATGGAAAAAATATTTGCCAATAGATTTTGGTGCCTTACATTTTTAACTGTAAAACTGCTCACTGGGCTATTTCCATGACTGCCCTTCAAAAGATTATGAACAATACTTAAATTTTACACGTTAGTTTACAGTCTCACTGATTACTCGCTGCTTTTAAGTAGTACACATATTGAGGAATATATATAGCCCTTAGTGGCGTTCAGATGCAGCAAGAATGGCATTGCTTTGCCCTAATGTAATTAACAGTACGTACTCGACCAGATTCAAACCACGAGAGCAACGTAAATCTTAATGGTGACAACATGCATGTTTTTAGGTTATTCTCTCAACTGAGGCTAATTCTGAAGCTAGATACACAGGAGCAGAACCCTATAGCTGTCATACAACCTGAAAATAGGTGCTGTTCATGGCTGAAAGTTTCTAACTGCGTAGCTTCAGTTTCAGGTATAGGGCGAAATGTTAAGCAGCAGCAAATTGAGAATGATTTCTTATGCTGGTTTGCTATTACAACTGCATCGAAGTGCAGCTTGGCATGAATGTCAAATGTCATTGCCCCAATTAAAAAATAACACATACACAACTCTAAAACACGGTATCAAGTCATAAAAGGAAAACAACACAGAATGCTAGTGATAAAAACAAATGAGTTTCCAAACACATTGCAAACAACACAATCGTTTCTCTACTTTGTATTCCTTTGTTCTCACCCATGCTGTTAACATGCTATGTTCAGCTATAGAGGAAAAAGCAATAGCTTTTTACATATGAATATTTATTTCAGATCTCTGTCAATTACGAGTATCTATGGTAAATATTTTGTAATGCAGCACTTGCTTATCTGTCATGCTCCACTCCCTCTTGAAGCATCATGCTTCTTTGAATGGCAGGGCAAAAATGCTGGATTTTCCTACATCACCTCTTTGTTTCCACTGGCAGTTCAAAGACAGCAGAGACATTCTGTGGCCAATCCCCACAGACAACCAGTGCCCAGGTAGGGTCAGAATTTATACACAACCGTTTTGCCATGTACATGAGAGGATGATCCCTGTTCTTTTATGATCTGAGCCAAAGTCACCGAAATCAGACAGAATCTCTCCAGTGACCTCGGTGGATTTTTTGATCAGGCTTCTCATGGCTTGCAAAGCCACGCTGCCTGCTAGCAGATGTCAGGGAGTGAAGTTTTAACCTACACTGCAGGCTTTTCCTGCCAAATTCTGCTGTGACCTTGAAAACGCAAGACTGTAAACACAGATGAATTTTCCTGCTTGCGGCAAGAATCTGTGCACTGGATTTTTGACAGGGGTAGTGGAAACACCATTAATATCTATTTAAGCAAAGAAGGCCTCAATGCCACAGCTAAGAAGTGAAATATGGATCTATTTCAGAGCTTTTCAGCTTGCTGCTAGGGCAAAGTATGAGGAACAGAACTGAACCAGATGAAGAGAAACCACGGAGTGGTGGCTTGTGTCTCTGGGCTGTTGAGCCACATCGCTTTGCAAGCACCAGGGCGCTGGTCAGTGGTGGTGGTGGTGGGGAGTACTTACTTCGTTGATGCTGATCTCAGCCTCCACATACTGGAGCCCCTTCTGGAGGATGGAGATGAGTGCGGCAGGTGGCACTAGTGTTCCGTTGATGTTGGACTGGCTGATGTGGCTCTCAATACCGAAGGTGAAGGCCGAGTGGGAGAAACCTGAGAGCAGGAAAAGGAAGCCATGACATGAAATCTAAATGCATCAGCCAGATACACCTCCACAGTCTAAAAATAATCCTGCTTTGAGATCTGAGAGACGCTGCCGCGTAAGTAGAAGGATGCAGGCTGGCTGCACGGGGCCAGGGAGGTTAACCAGAGCCATCCTGACCACCCTGCCACCACCCATCCCCCTCCCCTGCATGCTGCACATACAGGGGAAGCTGTATAGAAGTGGAAATGCATGCAGAGAAAAATAACCAGAGAACTGAGCTACCCGAAAACAAAACCAAACACAGAAAATAACGGATTGCCACAAGGGCAAGTCCAGCTAAAAAGCAGTGCCTCAAATCCTCATTTCCCTCACTGTATTTCAGCATTGGTGCCTGATGAAGCTAAATACTTCAACCCTTACCAGCATGCAAGTTGTATAAAATCAAGGCATAGATGCAGCTGACACAGGGGAGCCATTCCCTTATACCAAGGAAGAGATTTCAAACCCTCTGCTCATTTACTGCTGAGTACAACATTAAGTGCAGAGCATTGCCATTAAAATGTGAAACAACAGAAAGGCCACTCCTGCAAACCTATCTTCTGACAGTGAACACTAATAGCAAAAGTAATTAATTGAGATCTGCCAAGCAGCAGACGACAAGCCAGTGTGGTGGCCTGGCCTTTAACCAGAAGTCTTTCTCTTCCCGTTTCATTTTTGTCATTGTCTGAGATATAAGGGGCAATGAAGGTGACAGCACTGAAAAATACACAACGTTGGTGGACAATTTTGAAGAGAGGTGCCTTAAATGATGTCTGAAGCTGCTCAAAACTGTTTCTGAGTATGAAGGAGAGCACTGCAGAGCGACTGTATGTATGCAGGGGCAGATGCGGGAGGGGGGAGGGAAAACAGGATGTAGATATAACTGTAGGAACCCATTTACCACCACACTGCCTCCAGAGCATTAATCTAACATTAAAAGCCTTGGGGAAACCACCCATGCACTGTCTCAAACAGGAAGAGCCCCTGCAGTCTCCACCGACTAGACAAGAAAGAAAAAAAAGAGAGAAAAACAAAGCAGCTCTCAAATGAAAATACTTCCGTTAAATATAGCTGCGCCTCTTCCCCTTGTCAACAGGAGTTTCATTTATACTTTTGTCCGTTAAGGGATTTCCCCCATATCACTGCAATGTCCAATTGTGTGTGGGCTGGAGGCTGGGATTTTGGGCTCACTCCACACTAATGCTTTCTCTCTCTCACTCAAACTGTCCTCAATATCCTTTTTGCAGCTAGATCAATTATCATCATACACAGATAGCAAAAACAAGCTGAGAAACAGAATGTCTCCCACGTTTGAAACCAATGTATGTATTTCTGTGAGTCCCTCCCCCCTCCTCCCCTCCCCATTTTATTTTGCCACTGTTTTTCTCCTTTTCCTGGTAACAGCCTCTATTCTCTCCCTTCCTGACCCTAACTTCCCTTCCTCACACTCCTCCAGTTCTGGGGGACACTTTTAGGAAGTGGCAGGTCCACCTGTGAGCAGAATTACATGGGTTTACCAGGCATAAAAATAAAGCACAGGAAAAAACACCTGAAAACCTGCAGTATCATTCATCTAATCCCTAGTCCAATTCTTGTCCTGTATTGCTCTTTATGTCCTGGTGTAGTTTATGAGCTGCTGGACCTCCTGCTGCATCCAAAATAGACTGTGAGATCTGCAAGGCAGTATTTTTCCCTTGTTATTAGTTCTGTAGGACATCTAAGCACATTACTGGGCACCACAATGATGAACAAATCAAGCACTGAGCATACACAGCCTGTGTCTGAGTGATTTAGGGCTTGATCACTGAACACTGAAATCTCTATGTGTATATAAATACATGGCATGCACCTAACCAGAATTAGAAAATCAGATCCCACCTAATTTAAATTTATGCGTATTTAAATTAATGAACAACAACAATACCTTCCTGAAAAGGAATGGACTTGAAAATGCATGACAGACAACTCAGCAAATCTTCTGAAGAACAGAGAAGAAAGGGAAAATTAAGCTGTTGTCTAAAAGCTGAAGTTGACTGCTAAAAAAGCCAGGAGCTAATTTGTGACTTGGCAGATCAGGAAATAGAAACATGTCTTCGATTTAATGGAGAGATGGATGGCATAAAAATGGCAATCAACAAACACTGATAGAAAAGTGGAAAATTATTACTGTGGATCTACAATAGACTTAAATTTTAACTATGGCTTTGTACCTGTCATTACTGCGCTTGGTACCTTGCAGACTTTTCAGTTGGCTGCTTGCATACATCAAGCTCCCATCTTTGCCAGCAGACGGATGACTGAGGCATCTGTCTGCTGGGTATCCTCTTTGCCCAGTAGTTGCCACATTCCCAAAGATCAACACATCTCACCTCACTGCATGTGAGAGAAGGAACTTCTCAGCAAAAAAACCTAGCTGTGTTATTGCAATGAATCCTGTTATTTCACTGTTTTTCTTGACGCTAAGAAACTATTACCAAAGCACCTGTCAGATGAGGAAACACCAATCTCCTAGCGACGGTGTCACTGAAGAGCAATCTCACCCACACATCTCCAGCAGTTGTGACAAACAAACTTTCCTAAAATCTTATCTGGTAAGATCCAAACACTAAAAATCAATGGAGCAAAACTGCTTAAGTGGGCGCTGCTGGACACTGTCTTCCTCACCCCTCTGGGAAAAAATCCTCCCATACAATTGCAATTAAAAGAAAAATAAACACAACAGAAAAAGTCAACCAGCCCACCAACCGACAGCTAATTACCTCCTGATTTCTTGTGCTTTTATATGAAAGTACACTGGTTGTAAAAGTAACACACACAGTTAACAAAATCCTGAATGAAGCTGTACCCTCGTCAGGTTTCTGATAACACTGAAGAATCACTTGAGCTTTGCTTTTATAGTTACCAGATGTCATCAGTTCTTTTCAGGGCCCTGTATGTGAATACACTGAATTATATAGCAATGTTGCAGATCTGTAGGTGAGCCTTACAGAAAGGTGATTTCTACTAAACAAAGGCAAGGTTCTTTAAACGTTAGCTTGTTACAAATGTTAACTTGGCCCTCCTTCTAAGTTCTTGAAACCACACCGGGGAACATGAAGCCAAGACACTAGCATTCCCTCTCCCTCAGTGACACTGTGCAGGCTGTCAAGGCAGTTGGGGAACAAGAATAGAGACAGAAGGTGCTCTGCAAGTGGGGATCTGAAGAAAGGATGGGTTAGGAATGACGTAAGACTACAACAGATCTGAACTCAAAATGCTGTAGTAGAAGCGAAATGAACGGAAGTTTCAAATCTGTGTCCATATGCATTATTTCTAATAAATTCTGTCATTTTGGTGACTGTAATAACCACTCTATAAAACAGTAATTTCTACTGAAATAGCACCAATAAATGAAATCTTAATGGAATAAACCCTTGGAGGATACATGCAATGAGACTAGGAGCTTTTACGGTCAAAGACATGAACACAGAAGGGACTAAAGGGAGGGAGCATGGCTACACTGAACTGGTTTTGCACCAGTAAACCAGACAGCCACTTGTGCCGTGACATGCCATGACATGCCCTAAATAACATCTCTCAGCAGACTTGAGAGAATGGCTTCCAGGTTTTTCCTACTTCAAAAGAGATGGGGAAACATAAACCATCAAACTACGTATAATCTGTAAATACATTATCATACCTGAAAAATAAAAGCCAAATGAACAGTGCAGCTCTTGGTCTGATCACCTTAAACAGAGGTGACTTATCAACTGTGGAATAGTTACTCTTGAAAGATTTTACAGAGCATAAATGCATACAAGAAATAATGAACATAAAAAAAACAACCCACTTAAATGACACCGTCCCAAACCCCAAAATTGTTACACAAGTGCTTTTGACTTGAAAACTGAGTGAAATTCTGCATGGAGAGGTACTTTTCTGTAGATAATATACCACTGACAGTGGTAACAAGTCCTGGTTTTGTGATGTATCTTCTCCCACATTGAGATATCTGTATATACTCTCAGTGGTACATACACAGTCACTTGGGAATTCTTGCCCTAGGCAGTGCCAAAAAATGCATGCATAGGGCTGTGTTTTGCAAAATTTCACTGATAGACTTTTCTGTAACTGCAAAATGGAGATGATTGAGATTTTTTCCCCTTTGGCTGCTCCTTTTTCAGTTAAAAATGGCCTCCCCTTAAAACAAGATTTGTCATTGATCATAAAATGACTAGGTTTTTTTAATGAACATAATGCTGCTCTTTGTGTGCTCGTTTGATCTGCAGGCTACGTGGTGTTAATTGTTTGTAATATACTTGGCTCAGAGCAGAAATGCCTGTGGAATATAGGAAGAGGAAAGGGCGCTTGGCAGTCAGGCAGCCTGGGGAATACCTTGTGTTTTCTCCAGAGATGTGTCTCATGTCTTCTGGGTGCGAAGGATTCTTCCTTTTAGGCACACAACTGGGGTGCTGCTGAGTATTCCCTGTGCTAGTTCATCTGGTAATCACAGATCCAGCCAACTGACATTCACTAAGTGCTCCTTTCATTTTCTGATCGCTTTAGCACTGTAAAAAGCAGTCTTGTTTAAACTGCTATCTTAAATTGTAACAGCTACAGCACCTACTGCTGCGTTTGTACAGGTGAGGGGAATGACAAAGGGTCTGTGGAAGCAATGACTTCTGAAGTGTTTCAGCCCTGCCCAGTTACTCTGAGTTACCCTGGGGATGCCCTGATCAGCAACAGTTAAGCAATCTGTTGACTACTGTGCATGTTTTCTGTTTATGAACTAGTTGGACTTATCTTTGTCTGATAAATCTAACTAGCATGCTGTTCAAATAGTTTTTTAAAAAAACAGATGTGCCTAAGCTCTTTGCAAATTACTCAGTTTAATTATGCATACTGTAAGAGTCTTAACTGAAGCATTTGCTACTGTAGAATGAAACAGAATAAAGAATTATGAACATCATATTGCTTTTACACACACATCTCAGGCACATCTGTATGATGAACAGCCTCTATCCCAACACCGACGCAAGTAACAACCCGTTCCTACAAATCTGTGTATAACTAATGCCCAGTGCGGCTCTCTATCCTGGAAACCAGAGAGATTTCACATAGAGGTCTGTGTCACGTCCTTTAATACATTTTTCTGTTTCTTTAACTCAAGCAGTCCAGAATGAAGTTTTGAAATCCAGGGATCTTAGGCTCAGTTTCTGGAAATCATTAAATGAGAAGGAGGAGGAGACATAAACTATCTGACAACCCATCCCTGTTCTGTAAAAAGTTAACCATCTCCTGGTGGAAATAATCAACACTTCTTATTTTGTTGATACCTCTCACATTGTGTTGTCTTTCTTTTTGGAAATTCCCATTACCAGGTCTTCCAATCCTCATCTCTGAAGTAACACACTGTTCTCTTCAACTATTTGGCAGGTACTGGATGAGTACATGAGCAAGGTTTTATAAATGATTAAAAGTACTGGCTCACTAGAACCAACCTGCAACTGCTATAATGGGATCCAGTGGCAATCTCAAGTTTTCTGAGGGTCTGCTTTCTTAAGGAAGTCTTGTACCTGGCACTACTGCTGAAACTTTGATCGATGTAAAACTCATGCATGAGTAGAAGGCACATAAGAGCTGACTACAGCTGCACAGGCTGCAGGGAAAAAAGCATGGCTGTGACGAGGTAAAGGGGAGTCATCTTTATGACCATAAATGGGTATATGGGCAAAAATACTGGGAGAACCATCAAGTAGAAGCATTCTGCAGCATCATGAGTCAAAAGAAAATCACATGCAGGAGGAAAATACGTCCTCATGCGGTCCCATCAGCTGCTTTACCACATTACTGAGCCTGAGTAACTCCAAAGCTGCCAGCACAACTGTTTACCAAAGAAACCAGATGCAACCAGTGGAAAAACATGTTCCCAAGTTTGACGTCTGGGTCTTGGGAGTGCCATCTAAGAAAGGAAGGCAAGAACGGAACAGTGGTGTAATGTGGCGGCCTGAAATGAAATGGCCCCACCACAGCAGTTTAAGAAATTTCCACTAAAAAAGAGTGAAACATGACTATTAGCAAAATCATTTTCTCCAAATACTAATGATGTACAAACAGCGTAGTTAACACTAAATGAAGACTTTTGTAAGTCTAGATTTACCAGTGTAGAGAAGTGAGGGACGCATATCACTAAGGTCGTAACTGAGTGCAATTTCTGGCTGCAAAACCAGAAGCTAACAGTTTAACTTAGAGCAACTGTATTTTCTTAATCCTGGGCCAAACACATGCTAATCTAATTCCTGAGGTAAATGACATAAGTTCTTGCCATTGCTCAAGAGAATACAATGATGCTCTTCACTGTACTTGACTGCAGCTGCCATTTTAGAGTCTCGCATTTCCCCTTCTATGTGATGTACTGAATGAGAACCGAGAATGTAACACGGATCCCTATCCTGCTTCTCCTTAGATTTCTGTCTAAATGTCATTATGCATTCACAAAAATATGTTTATAAAACCCTAGTGTACACATGCAGAGGCTTCACGGAAAGGACAGCAGCTTCTCTGAAATACGTTTGGTTGCAGTTAATAAGAGTCTGGCGCCTTGAGCCACTCAAATGATTCCGCAAACAGTTAAAAAAAAATGGTGGGCAAAAACCCTACACCACATTTTGCTTGTTATTCACATCAGACTGAGATTCTTTTCCTAGCTGAGCTTTTTCTTTCTCGGTAATACATCCTAGAGTGCCTCTCTGGTTTTGGCAGCGTCTGCTTATTTTTGAAGACTTACCTTCGCAATTACATAAAGGGCTTAACAAGGACACACATTAGCAATTTAAAACAGAGAACTGCAGTTGAAATATATTTTTAGAAAAATCAGCTGAACAATAGGGCTTGTACATTTTTTTCAAGATTAGGATTGCTGAGCGATTAAAATTATTTCCAGAACCCTGAGAAACGTGCCCTGTATTACAGGCTCTTACACAGTCCCTGGGTTAGCCTGTGCCATTTGCTAAAATCACAGTGTGCCTGATTAGCCCAAGTTCTGTAGAAGCGGTTAATCACTAATATTAATGCTACACCCTTTTTTTTTTTAGGTATCTGACCTGTTCATATTCTGCCAAGAATTCAGAGTACATGTCTGCTACCCAAAATTATTTTATCATGTGCCAAAGAATGTATCTGGCAAGGGTTTTTGTGGGTTGTTTTGTTTTTTAATTCAGGAAAATATGTTGGAAAAGATTAATACAAGTTGGAAACGATCTTTTGATGAGCAGTACTTGGCACTTACTGTTTAAGCCTTTCTGAGGGCCGCAAATTAACAAAAAGAAGTAAGATACGGAGAGAAAACAGAACATGAGCAGTAGAAAGAGGAACTTCAAGAAATCTTTTGAAAACAGGTCTGAAAGAATCCCCCTTCTCACTCACTCTGCATAAATGAGAGTGACTAAGTATCAACGCAGATCTAGCAGGTTAATGCAACTACGGGCAAGGTATAAAATAACTTACAAAGACCACGGCAAAAAAAAAAAATCATCTTTTCCTTCTAAATTAATGGAATGCTGTTATCTTTTAGCCTTGTCTGGGCAAGCAAACAACCAAAGAGACGTGCACTGTTTTAAGGATCGCATTTATAGAAGAGGCTTCTGCAGTCATACAATCTTCACAATTTATTTCCGTAAACTATGTTCATCTATCAGTTGCAACCTACACCTACGCCACAGCTGACACTCAGCAGGTATTCAGGAACTCCAGTGCCAGGATCATTTCTTCTGATGGCAACTACAAAGAGTCCTAATGCCGCTATGTTCGTTAGGTGTGAGGAAGGGTGATTTGTAACTGCCTTAGCTGTACATGCAGGAAGTCCCCAGTGTGCAGGTTATTAGCAAAACTTGCAAAGTTGCAAGATACAGCTTCTTTCGCTGGGCCTGGAGAATCATAATGAAAATCAGGAAATTGCCAAATGTCTGCCACTTCACTGGTTTTACTAGAAAGGCCATCTTCACACATAGGCATTTGCCTCAACCCAACATCCTATTTTCTTAACACCTCTATAATACTGCATTTCTGCAAGCTTTAAAAACCAGGACATGAAGTGGTCAGAACCAAAATCCATGCTATAGAATAAATTTGCAAAGGTATAATTGTTTATGTTTGCATAACTTAAAAATCACAGTGTTTGGTCAGTCTCTGAGATCTAACACTGTAGGGTAACTTTCAGGCCAAAATAAAATTAAAATAGCCAAGTGTAGAAAACTGTGGAAAGAGACCTAGAATGAAATATGAAGGGTTTGCAAATGGCAAAAGGACAAGGTATGGAGTGTATTTTTTCCTTCACAGGAACTTATAAAATGCTGCACCAAGCACTGCTTTTCTTACACAGCATTTATATTGCTGCTGTTATGCAACAGCGGTAAAATACACAGAGAAAGAAGTTTTCAAAAGGAAAACTTGAACTACACCATGACATATCTGAAACTATCATTTATACATATGTACACAAAGTAGGTATCTAGTCACGAAACTCTGCTTCTGTCCATATATACACACACAAAAAGGCTCTCATACAGCTTACGACATTCTTTTGAAAACACAGACAGAACAAAATATGACAAATCCAAATAACTTCTTCAGCTGTAAAAATATGTTTTCCCCTCCACTGTGGAATTTGTATTTGGGGAAGCCAACAGTTAAATATTGGTAGCACATATTGACTGCTCTACGAAAAAAGTGCACCATGTGGTTTCGACTCACATAGGTGCTGTCAGCTTAGAAACCAACCTGCTTACCTTTAGAGGAAGTTGGGGAAAGTATTTACCTTTAACTGACCAGCTTCCTCCTTCCCAAGATCTGTAGCTCTGATAAATTCCCTCACCCCCCCCCCCACTCCACCCCCCCCCGATTTTGGAACTGCAGCCTAATAAAGCTTGTTGTTGTCTAATGCTGACCCTGATTTTCTTAAAATGTACTTAGTAATTGTCAGGAGAATAAATGATTACTAGCAGAGACAGGAACTATGCATAATAATACATTCTTTGAGAACTGGATTTATCTTTTCAGGAGTCATCCATCCTCCAACTACGAAGTATACTTTCAAATTCAGAGTCAGTCCCCCTGTTTCTGGACTCACACAGTCACTTCCTCTCTCATTTACAAGAAATACACAAAATTGGGGATGGATTAAAAAAAAAAAAAGGTAGCAGTTTATTAAAATTCCTATGAACCCTTTCGATAGTACACTATTTTTACTACGTACGTATTTTGCTGGGGGCTATATACATGAGGTTACATTATATGCAATATATATAGCTACAGATAGTTTCTCATTAGATAAGAACATTCATTCTGCGGTGACTTTTAGGAGATGCTTTGATGTAAAACAAAATGTTGTTTTGTCAACTTTCTCAAGCGTTTTTATCAAAGAATCACTTTAACACACATTTCACTCCTAGAACAACATCATGGCTTTATCTATCTCAAATATACAATGAAAGGTCACAAATGTTGCTTCTATATAGAACTTCCAGTATATCATAGATCTGGATCATAAGCTTAAGTAATTTTATTTTAATTGAGTAGGCTGGCCCTAAAGAGTAGGCTGAGTTTAACTGAGTAGGCTGGCCCTAAATAACACAAATAGGGTTGCATGCTCACAAATCAGATCTGTGCTAAACCATGAGAATTAAAAATGGAGTCCCTATTGCTCCAAAGCCTCAACATCATACAGCTAGAAGGGTGCAAAAATCCCTGCCTTCTGTCTTAACACCAGTTAACAACAGTCCCTGACTAATCAAGTTAGCAATCTCATTTGTAGTGCATTCAGAGATGTATATTCACCTATAAATTCATAAACAGTACTTTGAAATAAGAAAAAAAGAATGCCAAATATTCCCCAGCACACCTGTAATAGTCTTTCCTCAGAGGATTTCAATACATATTAGCATTATAACCTTTCAGTATCCACTTTTGAGGTAGATACTGTACATAGTATTAACTTTGCTTTCAAACAGGAAAATTAAGACAACTTTAAAGCCATGTGTAAACACCCAGTTTCTATACATTTCCTTAAAAAATGTATTATTTTATTTACTAAGGAATACGTTCAACTCCCAGTTACACTAGCACCAAAGTACCTGTGCAAAATGAAGCTAAGCAAATACACAAGCATCTTTAAATCAGTGCAGCTGAGTCTGGTCTATGAACTACAGTTACTCTATACTGCAGGTAAATACAGGAGGACCAAGAGCCAGTGACAAGACTTATGTAGACACAAATAATGCAACCATAGATTGTTACTGAAACAACACTAAAATGTGTGCTTTACCTCTGGCTGGCAGGATGTCATTTCAAAGACATATTTTTTCCCTTCAGCAAACAAGAGGTCTCCATCCTTACCATTTGAGCATGGCTATGTACAGAGCTTCAAGAGCATTCCAGTGACTATCTTGTTTAACAGCACCTTTATGTATAGGTTCTTCAAAAGGTCTTTGAGGCTCTCCAGTGCTGAGCAGATTAGCTGAATGTGAGCCAGCAATGTGCCCTTGCAGCAAGGAAAGCCAACAACGTCTTGAGCTGTGCTGCGAGGTGTCGCAGCAGGTCAATGAAAGGAATCCTTGCCCTCTAATCAACCCTGGTGAGACAAGCCTGGAGTACTAATGTCCAGTTCTGGGCCTCCCAGTGTGGGAGAGACAGTGGCATACTGGAGGGAGTCTTAGTGAAAAGATCACTAAGATGACCAATAGATTGGAGCATCTGGCATAGAAGAAGAGGCTGAGAGAGTTGGGACTGCTCAGCCTGGAGAAGCAAAGGCTCACAGTGGACCTCATCCATGTGCATAAATACCTGAGGTGGGTGCAAAAAGTAGAGAGCTAGGCTCTTCTCAGTGATGCCCAGCGACAGGACAAGAGGCAACAAGCACAAATTGAAACACATATGAAATTCCAATGAAACACTTTCTTATTGTGAGGGTGATTGAGTATTGGAACAGGCTGCCCAGGGAAGATGTGGACTCTCCATCCTTGGGAGATACTCACAATCTGACTGGACACAGCCCTGAGCAACCTGTTGTAAGTTCCAGGGTTGCACTACGTGATCTCCAAAAGTCCATGCCAACCTGAACTATTCTCTGATTCTGTCCCCTCCTGAGATACTATCCAGCCTGAACCCTCCTATGATTCTAATGAGCCAAATTGGAAAAAAAAACTAAAAAAAGGCAAAATGAAAATTGTTATCCACTGACTCTACCATCAATGCACACTATTGTTTTTACTGTCACACTGGACAAGTACCTTTATTGATGATTCATTCTTCTAATGAATCATTCTTCAAGGTACAGATTTTAACAATTTAAGCAAAACCCATACAGTGTACATTCCCCTTCTACCCAGCAGCAGCCTTCCTACACAAAGGAAGCAGCTCTGAAGCAAATTTAGCTGACCTCTATATGCCAATATTTTATGCTATGCTTAATCTAAATTATTTTCAACATGCGCTTCTGTCATCTGTGACATACATATTTGTTCAAAGTACTCTAAACATACCTCACATGTAGAAAAAGTATAGACTTCACAGAAAAAATACATAGGCTTATGTAAGTAAAGACTGTTGTATAAGGCACAAATTCAAAGGACCGGAATACTGATCTTCAGTCATTCCCTACTGCCTGAGGACTTGGCAATATTTACATTTTGTATAAAACTCCTTTGTTAAAAAAGAAAATAGATATAATGAAGGTATTTTCCTTCAAATTTTGTTGCTCCCTTTAAAAAAAAAAAAAGTAAATTAGTACCGTTCCTACTACTAGTATCTAGTTGGACAACATCACAATGATGAAATCCCAGAAGCTTCAGAATATCAATATTTTGGATCTCGTAATCTCCAAAGCCGGAATGAGAACAAGATGCCCTGGATGTGGTTAAGAGGAGAGACCTATGCCTAATTGCACATGCCTAACTCTGCCCATGGCAGGGGGGTTGGAACTAGATGATCTTAAGGTCCTTTCCAACCCTAACTATTCTATGATGCTATAGCTCCACAGAGGATTTAGTGCTGGGTTCACAGAAATGCTTCACGCTCTATGTGCCCTTGAGCCTATGACTTAAAAACAGAGAGAAAATCTTAGCTTTTAGGAAAACGAGGAAAATCTGTCACCATGAACCAAACAGACTAACACGCTGCCACCATCCTGGATCTACAGAAGGAAAATGATGTTATTAGCTGCCTTAATTTTTATGGTTGGGAAGAAAACAACATACAATTCTAAAGTATGATGGTAAATTGTCCCAAGTCAGCAGCTAAAAATGTCATTATTGACATCTTTTTAGCAAAATCATCTAGCTAGTGATTTTATTGTCTTGGACATGGTACAGATTGTACACTGAGGAGCAGTTTATCAAGTGTATGTCATAAAACGTGGAAAAATTCAAATTAAACAGTAAAAGTACAAGCAGAAAATGGAAACTGTTACACAACCTTAACTCTAACAAGTTGCTGCCAGACATCCACTACAATAAAAGTCTTATTACAGGGCACATAAGCCACAGAAAGCTGGGAGCTGATTTTCAGATAAGGATTCTATCCTGCAACATGCATGACTAGAAAAGGGACACAATTAAATTGATCAACGCATATAAAAAAAAAAAAAAAAAAAACCACAAATTTGAAAAAGCATTAATAACCTAATTGACACGTTGGCCTGGGTATGGAAGGTAATCTATTGTGATATTTGGACTTACGACAGGACTTGTCACAACAGATGGCAGTACATTTTAGATTAAAATATATGTGAGACACTTGATTTCCCTTGGTTTTGCCACCAGCCTCTTTTCAATTTTTCTTGGAATGCGTATTACTCCCATTGCATTGTACTGCTCTGACCTTCATTCCAAAGACAAATAATTATCTGTTTCTCTTCTGAACAGACAAAACATGGTAAAACTCTATATATGCTGAATTCTATATGGCTTTTTTTGAAACACAGCGTTTCACTCTGAAGAAAACTAATAGAATGACTATGTCAGCAGTGAAGATGGTGCTAGAAAGAGTGTGCTTCTCAGGAGCTTGAAGAGGTGCAAAGCTGAATCAACATAATCTGGATGCCAGAACTGTGGCTTCTTTGGTATGGCTTCTTTCACTTTTGTCACCGCACCTGATTTGTTGGTAAAACTATGTCCACCATAGGAGTACTTTGTGTGCTCTTATCTCCACTGAGGCTAACATTTTCATTTAAAAGCAGCCTTTGAATCAAGACACCTCCAAATAAATATAACCTGACACTTAGAAGTTGATTCCTGAGATAAACAATGCCTGGAAGTGCCCAGCACTTTTAGTAATTGGGCCATTTAAAATTGTGTGCCAAAAAGTTCATATTCAAAAAGATACAAACTAAACATTGCAGGAGTTGACTTTTGGATAGGAAGTAACAATCTTACATGGAAATTAAAATACTCAATTTCTTTATACCTCAGGAAGGGGAACACTCATGGTCCTACAGTGGAAGTGACAACACCTAGCCACCTTAGTGGTGGAACTCCTACACCATCAATCCATGAAACCTAAATGGAAATTATGCCTGACTGCTTTGTTTTTCTGGGAAGAAATAAGCCCTGGGACAGTCAGCCATGCAAAGAGGCAACTTTAGCTACTTATTTTAACACAGCTAAGCAGTTAGAGCCTTAACTTGTCCAAGTCCTGTCTTGTACTGGAGGGATTTGACTGCATTGCCTCTGGACCAAGCATCTTATCCAGCCTGATTTCCCAGCAGCAGACAACTCCAAGCAGTCTCCCTGGTTGTACTTTTTTCTGTTAAACCACATGATCAGTCAGTATAACTCAAGTACCACAACTTACAATTTAATTCCATCTGCAAATGTACTCAAGAATCATTTTATATTTCCTTCCAGGTAACTGATAAAGCTATTGAACGCTATTATGCCAAGAACAGATTCCTCTTGAGTTCCCACTAGAAGCAACCTTTGAGATGAATATTCCCCAACTCTAATTGCTTTTCAAGATCCTTCTGTTAGCCCTTTTTTAAATAAATCCATTTGGTAACCCTGGATTACATTGATTTTACACAGTGTCGTTTAATTTTGGTTTTAAACATAGTGTCAACAAGACTAAGTAAATGTCATAAAGTAGTTTAAATGTAATTATTCTCACTGCAGCTATCTCTTCAACTTCATTTGTGATCTTGGAAAAAGCAGTATAAAGTTTGTTTGACATGATCTATTATCCATAAAAACTTGCTGGCTGACATTAGGCATGATGTCATCTCTTCATTTTTTTTGTTGGAAGTATCTAGTTTCAACCTTCCAATGATTTTGCTTGACCTACAGTTACCTGGATCATCTTGTTTAACCTTTAAAAATTCTGGCACAAAATTTACTTTTTCCAGTTTACAGGAAGTCCCCTTGGTATGCCAAGATTTGTTAAAAAGCAACAATAATGGTTTAGACAGTTCACCTCCATTAGTACACTCCTGTGAAAGCTTTCTAGACTGACAGAGAATTAAGGAGGAAACATAATTATTGAATTTCACTTCTAACTTCAATTTTAGAAGAGCTGAACTCCTGCTAGAATGACCTGCCAGCATTTTCATAATGAAGTGTAAAGCATCCATCAGTATTTTGGCTATAATGTTTCAAATAATCTCAAGTGCTTCTATGCTTTGCAGCCACAAAATGCTTGAAATATTATAGGGACAGTTTGCTTTTTATATGGTTTTTCCACCATATGTATTTCCTTTTGTTGTTTCTCTCTTCTTCCCACTACTCGCCTACATTATATAGGAAAGCCTTGAAGTTTTATAGGATAAGATTAAAGGACAGGTACCTGGAAATAAATAAATAAATAAAAAAAAAAAGAACCTTTTTATGGTCCTCCTGGCAACCTTTATGGCTGCACTTGATACAATTCTTGTAGCTTTGGGTTCAGCTAATGTTAGTAAATAATCAATACATTAACCTTGGTTTTGGCAAACTCCTTAAACAGTAGGGGTTTGAATTTAAACTGTCTTTAACATTAGCCCTCTAAAATTGCCATGCATTATTTCTGAAGCTATTGATTAAACACCTTTCATCTACTGTCGCATCTTTCGGCATTTATACTAGCAGGTGGAAAGGCAAGATGCTGTATAACATTTTCTATCTTATTACCCTACTTTATCTGAAAATAGAGATACAAAAAAATATTTGGAAAAAACAATGACAATATGAAAGAAGAATCAAACTAAATTTAAGAAGCTTTTAAAACAGATTAGTGGATTCATCATTGGTTATAGCTCTTACTTGCTGAATGGAGCTACTAGCAAACTGTCAGGTATACCTACTAAATCAATACCTAACATCTAGATTTCAATATGCTCTGTTTCAAGCATATTTGAATATTTCTTCAAATATTTAACCTCAACTTCTACTCTCTAATATGGGTAAAATACAATAGAACAGTGGAAATATAATGCTTTTGTAAATGCTTTTAGTATGTGTGCATTGCATGAGAAAAACATTTGTCCCTTTAGTGAAGAAGATAAGAGCAGTACAACTTACATTTAATATGAAAATTCGTACTTTTTACCACTCCCTAAAATGGTAAAAGTGATTGCTTGCTTTTGGGAGATTGGTTACCAAGAAGAACTTTTTTGTGACTTTCGGCTGATACCACCATTCTTGACTGACTTTGCAAAGCCTCCACCTTGAAACGCTACATAACATTAACCCATCTAATGACATATCAAGAGGAATAAAAGAGGCTGATTTTCGTTTTTCACATCAGGAAAAGTGACTGTATTAATTGTCTGTTGTGTAGAATCTCCTACAGTACAAACATAACACATAACCAATATAATCAATTTCAGGATTCTTTAGCCTTGCATTATGTCCACCAGCGCACTGCTTCAATGTTCAAAAGCCCCTTCTAACGTGGAACCCAATAGCTTATTTTTAAAAATAAACTTTGGATGAAATTATAGTTTCTTTAGTTCCTGCCTTTCTTTCATCTAATTGCATGCCACAACTAGAATATTTTCTTATAAGCTCCATTATTAAAGAGAAGAATACAATGTGAGAAAACAGCCACTTCCACAGGCCCTAACTGGACTCTCAAAGAACTGTTTTAATCCTGAAAAAGTATTCTAAATCTTCTCAATTTCAGTGAGGAGTCCTTTAATAGGGATTTGGGTTTCTGGGATTGAAATAGTCTTGGAAGTAGAAGAAACAGATCAAAATGATGTATCTAATGAATGCTAGTTACAATGATCAACAGAAGCAGGTTAACCCAGTACCTTCTACCTGCTGGGATTTTGGTGTCCTGTCCAAGGTATCTCTGAAGTCTGGAGGGTTTATACTAAAACTGGCTTCAAGTCTTCTGACAGGAAGACATGTATTTTTCACAGATTCTGTTTGTTTGTTTCAACATAAGAAACACCCAATATTTTTAGCCAATTCTACTTTTACCAGCCCAGAACATAGGGTTAATCCCAAGCAAACTGGGATCTTGGCTACAAATCCTTCGTCAATATATCCCACTTCCCCTAACATCTCTGCAGTAACAGAACATTTTCCACTAGTGAAGAGAACTTCTTGCAGTCAAAGAATGGAATCAAGACTATGAAAACAAAAGAGACCCTAAATTTACATTTTAATTTCCCTTTTTCTTTTTTGAAGAAAAGATGAAGCTTTCCTTCTAAAAGAAAAAGTCCTGTAAAAACATCATTTTCTGATATGAAAACAGCTAGACCTGGAAGTGATACTAAGAGCCACACTGACATTGCAGCTCAGTTTACATACATAATTACTGTAATGAAATTCTAAAACATCAGATGCCTGCACCCAAATTTCCATTTACAGCCAATATAAAACAAATTTAGACAATCCCTCTTTACTTCATAAGTACCTGAGAGAACTGTTTCAAGCAGCTTAGAAAAAAAGATACAAAATCCATGTGCTTTGTGCCTGCGCTGCCAAAAATTACTTTGGCTGAGATGATGCAATTCTACAAAAACATTTGTTAACATAATGTTATTTATTTTCTTGTTTTGCTTAACTGCAATGTTTACTTTGTACCTGTGTATGACTACACCTTTATTATATTCAAGAGCATGATTTCAAAGAAACACAAGTTTGCGCAAGAAATATTTAGTCTATCAGTCTGAAACACTCAACACGTCATTCCCAAGGCAACACCATGCAAAAAGCCAATTTTCTCATTTCTTCTATGACCTGAAGTTGTAAGGAGAGACAAGAAATTTACCCGATTCCTGGAGATAGCGATACACCAAGAAATTCACTTCGTCACTGGTTATGCTCATCTTAGCCCAACCTCAATATGATGAGGTTTACGAGAAGTGTGATCCACGCTCTGTGGAAAGAAAAGAACAGGGTTTGTTTTATCTTGATTTACTATGAAATTTGTTATTTGTTAAGTTATTTAAAGATCTCATATAGTTATTAGAGCTGCTATATCCTAGTGTGAGGCACAAGTTAAATATTGTGAATCAAGTACTCAAGCTGTACTGTTCCTTTTAGGGTACATAATTAAAGAGCAGTATTTAACATATATGAGAGAGTGAGAGGGAGCATTTTCAATCTTGGAAGCCTTTGCAAATGTTAACTCTTTTACTTCTGTGGCTTTACTACAGGCTTTTATGACACCCATTTTTTACTGTGTAAGCATTTTCTATGCAGAACTGTTGGCACTTACAATCATGTATAACACATCGAATCATAACTTTTTTGCAGCCCCAAATTTGTAATCTGATTTTCTGTCCAGAGTTCCTCCACTGAACAGATCATTTCCTTACTAAATCCTGCTATGCAGTGAACTTAAAAAGTTCCCCTAAAATAGAAACAAATCTAAATTCAAGATGAGATTAGAAAGTTTACAAGGCGGGAGGGGGAAGAGAAAAAAAGAGAAAGAATGCCATATACCTTGTGCCAACAAGGAATACAAATATCCTGGCATTATATAAAGTTACAGTGTCTCTGCTGATTAATGGTGAGCAAGAATTAAACTTCAATTATTCACTTCAGGATTCGTAACCTTTAGGATGACAGTTTTACATTACTATTTTGGGACCATACTCTGATAATAAAAACATTCGTTATAGATGATAAATTTGTTTTGAACATTTTCCATTAAATCCGGATGATTCATTTCTGTTTGGGAATCCGACTTAAGTAGTTTGGTTTTAAAAGCCGTAAGTACTTCTCAGACATAAACTTTGCAACTTTGTCAGCCACACCATAGCTGTAACTAATCATGTAAAGATCTGGACGCAGAAGCACACACTGCGCTCCCCTTGCATATGACAAATGAAAGACCCGTAGGCGTGTGCCGTTTGTTTCAATTTCCCGTATGTCTCCTCTTGGCAAGCGGAAAGGTCTTTGTTCATCGAAAACCTCTTCAGTAATTTCTGTTGCCTAAAGTAGCACCTGCTACTGCAGGCAATGCTGAACAACTACAAGTTTCCCCTGCTGATGATTTAAACCAGCAGGTCACTCATGACTGTAACAGATGTCTCTGCATATTTATGTAAATGGAGGTCTTTCGAACCCCGGTAAGCCTCTTATTCTCCTGGGCTGCTATATTTCATCAATGGCATGGATGCTGGTTTTCCATAAGAAACCATGGCTTGCTAATTTGGGAGACATCTTCCTCAAGTATTCTAGTCTTTATTATAACAGTTTGTACTTCACAAAGAACGGGAAGAAACAAATTACTGAAAATAGTGCAATCTTGGTGAGAAAAATATCATCTACTTGGGAAAGGATGATCATTTTCTGCTAAGATTCTGGCAGAGGGCAACGTTAGCTGTATCCAGCATCCAGTCCTGTCACATATGCCATGTATCGCCCTGGGAAGCCATTCAGTCACTTTTGCCCTCAGCCCCTCGTCTGTAAAATGGGCTCAAATATCTCTGCCATGGATCAGGAGAATGGAAGCACTGGTAGCTGTGAGGGCTTTAGTTACCAGGGCTAGCAACTGCAGGCAGTGAAAGCACTACTTTCAGTCGAACTTTATACATACTTCTTCTGGATAAACAGACTTGCTTCTGAATAATTAATAAATCCCTGTGCTTCTTTTTGCATAATCATCACCATACAATGAAGAACAACACAGACATTCACGGCAACAGTTAAGGCCATTTTCATCCCTGAGTACTTAAAATACATCTGTATTGCTGCTGGGCCATGATAACAATAAATCAAGAAACTTTGATAGCTGTAGGTTTACAAAAACCCCGACGTAACACTTTTAAAAGCATTTTTAAAGTAGCAGTTTCAGAACTTGGTGGTAGGAAAGTTGGTAAAGATGAAACCTCTTACAAAAATTCAGTTTCAGCAATGACGTACTTTGTGGTAAACTGAACTTTATTAAAAAAAAAATCCATCAAGAAACTAACAAACGTTGTTTCTGGATGCATCCTGCTAATTTAAGACATTGACAGGGAATTTCCCACATACAGACAGTTGCTTTGGGAAAGGGAACAGAAAGGAGGGGTGCTGGTTTTTGTTTGTTTTTCTAAAGACGACTTTTCTTTCATGAATTAAAACCGGAGAAAATCAGCCTGACTGCAAAATAAATCGTCTGACAGCCTCAGAAAAACCTCCACAGCAGCTACCTTTGTATTAGAATCCTGAGCACACTGAGTAGCTGGATCTACAATGCATTTTCCCTGAAATCAGTCAACAGGAATTACTTTGACATATGCATCTGATCATATCTTCATACGCATTGTTACAAAGCCACAAATAACCAGATGATCACGCTCATCCATTTAAGGTTTCTTCTCCCCACAAATGTCAGCGCAGCATTAAGATACACAACCGTAAAGCTTTTACCCGTCCAAAGCGATACACAGATCTTGGCACTGACCCAGAGAAATCTATTCATTAGAAATTTGGCTGAGCAATGAAAGGCCATACTCAATTTCATTAACGCTCATTTTGATTTCCTTCTTCTCCACGGATAAACACCCCAAATAAAAGAGGCTACAGAAGACATGGTGAGGGGGAGAGGAATACACTCATCTTTTGTGCATCTCCAAGTCTGACTCATAAGATACAACCAACAAGCCTCCCCATCAATACAGTTATTTGTAATGTAGAAATACAAACTTCTGTAGAAAATTGCAAAAACCTTTAGTTATCATTGTGATAGATTTATTTCTGTTAATTGATGGTCTCCTTTTGTTACTGAAGACTGATATTACCCAGATTAACAGTTTTTTAAAAGAAATATATTACAGCTTATAAAAATCCTGATATACCTTTGGAGCCATTTCATATTTAAATCAGCAATATCATCTTAATTCTTCACAATGTCAAGAAGATTTACAAAAAGCATTCAAACATCTGTCTGAACTTTCTTTACTTGAAACACTTCTCCCGCACCCAATTACACATAATGGAAAGTTCTCTTTACTTCAATCTCACCTTAAGAATTTGGGTTGTGATCCTGCAGATATTTGACAGTGTCCAAACACGTGAGCTGAGCCCATTATGACATCCCAAAGTATAACGGATCCCCAAAATTCATACCTTATTTATGGATGGGTTGTCAAGGGCATGCAAAATGAAATTTAATGCTTCTTTCAAATAAATACTCAACTCTTAGTTCTGCATAGGATAGGCTTGCAGGAATGCTTGCCATACAGAGGTAGAAAACTTGGTTATTAGCTCAGATACAATCCCATAGTGCACCTAGGGCTGCTGGGCTTCTGCTGAACTAAGTGGGTTCAGCTGCAGTTGAGCAGCTCCAGCGAAGCCAACTCTGCGGCACACTCCCCTGAGCTCTGCGCAATCAGGGCAGCTTATTTCCTCTAGCACACCACCACACCTGATTTGGCTCTTGTGTGCTGACATACTACTATTCTCAAATTAAACCTTCCTGGAGCACTAGGAATCTTGCTAATGGGGCATGCAAGTGGCTCTGGAGAAGGCAGCATCACACAGCGCTAGCCAGGTCAAGTAATAGTTTATTTATATCCCATCACCTTACTCAAGGATTGCTTTCCTTTGTCCATTATATGGTAGCATTGTTGCCATAGGTGAGATTTGGCTGAAGAATCAAGGGAAAATAACTTCTTCAACTTTGAAATAGCATCTAAAGACACAAATCTTCTGCCCTTTTTCTAAACGACGTTCACAGGGTCCCCCAGTGTCGTGCCCTGCGCTCCAAGCTAAGCCTAGGGCAGGGGACAGCCAAAGCTATTTCAGGAAAGGCATTTACATTTGCTACTTGAAGCAGCACTGCCATCCACAGGGACTGGGAGTTGCCAGTCAATCTTCCCCTCCGGAAGAAATAGGTCAGACATTTAGGGAAAACACCTAAACTAAAACTTAAACCTGAAATTTAAATAGGAAGATGGGCACTTCCCATTTCTGCATTCAGCCTGGTCAACAGAAGTTCATCAGGCAGGCAGTCTGGCCATCGTCTTGTCCTCTAAAGAAACCTGTAAGCTTAGGTGTGCTTTAACTGAGTGCTGAGCAGTCATCCCCACAGATTTTTTACTTATCTCCTGGAGGGGTTGCACAATTTATCTACCTCTTTGACAAGGCTGGTCTGAAATGCCTTTTTCCAAGCAATGTTTTAATGAAAGCAGCATTGCCATCAAAATTATGGGGGGTGAAGAGAAATCGTGTATTTGCTTTGGGGGAAAAAAAAAAGGGGAGGCAAAACCGAGAGGTTTCATGAAAATGAAAACATTCCAGTAAGTTCAACTATTTAATGTCAAATTGATGCCCTGCTGCCTGGGAACTGGAGGTTATTTACTTGTGATCCCATTTTCTTGTGCAAGATGGCTCCATGCATCAAGACGTGTCTCTCAGGACCCTCTGCAGACTTCCCATCTCAGAGAAGAGAATGTGAACATGAGAACTAAAATAGACTCCAGGAAGGCACCATGACAGCACAGCCAAATCAATGTGTTACTGTTTTGCATATGCTCTGTAGTTTAACGAAAAACAACATCTCCCAAAGCCAGAAGCCACTTCTCACAAAACGAGTCACTCAGGCAATTTCAGATTTTTCTGTTGAAAAATGCCTTCATCAGTAAATTTCAATGAGCCCTACGCATCTGTATTTCCAGGATGTGCCTTACCATAGAGCCAGAACAGAGTCAGCAGCCAGCAGCTCTTCTCAAAGCCTAAGGACCTCCACTTGGCCCACACCACTGCATTCTTGTGCCTTGGCTTTTATCACAGCTGCCTCTTTTTGAGGAAGAATTCCAGTATGCTTCTTTCCTGAAATGCCAAACCTGAACTTCTGAAAAGAGCACACTTGGCTCCCCCTCCTCTCACAGCCTTTCCTGCCATTTCTTGAAGCTACAGAGGGAAGCATGTTTCTTTAAAAGCATCCCGACAAGGAAATGAGACACTGCATTCCTGCTGATTAGAAGGCAAGGAGCATGCAGGATGGTTCTTTCCAAACTCCACCTATGCCAAAGAACCACGAAAATAACAGCGAGCCCTGTTCAAAATGCAGCTTCTGCATGCATGACTTGCAGACTACTTCTTGTAAGCTTGACTTTGACACCTTGCTTTAAAAAAAATGAACTTGTATTATAAACAGTTGCTCCTTTTAGATATCATGAACTTAAAGCCAAGCAAGATGCGCTCACAGTAAGACCTGCACCATATCTCCCCGGCCTTTCTTAATGAGGAGGAAAACAGTTACCTATCCTCATTCTGCAAATGATCACCATAGGTTATCCAAACTATTTAATCACAAAAAAGAGGGAACTCAAACCTCTCAGAGGTATTGCCCTAGGGCCTTTACAGATGCTCACAAATACCTTTGCATCCCTTACACTGTTGATATTTTGAGATTTTCTTCACAAGCCCAGTAACAATTTTGTTGTTTGGGGAAAGACAAAAGCTGCAATTCTGCAGAACAGGGTAATCTCCTTCAAGAATGATTACTGCACTGTACAGCATGTGCTGTCTCACTTAAGAGATCTGTCACTGATGTTTATAGCAGCTCAGTAAGGACAGGGACCTCCAACAAAAAAAAAGGCAATAGGCTTGTCAGAAAACCTGCACTGCCAAATGTTAAAGCTGGCGCTTCTTTTGGTTTTGTTTTTAAGTCTATTTATTTACGCTGACCTTCTGCTGATTTTTAAATAGGCCACACTCAACCAAAACAAACCCAGGGAGCTCCAGCTAATCTCCTTCTCACTGCTGCCTGTAAGACCACACTGACGGAAACAAGTAACAACTGTATTTGAGAGATTCAGGAAAAATGGCATGGATAGAAAGAGTCTAGCTTGGATCCTGACATATTAGGGTATCTCATAAAATTAATCTGTGAACTCAACCATATCAGCACTCAAAATCTGGTGCCAATCAAAGAAAGAGGAGGTGGAAGGAATGACAACTATAGACATGTGGCAGTGATCAATGAATCTGCAATTCTGTCTTGAAGAGGTCACTCTTGGTGAAACAAATGCTGGGTGGGCAAAACTGACAAAAATGGGCTTTCATCTTAAGTAAAATAAAAATGTTATTCAGGGAGAAGGTTGGTTTACTGTGCAATACCTATAAAGATGTGCTTTTGCAGAGATGTACCTCTTCTTTAAAAAAGCATAACTGTATTTATCCTTTTCAAAATCTGCAATAAATTATCAAAATGGTTGTCCTGTCCTGTAAAAAATGTTAAAACAAAATCAGACGTCGTCCAGTAAAATATCAGAACATTAAAAAAAAAAAAAAAATCAAACCAAGCACAAAAATATTAATAAAAATAACTTGGTCAGCTAAACACTTTGGCAGACAGAAAATTTTATTTCTGCATGAATACCACTTTTCTTTAAATAATAAATTACATTTCAAACTGAAGTGCCATTTGGAACCAAAGCAACATCTATTTATTAAAAAAAGAAAAAAAAAGGGGGGCAACAAGAGATATTCCAGCAATTTGTAAGCACTATTCAAACATTTTTCAATTAATCAACAGTTTCCACCACAGAATAACTAATTGTCAGCAAAAGACAAGCCTTTCATCACCAAATTCCCAGCAAACTCTATTTCCCCTATCAAAAGATGCAGAAGCTTGCATCAACTCTTTCATACTCACAATCTCCTAGCTTGATCAAGTTATTTTTCAGTTCTTAGCTGGTTTACTTAATTACATCAGCCTCCAGCATTTCAGTTATAAGAGTTCAAGTGAATCTTTTCCAATTCCCTTTGCTGCAGAGTTAAATGGGTTTTTCTGTATTGATCTTTCCTTTTTGGCACTTTGCTAAGGGGAAAAAAAAAAGCAAACAAAACCAACCACTCTTCTTAATTAGTGCAATTGTGTTATACCTCTTTCACAGCTTAGTTCTAAGAAGAGGCAACTTCCAATCTTTTATATATATTTTTTTTTTTACTAAACAAAAATATCGTTTACACTATTTTTGTATGGAAAGCTCTGGGAAGCCAAAAATAAGACTTATGGGAGAGTAATGGTTGAGAGTATTCCTAGAGCTTGCAAATGAAATGAATGGTTTTAAAACAAAAAAAGAAAGGAATTACAGAGGCTTGAGAAATCAAAACACATTACTGGATTTATTTTGAGAATCAAGATACCTCATCACTCTTGGAATAAATGAAGTCAACTGGGAATGATGCCACTGAACAGAACCAGGATTTTCTTCCTTACATGCGCACAAAATAGCAATTAGGACAAACTGGGGGACAATGGTATGTGTCCACTCATTTCAAGCCAATTAGGCCAAAATACATGATTGTTTCATTGTGCAGTTCCTTGCCTGTGTGCACATGCATTTCCATGCACGTAATGCAATAACAAATGTGCTTTAAATCTTATGAGTAGCGCTACATGCTCACAAAAGTTAAGGAAGATTGCAACTTGAAAAAGATGGCACAATTGCCCTATTGATATTTGCTTTTCTTGAATTTTGGCAAGAGGAACAATGCATTAATACTATCTCAAATTTAACTTTTCGCTTGACATACCTGGATATCTAGTAAAACCTCAACAAAACCAAAAGGAGCAAACATCAGCACTTACGTTCTTCATCTGGGCTTCACATTCACAGACTGCTTTCACTGAGGTGAAAGGAATATGATGGAATGAGTTCCTACCAGAACTGGTTGCATGTTTAATTTTTTCTGTGCCACAGATGTGAGTAAAACAACACACCTGAACTTTCAGAATTAACACCCCCCAAGTACTTAGAATAAAGCACAGTTTCTGTTTCAGCTATTGACAATTTCTGTGACACCTCACAGTAAAGATCCACTAAAATTTCAATGTGAGGTATCTGAGTCCCAGGCTGGCCTGTAAGTATGGACACAAACGGACACCCAACTGTGATGAGACAGGCCATGGTCCAGTACAGAAACCATTTGCCTCTGAGGTGACACCATGCAGCTGAGACAGAAAAGAAGCTTTCAGACACCTCCACAAGGCCCCAGGCAACCTGCTGCATGGGCAGTAGGGGCTAGCAGTCGTGATGCCCATTTTAAATGAGGCAATGCCATAGCAAAGACCACAGGAGTGATGGGCCTAGAAGGATAAACAACCGACAGCCTGAAGGCCTTGCCCAAAAGACAATATCTGAACATGGTCATTTTGATTATTTCTGACTTTTATCTTGCAACCTTCTGGTTTAAAATGGTGCAACTCCAGTAGCAGAGACCAAAGTTCTGATTTTAACAAACACAACTGTGCACTTAACTAGGCCGCAGAATCAGGCTGTGTCTTGCCCTTTATTTCTGAAGAGCAAGGTAATGTTAAACATCCAGCTGCTGCTTTTACCATGTTCCTTACATAAACTGCTTCCTATACCACCCTGAGGGTAAATCTTCATTCACCCTATGGGTTGCAGTGGTATTAGTGCTCGCTACAGTGGTAGGTACCTCCAACTACTCAACAGGTTATGGAAAGGCATGTTGCCTAAGCACTGCAAGACCAGGCAGGTGATGTACAGTGATGTACGTGTTAAGGGTTTAGAGATCTTTTCACACCTGTAAACTTGGTCCCCTATTTTGCTCCTTTGTCCAAGAGCTGTCGGGCGCAGGAAATACTCTCCAGGCATGGGTCAGCAACATGACACCAGGTAGAAGGGCCTGTCTGTCCACATACCCATAGGCTTGTGTGTTACTTGTCTCCCAGAAGACCCAGATATCCAGTAAAACCTCCTTTTCAGTTCAGCGTACATAAGAATTTAATGCTATTTTAGTTCAGAAAGACTAAACGTGAAAGCCATTCTGGTGCTACTGTCTCACAACAACACCTGTAACTTGTGTGGCAAAACCTACCCTTGGCCTTAGAAAGCTCTATTTAGAAGATGATAAAAAACAACAGGAGTCTATGCTGGGCTAACAAACCTGTATTTTCTTCCTGTGCAGGCTGGCTCCATGAGGCTGCAGGGCTCTGGAAGCGGTGGACAGGAGAAGCACCAGCACTGTTGATCACATGTGGGGAGAGGACAGGCTCATCCCTGATCCTCAACAAGCTGAAGCCACTTGGCTTCCCAGTGAGAGAGGCATGCTAAGGATCTGTGAAGGTCTACAGACCAGCCGGGAGCTGCAGCAACCTGGCTAGCTCACTTGCGGATGGCCTCAGGCAAAGGGAATGCACAGCAATGTCATTAAAGGGGTGGGTTTTTATTAGTTGCTGCTAATAAGTTTAGCAGATGTCACTGGGAACAGTTTGATATTATTTTTCCATCACTTGTAGCTTTTTTTTTTTCCTTATTTTTCCCCTCAGAGCGAGCAAAGGCAGTAGATCTTACCACATAATTCAACCTTAACTTGTTTTCCCTGGAGTACTGTTAGAAGTTTAGTGGGGATTTTCTTTATTATTATTGCACAAAGGAAAAAAGTATTTTCCCCATTGAGTATATTCCCCCATGAGCATTAATGAGGAAAAATATATTTTTCCGACTCACAACACGGAAAATTTCACCCTCCAAACAAGTACTTTGCAAATTTTAGAATATGTGAAAATAAAGAATTATAATGGAAACTATTTAAAACTTTTATTATGGCAGATCCTAATATAAACTATTTATAAAGATATTAACTATGGCTATAAATACTTTATGTTTTCTCTTGAATAATCCTAAGAGAATGTTAAATGCCGTAAGGACAAAGATTATATAGGACAGCACAACAGAACAACAGGAAAAGAAATACACGAATTCAGGATATTTCACCACTGTGTATTTCTGTTTCTACCTTCAACATTTAACTCCTGTTGGAAATCTGTTATGTCTTTTTTTTTTCCCCAGCCACAAGCTTCACTGGGTTTGCTCCTGGTTTATATTGGTTTGTGCTCTGGAGAAGGGTCACTAAATGCCTGCATTTTTATGGAAAGTGTGATACCACTTTCCTTGCTGGAAGGTGGAAGAGGAAGGAAGAAGAATGGAGAGACATAATTTGCTTTCCAAGGATGCCTGCAGAAACCTCAAAGCAACCACTGAAGCAAAATCTTATTCCTAAGTCACTTTTCTGCACTCACATTGCTAAATATTTCATAGAGAAACTTCCATAAAGAATCAATACAAAGAATGAAGACTGAGAGAAATCTCCATCTTATGAAAACCACCTCAAGCATCAAATTCAGACAGTTTATTTCTTTTAACCTTTCCTCTGCACGCTCTATATCCAGATTGCAAATAGCGAAGAAAAAATCACAGCATAGCCAGTACAATCCAAGTTGTACAACACCATCACACATATTACCTGCCTTTTCATCCATTCTCCTTCTTTTGCACGCTGTAATTGGCCATCAGGGGTGAAGCAGTCTCTCTGTCATTTAAAGTTTTCCTGGCTTTCTCACTGGTAAGAGGAATGGAATAGTTCGTGCTTCTCATTAGCTGGGGAGTGTTTGACCATTTTCACAAACACATGACCTGCCATGTGTGGGGGTATCATATGTAAAAAAGATTTTCTCACTCCCAATCTTCTATCGCCTTTTGGTACATTTCAAGACAGCATTTTGATGCTTCCTCCAGCCTAGGGATAGCACTTTGAAAGGTTTGTGTATTCACATAGTATTTTAAGAGTGACTTGCCACTCATCCCTAGGTTGTGGGTTATTTTTCTTTTCCATTTGTAGATGGGTGAAGAATGCACAAGACAGAAAGATCAAAAATCATATTTCTGGCAGCAGCCATGAAGTCCTACACAGCCCTAAAAAAACAGCAAAGTCTATAGATTAAAAGGCAACACTAAGAGGAAAGCTTTTTAACCTACTTTTTTAAAAAGCTAAACAGCCTAGAGACCAAGATGAACTCAAAAATCCTTGGGGAGTCAGAGACAGACATGACATAATCTAAGTTTTTCATTAAAAAAAAATCAGCTGAATACTTCTTAGGAAGGATTTTAATATATTATGACACAGCTATTAGTTAGCTCAGATTACATTAAAAAGGCACTCCTTTGCTTCAAAAAAAAAAAAGTCCAGATATGGAGAACTGAAACTTTAAATCCATACATACAGAGTTTGGAAAGCTTTTGAAGGTTTTAATCCCTAGACAAGAGTTTTTGTTAGAGAATAAAAAGATTCTAAATGTTGACCTTCCCCCCAAGAGGGACTCCAGGGAAGACAGAGGTGATCAGAGGGGTTGAAATAGATGCCAACCATATGTTTGCTATTACAAAAATATTATAAAAGGCACTGAACATTGGGATTTTGGGTGCCTAAAGGCCTGAGAGTCACAGGCAGGACGGGACCTTAGAAGGTCTCTAGTCCACCCTCCTACCCAAAGCAGAGCCAGCTCTGGGGTCAGACCAGGCTGTCCAGGGCTTAGGCCAGTCAGGGCTTCAGACCCTCCAGGGACAAAGTCGGCACAGCCTCCCAGGCTGACCTGCTCCACTGCCTCACTCTCCACGGGAACACATAGGAAAAAGTTTCTTCATAACCCTTTACAACTTGCAGGTCTTGTCTCGCTCCCTCCCGCCCTGCACCGCTCTGAGGAGCCCAACTCTGTCTCCTCAGTGATCCCTTGAAGGTGCAGGGGGCCTGCTTGGTACAACTGAAGCCATCCCTTTTCCAGGCTGCGATTTCCCAGATTGGAACAGTGTCCCTCATCATCCTCTTTACTAACTTTATTTGGAAAAATAATTTTTATTTGGAAAATAAAACATGCAAGAAGGTAGATGAGGTAACTCTCCACACTGACATGCCTACTGGATCTTCTAAGGATACTACAACCAAGTGAGGATTTAGTCATTCAGCTCCTGGAACATAATTCTCAAAGGCTAGTTAGTGATGAAAATCCCTCTACAAGGAATAGGGAAAGTTACATAGCTGTTTCAGAGATTCATGTGTTTTTATGTAGCTATGGATTAGACAGTTGTCTGAGACTGGGATTCATTGCTTAAAATTTCCCCTCCAAATCTAGGCTCCAATTTGTATTTCTGGCTGTAGAGAACTGACTCAGTATTTTTACTTGGAGAAGGAAAAAAACCCAACAAACCCAACCCATAACAAAACAACCCCAAACCAAACAAATCACACACGGAAAACCCAACCCAAAAAACAGGAGAAAGGTGGTAGGGGAAGTTGTAGAGATTTAAGAGGCTGAAGATTAAAGTATTCACTTAAGAATCAGCAGGTTCAAACTTACATTTCCTAGCTCTCAGAAGAACACACTTCACACCTTGGCTGCAGGCTGCTGAAGTGAAAACTGTAGAGCAAAGAATGTGAGACTCACAAGCCAGAAGGATGGTGAAAGAACAAGAGATCTGTAACTCCTCTTAATGATTCCTTGCTTACTGCAGGTAACTTGCAGCTGAATCATGAACGATAAACTTCTCAATTTTTTCAGTATCAGTGAAAAATATGCATAGTAAATATGAGCATTAGTGTATTTTTTACTCAAAGATGATGTTTCATTATTTTTTCACTCTTCACCACTATTTTTTACATAAGTTTTTAATTTCCTTATCAAGAGAAAAAATTTGGTCTCTTCTTATTTCTACGGAAAAGAGACTTTGTAGCATTATGCAAGGAGCAGACATCAATACCTATATTTAAGTAAGACACATCCTAAGTCTGTATTCATTGCTTATAATTTGACTCCATTTCAACTATTTGGACTGTGAAGGTCCACTGTGAACGTTTCCCTCAGGCATTTTTTTTCTGGAAGGTCTAAGCAAAAAAAGTTCAGTCATTTCAGAGTGAAGGCAGGGAAAACCCAGCTTTACCGATATTTATACAGCTGTCTCAGCAAGAATCTCTAGTGCTTCCACACTTCAGAACAGGGACTTGACATTTGGCAGAGAGGCTGTTCTCATGGCAAAGTGCCTTTTCCATCACGGTGAAAATCTACACAAATTGGACTAAAATAAAACCTCCTGAAAATATTGCTTGTATCCGCCCTGCACAGGTTTGTTAGAGGCCTGCAACTGAATTCTCAAAACATTTTCCTTGCATTAACTTTGCTTCCTTCTAAGGTGACAGGAACACAGAATCTTTTTACACATGGAAAGCTAACACATGCTGATGCACAAGAAAGGGTGACAGGGACTGGAAAAAGAGAAAGGCATCATGGCTATAGGCTGATGGACCATGGGGTAATCTCAGGTGTCTCATCTCTCTCCAGACACCAGACAACACTCTTTCTTCCCAACAAGTATTTGAGGGGAAAAATTATTATAGCCAAAATATAACACAGATTTGGAAATTTCTCTGCTGTCCTTATCCTAATTTTTACCAGTAGTTTATTCCAGCATATTTAGACTGGGCAATCTTTAATGCCTTGTAGCTGTATTTACTAACATCTTACTTTTTTTATGAGTTAAGGATTTCCCTCCTAAGCATGCAATTATGACACATAACTAGTTTAGGGGGAAAAAAAAAAAAAGTTAAAACTTTGGTTTTTTTTTGTTTGGTTTTTGTTTGTTTGTTTGTTTTTCCCCCAACATAAACTAATATTTTTTTTTTCTTCTCCCATTTGTGTTTTTTTTCCTCAGTTAAGAACAGGCTTAAATAGCTATTCACTTATAAGCACCTGTATTTTACTGTGGTCAGATTTAATCTGAAAATTGCACTAGATTTTAGCTGTTAAACTGCAAATATTTAGTCAACTCCTTCAAACATCAGAAATGCACACAAACATACACTGTTCAGTGCATGCTCATTCTCAGGGACTGGATTCAAAGACAGAAAAGCAATACAACTTCTTGTCAGTGCCACTTCTAAAATGCTGGGGTTTAAGGAGGAACATTTTTAAGGCTTTTCAGGTGCCACTGAGCAATATTTTGGTACTAGAAACTAGACAAAAGGCAATCAAATAAAATGCATCAGTGAAAAGCCAACACTTATATTTTTATTCAGTGCCAATTTGTACAGAGCTGATCTGGAGCTTGAGAAAAGGGATATTCTAAACCCTACTGTCTGCAAAGGAAGCAAAGACGCACTCACGAGGCTTTCGCAATGCAAAAAAAGAAAAAAAAAAGTAAAAAAAAAAATTCCTTTCTCTCCTTTATTAATAATTTAATCTGATGCTTAAGAATGCTCATAACCTGCCAGGTCCAAAAGGGTTTTTATCCCCACCAAACACAATGATGCAGATGATCCTCCCTATCAAATATGCTATGAAAAAAATGCTAGAGAGAAGGTTTTACCAATTCTACATTTCATTCTAATACATCACTGTTACCTGGTATGGTAATAGCTTTTGTTCTCTTTAAGGAAAAAAAAAAATACTACCAAGGATATTTTGTAAAGAAATTTTACTTTTTAGCTGCTGATGCTTTAAATCCAGACCTATGTGCAAGGCTTCTAGAATTACTAAAAATTGAATATAGTATGTAAGACAATGTAGTCACTAAAATGCAATGGCGATCTATTTATGTTAAATGAGCCACTTAACATTGTTTACTTCACGTGAGCTAACCAGTAAGAGGGTAACAGGATGCCTGGTCTGTTTTTAACAGCTTCCTTATTTTATGACCTGACATGTGCACACCTATACTGCACCTATCATACACCCAGATCAAGGAACTTAACACTTTTTTTTAGGGGGGGTAATAATTTAGGCCCACCTCACTGACAAAGAAAACCAGTTATTATTAATAATACCTGCATTCCTTTTGGAGGGATTACAATATAAAAAGCAGGAAAATAAATAAAAACACAATACAGGGTGTTTTTATACAACCAATAATGATAGCAATAGTCTAAGAAAAGCATAGTTTATGCATACAGAAATGCCAATTCTCACATAAAGAGATGGATATCCTACCTCAGGAGTTAACAGTGTCGCCATTAATGACTTTTTATTGCTCTGTGTTTTCAAAGTGCTCTTAAAACACTATCAATACATCTTAGATGTTTCTGTGGAGGTTTTGGTGTTACACAGAGCTTCTCAAGCTCTCAAGAGATGTCAACAAGGGTTTAACCGTTATGGTCCTAAGTCACCACATCCATTCTATTCCAAAGTGATGGACCACAGCGCATCTGTGACAGACATAAAGCACACGCTCTGCAAATTCACCTCTCTAACCTCTCTGATCATTTCAACTGTTAGCAACAAGCACAAAATAATTTCTATTGTTTCTCCAAAAGCAAAGCTAATCTCAGCCTTTTTAGTTCCACCTTAAGTTCTATCATAACCTACCAATAATGTTACTATGTACAAATGGCTCTTAAGAGATTTTGAGTAATCCTTCTGCACAATGTATTAAACAAAGATCAGAAACATCACCCATGTGCCAGCTGCTCATTTCCCCCCAGACCTGCTTTAACCTCGCTTTCTGCCCCTACTGATTCTGTCTGCCATTACAGCAGCAGCAACCAGGAGACCTGCAGCCATCCTCACCACTAAACTTCCACAAAGCACCTCTTAGTTAGTGCAGGGGGTGGCTGACATGCTCTGGGTGAAGGTTCTAGTGCTAGATCATCTCCACATGACTGATCTCTCACCTGAGTTACATACTTTGACTATAAAAATCAAGGAGAGGTGGAGGAAAGAGAAGCCTGGGGACAAGAAGTCAAATAAATTTCAAATAGTGTGGTAGAAGTAAATAATGAATACATCACTGACTTAAAAATAATTCTAATGACTCAAAATAGCCCTGTGAATGCACACACAGTGTTGTAACTTCATCACTAAATATGGTCCAGTTTGTTATATTATTAAATTTGTAGAATATTCTGTAAGACATATAAAGCCACTAAGATGTAATGGATATCTATTAATATTAAATGAAACCCTTAAAATTATTTTACTTCATGTGAGCTATGAAACGAGAGAATAATAGCAAGTCTCAGTACATCAACTCTTCCAATCATTTTTCCAAATAAATACTCTGTTGTAGCAGCTTTGTTTTTAAATTGGGGCCATTGGTTTACCTAAAGTGAAATGTACAACTTCCATTTAAATTTTTTATAAGGTTCCTTTTTGCTTATAAGGACACTTTAATTTAAATTTTGTGCTCGCGTGAAGTAATTCAAGGAATGCCATCCAGAGGGACCTTGACACGCTTTTGAGGTGGGCTGATGCCAACCTGATGAAGTTTAACCATGCTAAATGCAAAGTCCTCCACCTGGGTCGGAGCAATGCCAGGCACAGCTACAGGTTGGGCGGGGAGGAGATTCAGAGCAGCCCTGCGGAGAAGGACTTGGGGGTGTGGGTTGATGAAAAAATGAACATGAGCCGGCAGGGTGCGCTTGCAGCCCAGAAGGCCAACCATATCCTGGGCTGCATCAAAAGGAGTGTGACCAGCAGGTCGAGGGAGGTGATCCTGCCCCTTTACTCTGCCCTCGTGAGACCTCACTTGGAGTATTGTGTGCAGTTCTGGTGTCCTCAACATAAAAAGGACATGGAACTGTTAGAACAAGTGCAGAGGAGGGCCACGAGGATGATCAGGGGACTGGAGCACCTCTCGTATGAAGATAGGCTGAGAAAATTGGGGCTGTTCAGCCTGGAGAAGAGAAGGCTGCGTGGAGACCTCATAGCAGCCTTCCAATACCTGAAGGGGGCCTATCGGGATGCTGGGGAGGGACTCTTCATTAGGGACTGTGGTGAGAGGACAAGGGGTAATGGGTTTAAACTTAAACAGGGGAGGTTTAGATTGGATCTGAGGAAGAAATTCTTTACTGAGAGGGTGGTGGGGCCCTGGAATGGGTTGCCCAGGGAGGTTGTGAATGCTTCATCCCTGGCGGCGTTCAAGGTGGGGTTGGACATAGCCTTGGATGGCATGGTTTAGTGGGAGGTGTCCCTGCCCATGGCGGGGGGGTTGGAACTCGATGATCTTGAGGTCCTTTCCAACCCTTACTATTCTATGATTCTATGATTCTATGTTGCTAGAATGCCTATGAGGTGAAGCTGAAGAGGTAAACCATTTACTTACACTTGATGCGTACAGTCACTAATCCATAGGACATGGAACCATATAACACACATTACCACAGAAGTGTAGCACCTCATGAAGTCACCTTAAATAGGTGACTGTTAAAATTTAAAGTTGCAAAGGCTACTAACTGATAGGGCCTCTCCTGCCACCAGTTGCTGGATCAGTCACCTTTTCTTCTGCAAAGGCAAACCCATTCCCCAAGGTTCTCTCTGGGACCAGCCCCCTGAGCCACAGAAGAGGCATCATGAATTTTCACATGTGGCAAGGTCTGAGCAGAGTTTAAACTGTGGGGCTTAAATTCAGGGGACTGATGGCAAATTGCACAGTGAGAGAGCCGACAGAGTAGGATCGCATACATATATCTGTGGGCATATAAGAAAAGCTTCAAAGAAAGGGCAATGATGCACACACTGAAAAAAGAGGAGACTGCCAAGTTGCAGGAAGCAGCCCAGCGGAAGCTGTGGCAAGGTGAGGGTGCCAGCTCCATTCTTAGAGCAAATAAATGGTTTCCTATTTAATTTCTGCTGTTTAATTTTGCCCTATAATGGCATTTAGAAAACACCATTTACTTTGATTACAGGTGAGGCTATAAAACAGTAAAGCAGCACAACTGCTTCTGCCTCAAGTCAGCATTCCAAAGATTTCACAACTCTTGAAACACCCACAACACATTCCCTGGCTGAAATAACTTAATGGTGTTCAAAAAACCTGGAAAAAACCCCAAACTTAATTTCCCCCTTCCATCAAGATCACACCTGAAAAAAGACTTGCATTCAGCAAGTGGAATAAATGGGTCCAAACTGTCAGAATTGAGGCCTATAACTATACTTTTAATGTAAAATGCCGGTTTTGTCATGTCAAGAAATCATCCATATTCTTTACGTATAAGCAGGATACTCATTCATGCCACTTTCAGAAGTAAGGGATTACACACAGAAGAATGAAAAACTATACTGTAGGTAAATATTCCCAAGACAACATCCGAAATATTACTAATATTAGATGTGAATACACTACTCTGAAGGCTTTGTCTTCATTCAGATATAAGATCAAACTATTTGCACAAAGAAAGAACACAGTCTTGCACACTAAATAGTCTTGCATCTCTGGAAAAAAAGGAAAAAAGTTCCTCATGGTACTAAGTAAGCATCTTCTTCCACACTAAGTGCTCTTCTTCCACATTTGAAAGAAGTGAATCATTCCTCTTTATACTGTTATAATATCAAAAACCACACAGGAGACCAACATGCTGCATATACATCTCTAATCTTGTGTTAATTCAGAAATCGAACTCCCTCTAAGGTATGAATTCCCCAGCTGTTCCTATTTCCCATACATCAGCTTCAGTTTTCAACTGAATCTGGGGTAATGTAACCGGCTGACCAACTCAAGTGGCTGTGCTATTTTGTCTGGGATAAAGTTAATTTTCTTTGCAGTATCTAGAATCATGCTGTTTTGGATGTGCACTGGAAACAGTGTTGACAGCACAGGGATGTTTTCGTTATTGCTGAGCAGCGCTTACACAGAGCCAGGGCCTTTTCTGCTCCTCACCCCACCACACCCCACCCCACCAGTGAGCAGGCTGGGTGTGCGCAAGAAGTTGGGAGGGGACACAGCCGGGACAGCTGACCACAGCTGACCCAAGGGATATTCCATACCATATGATGTCATCCTCATATAAAGCCAGGGGAGGAAGGAAAAGGGGATGTGATGTCATTTATCTTCCCAAGTAACCAGTACGTATGATGAAGCCCTGCTTTCCTGGAGATGGCTGAACACCTGCCTGCCCATGGGAAGTAGAATGAATTCCTTGTTTTCCTTTGCTTGTATGCGTGGCTTTTGCTTTGCCTATTAAACTGCCCTTACCTCAATCTATGAGTTCTCACTTTCACCCTTCCAATTCTCCCACCCATCCCACAGAGGGTGGGGGGTGGTGTGTGTTTGTGTGTGTGAGTGAGCAGCTGGGTGGTGCTTAGTTGCCAGCTGGTGTTAAACCAGGACAATGGCAATGGCAGGGAACAGTTTACAGACAAAATTTGCTACTGCAGGCACGGGGGACATCACGGTGTGGACTTATTGAATCTCCAGTCTCAATCCGAGCTCAGCCATCAGTGTGAAAGATAACAGGAACATAGTTTTCACTGTATTAACATCGCACATCAGTTTCTTACCTATACACACCACTCTTCATCAGGTAATATAAGTAGAAGACAGAATAAGCCACTAAAGGACTCACACACTACTTAATAAAATTGTATCCAGGTCCTCCACACTAATATTTTCTATTGACTATAAAATGGCAGTTTTGAAATCACAAATGTATGGTGTTAATTAGATGTTCAGTGTTAAACTAGATCAGGGAGGTGGATTACAACTATCTTATAATGGTATCTCTTAGGCTTCCTGAAAGCATCTAAAGTAGTGCCTGAACTCCCTGATGTGGCTGGAGAACCTCAATAGGTTTATCTAGCATATCCATTAACAATAAAACTGGGAGACAGACTTGTCACAGGTTACAGTGTTCAGGTTAAGGACTTCAACAGAAGTCATTTAGGTATGACACCTCATTAAAACTGGGCTCAAAGCTGTTATAGTGTCACTTGTGACACAGAAATGCTTGTCACAAAACCAGTCATTATTATTTCTATTTTCTTCTCCTGCATGGAAAGGCTGCAATTGAGTTTCACTGCTTAGAGCTGTTTCTGTTGGTTCAGAATCATTCTCCCTAGACTCTGCTTTAAAAAAGAAAGCCAAGAACCTGGCCAATGTTTCCTAGATTTAAGTTGTACGTCCTGCACTCCTGTGGGTCAATTAAAAAAGATCGGTCTTGCCTTATTAACTATCTTCACACAGGACCATAGCAGAAACCATCTGAAAGATTGCTGAATAAAGCTGCCTGGCATGTGGCAGAATGTAGTAACTTGTACGACAAATTTGATATAACTTTATTTAAAAACTAAAAAAAAAATAAAAAAATAATAATAAAAAAAATCTTTAGATATGAAGATGATTACTATCACGCTCAATCTGTCTGAAAAAATGCCAAACCTAAAACCTTAAAACATTAAGAAGAATCTTAACATTTCCACTGCCTGCATGAACCACATCAGTTCACATGAGCATTCAGAAACCGTGTGGTCCAAAGTCTCCTTATGGATTTCGTTCCACGAGACAAAAGGCCATTCCCAAGGATGAAATAGAGGCTGGTTATTTCCCAACAAGCTTGACATTGTTTTGCCATTTCCTGAATAAGCGTATCAGTCCTTGGCCACCACACAAATCATCTAGTTAGGACAGACTATTTTTATATTTCCCAGATAGTCTTTATGTACTTTCATGCATGACATGAGCTTCACTGGATACAAGCACTCTGGTGACCTTGGTACATGTGAAACTGTTCTCGCCAAGCAAAGAAAAGTAGGAGCTATGTCTTGCACATGGGTACCTCTATTCACAATTATGTCATGTATTTCAACTAGCACTGTATTCTTTTATTTTCACAATGTACCTTGGCATTTGTCATTGGCAAGAATTCAGTGTGTGTCATAAAAAATATCCTATCTCCAGTTTTGGTTCGTTCTAGTTATCTGCTGCTTCCAAAGGGGAATGTGATAAGCTTTTAGGAGTCAGCTGGTACTTTTGATGCTAGCTTCATATTCTGACAGCAAACACAGAGCAATATTACCTATTTCTGAAATGATACTGGGGATACTACTGAGAGTTTGCATTGCTGAATAAACTCTTCCAAAAGACTCCCTTGAGGCTGTCTTCACACAGTCTTGGAAATAGTAAGAAAAAAAGTCCAGATTTAAATATTTTGACCTTGCCATTATTAAAACTACATGATTGAAACATAACAACCAGCTACCTCTGAGAAACCCAACAACTATGCCACAAATTACATCCCTTTCTGAGGATAACCAGTTATTCATATAGACTGTTGCTTTAACAAAGTGGGTAATTTACCACCTGCACAGCAATTCATGTAAATGGACATAAATGGTGTTACTCCATGCAATAAACCAACGATTTAGCTGCTTTCAGGATACTCACAGTCTCTGAAGGCTCTTTTCACACTGCTGAGACCCTAAAGCAAATGTAAGTGTAGTCTGGGAGACCACAGAGAAGGCAGAGCCCACCGTACACGAGTAAAGAGGACTGTTTACCTGCCCAAGAATATTAGTTTCAGGGGAAGAATCTGAAAAGTGTCCCTGGTGCTTCAACTGCCCTTTTGGCTCATTACTGCGTAGCTCCAGGCCATAACTGAAACCCAACTACATATCAACAAGGGGCATTGACACATGACAGAAAAGGCTTGCAGACTTGGGACTTGTAACTAAAACAGCTAACAACTTCTGTATGACAGCTATTCCTGGCACTTGCTAGACTGGTTTTCATATTCTGTTCCAGTTCTAGGCACTACGTCAACTTCAAACAACTTAACAAAAAGTTGTTGATTATGATGATGAATGACACGTTAGTTTCAAACAGGTTTATATATAGAAGATGAGAAACATTTTGTGGAGCTCCAAATACAATGAAAAAGTGACAGTATGCATACTGCCACAGGACACACAAGAGATAAAACATGCCTTCTCTCATTTGGAACTTCTTCATAATTTAATACAGTGTTATAGCAAAACTCACCAAAGAGCTTTGTTTTCCCTGTCCGTTAGGAACTCTAGGGAAAACTCTGCTCTGTGTGTCTGAAGTTCAAATTACACTTTCCAATATTAAACTCCTTGGCCTATACTTTGACAGAGAAATGACATTTTCCTTCCTTGTGTACAAAACTCTCTACAGTTTTAAAAGGAAGTCTGGTACTTGATACAGTCACACATTAATCTCTCTAACCTCAAAACTACGGAAAATAAATGGCCCTGAACAAGCTAAAAGAAGAAATGCCATTCTTGGTCAGCTGAATTGTGCCTGTAAAAATAGCAATAGACTGTTACTGGAACTGTAGACACATTTTCTTTGGTTGTCTTATCTACAGAAACCATGGCTATAGGTAGAATGAAGTTCCCAGTTATGCGCTCTAGGTGGAAGGAGACATGGATCTCCCTCCAGAACTGCAGCTGCCCTGCACTCAGGGCAAGGTACTGTGACAAGCCTTTAGACCATACTGGCAAGATATCAGCAGCCCAGGGCTCCTGGTGTCACCCCTCAGTTGGTAAGTCTGAGCGCTACATTAGATGGTACCTTCATATGAACAGCAGCAACTGATTAAAAAAAGGATAAAAATCAGGATGTCTGGCTCTATTGCAGATTTGTTTTGTGACCTTGACTTACACCTGAAAGGGTGCATTCTATCAGCTGCAGTCAGCAAGAGGTAAGGTGGCTTCGGTAGGTGAACAATGAAATGGAGGTATCATGACTCCTGCCATGGCGCTCTAGACTACTGCACTGGTCCTGCCACTAAAAATGTCTCTGCTCAAGTGTGAATATAGTGCAGAGGCAACAATGCAGGCGTAACTTGTACCCTACAATTAAAACAAAAAAAATGTGTGATAAAGTAAGAGACAGATGTAGATACTGAATTATTTTCAGAAAAATCCCTTTCTAAAAAGAATTTCACTACTGTTTTACAACCTCTCTTTAGCTATCAGCTGAAATAAGGTAGTTTGACCACCCTGACAAGTGAGTTGGATGGTAAATGGAGCTCACGGCAAATCCAGTGATTAATTACAAATTGTTAAAGTGTTTACATTAGCTTAAAAACATGTGTTAAAAAGATACATATTTGTTTTCACATCCTACACAATTCCCCTTGCTTTAAAAGCTCAGAACTATCCCAAAATTTAGTAACAGCCACCTGCATCCATAGAGAAAAACAGTATTATCCAGAGATAAAATTTTTGCTATGAAGTCCTATATTCTGTCTTGTATAAACCCTAAGCCATTTTTGTCAGAGAAAGAAAAATGTAGTACTGAAAATTACTACATTTATTTGGAACCACAAGATGCTTAGTGAAAAAAAAAAAACCAAAAAAAAAAAAAAAAAAACCAAACACAATTCGAACATTGAAATTAAGAGAAAATATTTTAAGTTTGCTCCATATTGTCCTAATGCAGTAGGTTTTACAATTCAAAATAACAAGAGAAACTAAGCAGTTCAGGCTGAAGACTGATTCCTAAAGATTACATTTGATTCCCAATTCCAGCTCTACAACCTTGGGAAATTCCACTTAACCTTTTTACTTACAGCCCACTGTAAAGCGCTTTGTAACACTTCACTCAGGATTCATCCATCTCACCAGGTGTTGTTGGTAATAAGCTGGACAAAAGTTAGAGGAAAAAGTGGAGCAAAACCCAAGATGATGATGCAAACCTTATAGAATCATAGAATAGTTAGGGTTGGAAAGGACCTTAAGATCATCGAGTTCCAACCCCCCCGCCATGGGCAGAGACACCTCACACTAAACCATGCCACCCAAGGCTATGTCCAACCCTGCCTCGAACATTGCCAGGGATGGAGCATGCCGCCACATAACTTCACTTTCAAAATTCCCTTCAAGGTACATCATTGTCACAATAATAAAGGAAAAATCCCACAACACTGACTTTGAATTCAAGGTTGATTGAATTCCATCACACTTCCAACCTTCCAGCTTCCTGTTAATTCAAATTATTAATTGGCAGATATCCAGAAGAAGCAGGGGAGGCAAAATCTAATTTGTGTCTGTACTTAGACAACTAAAAACTCCCTTTACAACTGATCATTTCCATATTTCCATCTTCCAGAAAAGCAAAATAAATAAAAGCAAAAGTGCTTCCTTAATGGAAGAGAATGAAGTGCTAAACATGTAACCAATTCTTCAGCAACTGCAGAAACACACATCCTTGTCTTTTTTACTCCCCTTGTTTTCATCACTGGTATTAGCAGTTATTTTTTAACCGCTGCACATACGTGGCAAGTCCCTCCGACAGGACATGCAAAGGCAAAGCCCCTTTCCAAAAGAACTTCCAGTTAAAGCTCTTGACTAAACTCACATGAGTTAAGTAAAGAATAAGACTTCATGGCTCTCAAGTGAGGCAGGGTCATGGCAGTACTTACAGAACCTCATCGCTTGCCCGTTTAAGGAAGGCACAGTTTACGAGAAAGAGGAGGAGGGATGCAAGGGTCTACATGTAAGTGCACAAAAGATGGATTTCTCTGCTTTCTTGGCTTGCTCTTTCTTACATCATCTAAACAACTATTTCTGTCTTTTATCATTTCTTTGTTATGCTTTCAGAATTTCCCTGTTTCCCCTCAGGGCTTGGGGTATTCAGAATGAAGGTTATCTTTACACTAGGGTGGCTGAAACTTTGCAGTTTTCTATTTCCAAGACACAGTTGACTAAACTTGGCAACATTTCCAGTATCTGCTGAAATCAACACCTGACTTCCTCTGTACCAAGCAGCATTAATTAGGTAACTGACATAAAAAAAAGAAAGACGATCACTGTCATCTGCCTTGTTTTGATACCAGTCACTTATTACTGCTACCATTAAAAGAGTGAATGGTTAAATCTGGAAATATTTGTAGCATAGAAATATGCATATAAATATGTATAAATATTTATATGTATAAATATTTATAAAAATATATGCAAAAAATCAAACTAGTTTGTGCCAGGTTATGTAGGCAGTAGAAGGGCTGGAGTTGAAAGTAGTACATAGAATCATTAAGGTCGAAAAAGACCTTTTAGATCATCAAGTCAAAGGATATAATAAATGTATTTATATGCCCTGCAATTGGGCCCTTACTGAAACCCTTATGAACACCTGATGGCTGAAGGCCCCAGGAGGCTACAGGCCACAGGAGTGGGAGCACTCCACCACGGGGAGCTCAGCCATGGTCAGGCCGATGCAATATGGCACCATGGCTCTCCAGCAAGGTTTTGCACTTCTTACTGTATGGCCTGAGAAGCATTTAAACAAATGGCATTACAGACTTCGGATTTTATGTTGCTTTTCATTATTACTCCTATAGTCAATGCAAATAAAACAGACTTTTGGAAAATGAAAGCCAACCTTGCAGATCTTCTCTTTTTTTTTTTTTTTCTTTGTGCATTACTGCTAATAAGAAGATGTCTCAAAGTGAAATTAGCTCAGATCTTTAGGGACCCCTTTTTGCAGTGTTGTTGCCGTAGATAGATATGTACAGCTGTACCTGAACAAAACTTATTCAACCATTTGACTGTTGCACAGGGAGGGCAAGCTACACATCAATACGGACTCTGGCTAATAGTCAAAAATGCAGTAAACACTCATTTGGTACCTACCATGTGCAACAGCACCAATTCTTGGTATTTGGCAAAGGTATCTGAAAGCTACAAGTTATTCTGTTACTTTCCAGAATCTGCATGGAAATTAGAAGGCATAATTTAGCCTTTAGCGTAATCAAATATCCTTTAAGGAGGTGACAGTTTATTTCAGTGGGTTCAACACTTATTTTGAACATTTTGAAAGATGGCGCACCATTAAGCACAGAACACAGAAACTCACTCTGTTGCTTCCCCCTCCCAAATCTTTGTGTTTGGAAATAACTTCAACAGTTCTGCCAGTGTCAAGAGCTAAATAATTTCAGTTGTTGTTTCAAATGACTTGTAAAGAAGATGCATCCTGTCATCCCTTCCCCAAGCCCTAGGGTTCTGCAAAATCCAGTCACATCTAAACTGCATGCAGTAAGTAACTACATCTTGGTTTTAAGTCTTGACCACATCTTTTTACCTCCATTTCAGCTTAGGTGGGCCTAATTTCAGTAGCAGTTTACTAATTAGACAGTAAAGCATTAAAAATGTCTGTAAAACCAATCAGGAATCAAGTCCCAGTGGCTACTTCGCCTTCAGTGGGATAACTTCCTTAGCTGCCAGATCACAGAATCACAGAATCACAGAATAGTAAGGGCTGGAAAGGACCTCAAGATCATCGAGTTCCAACCCCCCCGCCATGGGCAGGGACACCTCCCACTAAACCATGCCATCCAAGGCTATGTCCAACCCCACCTTGAACGCCGCCAGGGATGAAGCATTCACAACTTCCCTGGGCAACCCATTCCAGGGCCCCACCACCCTCACAGTAAAGAATTTCTTCCTCAGATCCAATCTAAACCTCCCCTGTTTAAGTTTAAACCCATTACCCCTTGTCCTCTCACCACAGTCCCTAATGAAGAGTCCCTCCCCAGCATCCTTGAAGCCAGCACAGACACAACCAACAGAATTCAAATTTGAGGATTACAGAGATCAAACGCTGTTGATGAGCAAACCCAAACTCGTAATTAGAGCTTTCATAAAATGCACAGGAAGTAAGAAGTTTGTAAGAATTCTATTGATGGACCAATTCCTTTTTGCTCAGGTTAGTTTACTTAACAATTACTGTACTGAGCAGGTGTAATACAAATGGGGGTGGGGAGAACATAACATTGAGTGGGTTTATTCCAATCTTGGACTGAAAAGCCTGTTAATTATGTGAGATTGCACACCATCCAGAAGGAAATCAGCATTGTTTTCAACTGTTAAATCGAAATTACTAGGGGAAAAAAATCTGTGCTTTTAAAGCAATGACCAAACAACTTTTTATGTATTGTCTATGATCCAGAAGAAAGAATATTAAGTTTTATGTGATATATCTGTTAAGAACTCTACAGGCTAATGAAAAGCTATTCCTCATTGTTTCTGCATTGTTCAAAACAAGAATGGCTAAATTAATAGAACTATTCAGATGAGAAGACACAGTATACAAGAAATTGTCATTAGTTTCAGGGGGTTTTATGCCCAGTCTTTAGACCCAGATAATACAAAACACAACAGTAGCAAAATGTGATCACAGATGCATTAATGTATCTGTTTTATCAGTTCATTCTAGTTTAAAGCAGTTTAAATGAGCTTTGATAATAAAAAGCAATGGGACCAGATCAAATGGTACAAGTGATTTGATTAGCTCCATGCTAAACATCATAGATAGATTTAATTTAGAACAGAGCGATCACGTCTGACTGTGGTAAACAGCTCAGCATCTGCTTTCCAAGGTAACACCTTCATAGGAGAGAGACTGAGATCTGCTGTCTTTGCTAAGCTTCTAACTACATCTCCCATTTCAAGCTTCTGGTATCTTCTCAAGATAATCAATTACAATAAGGAGAATGATGCAAGTTTCTAGAACAGTAAAAAATCACTGCCGTGAAAATGCTCTCTAAATCTACTGAAAGCATAATTAAAATTATATAAACAAGTCCTGGGGCTGAGGTTAGTGGTCAAGTAGAGCAACTAGGACCAAGCCACAGCAAAACCCATATACCTAAAAGATTTCATCAACACAACAACTCCAGGAGTAACAAACGTGACACCATACCAGAAATTTTATTTTCTCAATCCCTGTAGAAACAAGTACACTCCTAATTTGCTCTTTCAAAAGGACATACAGTTCTTCCACTGCATAGCAACAATGGTTTAAATCAATACAAATACAACCTCGTTTGTCTCCAATATATTTGTGTCAAAATTTTAGGAATGCAAAACCACTGCAGGCCTAAATGATGCAGACCATTACCTACCAATGCATTCTTAATGTTCTCCCTCCTGTGAAATCTTAAACCAACTTAAAAGAGTCAAGAGAAAAACATATGCAAAGAGGCTAAACTACAAAAATCTCCAGCAAAGTTAAGAGAGTCTTTACTCTCAGCACTGTATGCAAGGTGAGAGCAGATAACAATTACAGGATGGGTGATCACAGTAAGAAGAGCGAGCTCTGAGAGACATGGCATCATGAAAGCTTGGGAGAATGACTGAAATATGCACTACAAGAGAAATGGAGATTCTGTGTAAGGAGACTTTGGAAATTCTGGAAACATTGACACTGATGGAAAAGTTAATATGAAGAAAAGAAAGATGGTTAGTTAATAAGAAAAAAAAAACACCAAACAACAAACCAAAAACAAGAGAATAGTTGGCAAATTTGTATTTAGACCTACTGCAAAGCTGATAATAGGAAATAACAACAGGCTTAATCTACCGCAGTTAGATACCGAGTTTCCCCTCCTTTTTTATTTTGGCTGCACTAGCTGATTAAGTATCTATGGAGCAGAGAATCTCAGAGCATCCCCACGCTCCACCCTCTCAGATGGGGTTGCCAGACCATTCTTTCGTCTCTTCCACTCCACCTCCCTGACCCAATTGCTTATACTGATCCCCTTTCTCATCCTTCGGAGCACAGCCTCGAGATCGATGTTCCCACTTCGATAGCTTTGCTTCCTTGACTTGCTGCTCTGGCCTTGTTTAGCTTTCTTTTTTTTTTTTTTTTAAATTTAGAAGTGATAGCATATTTGTTATATTTTTATTTTTTAATGATCTTTGCATAATTTTAGACATCTACTTACATGGTGAATTTTCAGTCTTTCAGCTTGTAAAGACTACATATATTAACAAATTTCCAAAACATTATCTAATTATGATGAATTCAAAACATCTGGTCTTACCCCTAAGCAGATAATTTGCACAGATCTATCAGTATCTTAGAGTGAAATTGAATGCACACATAAAAAGGGAAAACAGCTTCTCCAGCTCACTACTAAATAGAGATCTATCAGCTGAAATTGTTTAAAACAAAATCATCCTGCTATGATTTGACATAAAACTAGAATCATTTAAGAGAAGGAAATGGAACAAAAAATATTGGAATGGTATTGTATGATCTGGAGAGGTTTGAAGCAGTGCTTCGGGAAAACATGGCTGGACAGACCTCCTGGCAGATCAGATACCAAAACTAGCCTTACTCGTATTTTAACACAACTGAACTTTTGGCTCAAAAAATACAGAATTTGCAAAATAGTCATTATGCTGGCAGTGAAAAATGAGGTTATTGCACTAAAACCTCAAGTAATATATTTTTAAAACATGGTACTAATTTACATTTGAGGTCAAATTTTGAAGCAAGTTATTAAGCCTCAAATGACTGAAGATACCTGATATCTGAATTCATAGAATGGAATCACATAAGTAACAAGGAGACATGGTTCTGTTTAAGGTCAAATTACAATGTATGTTCAAAAAGGTGCACTACACCCTCCTTTTGTGCCAGTAAAAGGATTACTGTTTTTGTATGATAATGCTCAATTTCTAATATAGAGGAAAACACACATCTTGATGTCAAAACAAATTTACGTCAAGTCTTTTTTTGGAATAAAGTTCATAGCTTGAAAGCTCAAAGGACAAATAAGCATATTTTCTGCATTTCATTTCTCTACAGACATAAAAAGTTTCTCTAAGCAAGTCTTTAACATTGAACTTAATAATAAGGCAAGACGATCATTGATTCTCAACCACTTCTTTGCCTCAGTCTTCACTGGCAAGTGCTCCAGCCACAACACTTAAGTCTTGGAAGGTAAATGCTGAGAATGAAGACCTTATACCCACTGCAAGGGAGGATAAGGATCGAGATCATCTTAAGAACCTGAATGTGCACAAGTCCATGGGACCTGATGAAATCCATCTGCAGGCCCTGAAAGAGCCGGCAAATGAAGTTGCTAAGCCAATGTTGATCATATTTGAAAAATCAGTCAGATGAAGTTCCTGGCGACTGGAAAAAGGGAAATATAACCCCCATTTTCAAGAAGGGGAAAATGGATGATCTGGGAAACTACAGACCAGTCAGCCTCACCTCTGTGCCTGGCAAAATCTTGGAGCAGATTCTCTTGGAAAGCATGCTAAGGCACATGAAAAACAACAAGGTGGTTGATGACAGCCAGCATGGCTTCACTAAGTGGAAACCCTGCCTGACCAATCTGGTGGCCTTCTATGATGGGGCTACGGAACTGATGGACAGGGGCAGAGCAGTTGATGTCATCTACCTGGACTTGGGGCTGTTCATCCCGGAGAAGGCTTCTTGAAGTATAGCAGCCTTCCAGTATCTGAAGGGGGCCTACAAGGATGCTGGAGATGGACTCTTCATTAGGGACTGTAGTGACAGGACAAGGGGTAATGGGTTCAAACTTAAACACAGGAAGTTCAGGTTAGATATAAGAAAGACGTTCTTCACTGTGAGGGTGGTGAGGCGTTGGAACAGGTTACCCAAGGAAGTTGTGAACGCTCCGTTCCTGACAGTGTTCTAGGCCACACTGGACAAAGCTTTGGTCTTTCCCTGCCCATGGGAGGTGGGTTGGAACTAGATGATCTTAAGGTCCTTTCCAACCCTAACCATTCTACGATTAATATGTTATATGTTTAAAGTCTAGTTTGAGTTATATGGGCTGTATGATTCAATTGCTGTATAAAAGCCATCAGCAACACTTGAATGAGATTGAGATTTCTCCAAATTAATTTTGTTTTGGTATCAGTGCTCAGCAGAAAAAGCAGCAGCATCCTTGAGATAAAATATAAGAAGCAGCATTTGAGCACTCAGGATGTATTTATATACCGTTCTGAAGCTGTATCCTGATGTGGAAGAGTACTTCTGAACTAGAAGTCCAGAAACTACCATTAACTAGTATGGCAGGAATACTTAAGACAGATGGTTGTTTTTCTGATCTTGTCAACTGTATTTTATGAGACACATTTTGAACACGTGCTAGGATGCAAATCTGCCTTAATGCCTTTTGCAATCACAAAAGGAAGACTGGTTGGCAAAGGCAGAAGTACACTAAGTGGCTGTAAAATACTACTGTAAACAAATTTCAAGTTGACCTTTCATATATACATTTTTCATAATTACCTATCTAGACAAAAGTTATTAAATGGGTTAATAGTTATTATAGTTAGTTATTATCTAGACAAAAGTTATTAACTATATATATGAAGATAGGCTGAGAAAGTAGGGGCTGTTCAGCCTGGAGAAGAGAAGGCTGCATGGAGACCTCATAGGAGCCTTCCAATATCTGAAGGGGGCCTACAGGGATGCTGGGGAGGGACTCTTCATTAGGGACTGTAGTGAGAGGACAACGGGTAACGGGTTCAAACTTAAACAGGGGAAGTTTAGATTGGATATGAGGAAGAAATTCTTTACTGTGAGGGTGGTGAGGCACTGGAATGGGTTGCCCAGGGAGGTTGTGAATGCTCCATTGCTGGTGGTGCTCAAGGCCGGGTTGGACATAGCCTTGGATGGCATGGTTTAGTGGGAGGTGTCCCTGCCCATGGCAGGGTGGTTGGAACCAGATGATATTAAGGTCCTTTCCAACCCTAACTATTCTATGATTCTATATATATGTAACTAAAACATCATAGACAATTAATATAGAATGTAAATATATAGTTCAGCATCATACTATTTCATTTGCAGGCCAGTTCCAATTCTGCGTGGGAATAAAGCTTTGATGTGTCTAATCTGTTAAGGAGGCTCTCAAACAGTAACCTAAAGGAAGCTTTAATTGTATTTTTGTTTTGTTTTGGGGGGTGGGAGGGGCCCCCCAAAGGGTTTGCTGTTTTTTGTGTGTGTGTTTTGGTTTGTGGTGGTTTTGTTTTCGTTTTTCTTTTCTTTTCCCATGGTATCTTCCATGAAGCTATCTCAGGTTCTGGTTGGCACTTTACATGTCAGTGAAGAGAGAAAATGCCTAGCCAGAGTCTTGGACTCACTACAATCAGTAAAGAAAGTTGCCAGTGGCCTCAAACCAGCTGTATTACTCATACGGATGAGTATAGTTTACTAAAGCATAAACTTTTCAAAACATGGCATCATTGTCTTCTTGTGTATGAAGAGCTCCCCAAGTCAGACTGCCATCTTTCCTGTGTTGTGGAGAATCAAAAATATTGTATGCTTTTAAAACTGGTTTTACAATGCTGAATGTAATCATCCTTTAAATATACAAACTAAAACAATTTTTTTCCTATTTTCAATCAAGCAATGTCTAAATTATTAAGATGAATTATTATATCCAGAGACATTGATTATGGGGGGCTGGAACTAAGTAGGGATAGGAGAGAAATTACTTCACATTTCCTTGATCAGATATATACAATTGTGCTATAAAAGAACGGTCCTATGATTGATTATTCTGTGTATTAGAACTAGAAGCAGGCTAGATAAAAGAAATTAACTTGTGCATGCATCAGTTGAACTAAGCTTATTTAAGCTGATTTAAGTAGATGACAAAAGCAATTCATATTACAGATATTTGGGATGCTTTCTAATTCATATTGTAGCTCACAGAGTAACCAATAAAAAAAAAAACAAAACACCAAAAAATGTTATCCATCTCACATATAACAAAAACTACAAACCCACTTTGTTTTATTACAACTGATGCATTATTTGGAAGGGTGTCATTCCTGTTCCTCATGTATTTTCTGAGTAGGTAACAGACATATTAACCCAATCTCCTGAACCATTTACGAGAAAATAGAGCACCAAGATACAACCCTGGGAGGTCATCTCACATGTGAAGGTCTGAAGGTGATATGGATTATTCAAAGGGAATGGGCTTTGCTCAAGTCAATATAAAGGCTATTTTGAGACATACTGCACAAATGATTGCACCCATGGAAAACTGGGTGTGCTGCAGCTGTTTACCTCTACTCTTTAACTGAGTTTACTGTCCCTCACAGCTGAACCAAAGCAAAAGTCTGTCTGATCTCCCCTTGCATTCTTTAAAGCTAGAACATCCTGGTATGTTTTAAAAGATTTCAGCAAGAGCTGGCTTGAAATGGACTTTGCACAAAGAATCAGGGACAGTACTAAAGTGTGCTGCTATTTCAGTTCAGAAGTGTGCTCTGTAATAGCTTAAAACACCACAGCTTTTCCTGTGGTGATCGTTCACTCTCTAACTATACTATTATGACTTTACTAAGTCAGTGTAATCACATTTATGAAAGAAAAGCTTGCGTCAAGGTACTCCATTACAAAGATGACTGTGAACCTGTGACCTTGTTGTATAAGTAAAAAATTAGTATAAGTGACAACATGCTTGTAATTCCATTTTGATTAATTATACCTGAAATCTCACCAGTTCACACCAAAGAACTACACTGTAACTCTCACTACTGTAAGTAAACTTTTGAGAAACAATAATTGTATTTCTTTCACTTGCAGCATTCAGAGGTAAGATTAGACAGTAAAATGCCATGTGAAAATGTTCACAGGCTACCTGAAGATGGAGATTCTTCTGAAATTAACTGATTAACTGAACTTGCACCATCAGATTTCCTTGTGGCATTCCCACTGCACCTACTCCAAACTCCTTGAACAGAAAACTGTTCAGCAGATGAGCTGATATGTTTGAAACCTCTTACACCCTATCCATTTAATTCTTAAATTGAAAGTAACTAATTCACACAATAAACATCAATCTAGTAAAGAGTAATCAGTTTCTTCCTAGGTATCGCATATGTGCTCTTACTATTTCTAACTGAACTCTGCCCAGCTCTTCATGTTTCCACCTCTAATTTTGCCACATCTTTCTTTCATCTTGCTTCTTACACTTTAAGATTTTCTAGTCAATGTACTGTAACGCCCTATGCATACAATATATCACACGCGATGCTGATAAAGTCAGCCTCTTGTCACTCCTCTCCTATGAATAATAAGCAATAATTACCCTAAGAATGCATGGAACAAAATCTACATGACCGTGTTTTGTTAAAACTTATTTTTATCAGTCTTGGTAGTATCCTGGGCTGCATCAAAAGGAGCGTGACCAGCAGGTCAAAGGAGGTGATCCTGCCCCTCTACTCTGCTCTCGTGAGACCTCACTTGGAGTATTGTGTGCAGTTCTGGTGTCCTCAACATAAAAAGGACATGGAACTGTTGGAACAAGTCCAGAGGAGGGTTATGAGGATGATCAGGGGACTGGAGCACCTCCCGTACGAAGATAAGATGAGAAAGTTGGGGCTGTTCAGCCTGGAGAAGAGAAGGCTGTGTGGAGACCTCATAGCAGCCTTCCAATACCTGAAGGGGGCCTACAGGGATGCTGGGGAGGGACTCTTCATTAGGGACTGTGGTGAGAGGACAAGGGGTAACGGGTTCAAACTTAAACAGGGGAAGTTTAGATTGGATATGAGGAAGAAATTCTTTACTGTAAGAGTGGTGAGGCCCTGGAATGGGTTGCCCAGGGAAGTTGTGACTGCTTCATCCCTGGTGGTGTTCAAGGCTGGGTTGGACATAGCCTTGGGTGGCATGGTTTAGTGGGAGGTGTCCCTGCCCATGGCAAGGGGGCTGGAACTAGATAATCTTAAGGTCCTTTCCAACCCTAACTATTCTATGATTCTATGAGTCTATGACTTTAGCCATGATTTTCAAAAGCCACTACTAACTTGGGGAAATAATTTTGGTGCCTACCAACTAGGAATTACTGAAGTGGTCTAATAGCATGTAAAAACTGTTGCCCTAGCTCAGGCAACTAAACTAGTAAAACACAGGACTGAAGAAAATTGTGTGGTCCATTCCCAGAAATCTCAAGGGAAGATCCGCTAAAAATGATAAATAACTTTGCAAAATCCTAATGTTTTTCTCTGCTTTTGCATTTCCTCAGACTGGTTCACATAAGCAATTGTTACAGAACTGCCTGAGCACATTTGCACTGCTGCTCCTAACAACTCTCCAAAACCCAACAAGGAGCTTCTACAATATTTAATGCCAAGATGTTATATAAAATTTTCCTACAGCTTTTCTTTGAAACCTGTACATTTAATACAGGCAAAGATTAACATTTTCTACCTGAGCTCTGTCTTTGCCATAGACTGGTTAGAGACATTCTCCCTCACTGGGAGAAAAGTCCCAGTGTTACTATGAGACGGAAAAGTGATAAACCATATACTGTCAGTCCCCGTTACAAAATCTCTGGCTAATGTAAGACCAGCTGCATGTTTCAGAAGGAAAATGTAAAAGATATCCTGGAGATCTGCCTGATCTTCAGAGTGACAGAAAAAAAAAAAGAAGACTGATAATCACTTATTGGCTCTGTATCTGGTGGAAAGTTGGGATGTTCTGGCCTTGGAACTGCAACTCACATCCACAGCAAGAAGGATAATGATTTTATTCCTAGAATGTTTCTTCAAACACCAAAAGGATAACCGTACTTTGGGCCTGCAGATTCAATATGTAAAGTTTAGTTAGTGTGGAAGTTCACTGGCCCAGTAAACCAGATGAATATTCGGCACTTGGGAGAAAGTACAGAGATGAATATGTGGAAGTACTCTCCCTACTCCACTGCCACCATTAAATAGCCCAAAAAAGGAAAACTGGGCCACACTCTGATTCTGGGTTAAGGGCATAATTAGACTGAAATATAAATTTCATGTTAAAAAATAAAAAAACAAAGCCCAACCAAAATAAACCTCTGCTAGAACTAATTCAAATAGGACATTTTGGGCTAAATGAAACAGACAAGAAAGCAGACAACCTACAACTTCTGATTCATGTTTTAAAGGAATACAAACACGCTATGCAGGAAAAAAAAAACAAACACCAACATATATTTTCTTCTCTGTAAGTAGAAAAAAAGCATTTTTACAGATAAGGAGGCCATTAGTAACCAAAATGAATGTTAAAAGACAACTTTAAATTAGCACACCCAGATAATTTGTGCCTTACTATCCTAAAAGTGTTTGCAAGAGTATCATTTCAATGATGCTAATTTTCAATACATTTTTAAACACCAGAGAAATTCAGTAAGACTGCTAGCGTTTTCTGCCAATATGTGAAGATGGTAAGCGGCATGATCTCAGTAATTATAGAGCTCTAAGCCGTTATTAATCTCAGGGAAAATCACTAGCAAACTGATAAATTCACTGGGAAATGACATGAATAAAACTGATGCCAGTCAACAATCAACAAGATTTTATAGAAACTTGGTCAGTAAAACTGAAAGTTTGATCTAATGATCTGGTTGTTATCAGATGTTATAGACTGCGGGCAATAGAAGCTACTCCATAATGAAACGTGCATACAGCCCCACAACATTCCAAGTGAGAAATTACTATCAGTATCATCAAATGTGATTAAGATATATAGAACAGCAGCTATTAACATGAAACAATAATTGAAGAAGCGCTCTACATTTCTCCAATAAAATCATCCAGTACTAGCTCAACATTATCTAAGAGTACAAACAGTGATACAAAAGTAAATGTTGATAGCAGTTATGGTACAAGAAATGTCAGACTGGTTAATAAAGGTAGCAGAGTGTTTTTTCAGAATAATATGGATTGTTTTGTAAGACAGGGACTCTGCATTACAGCCAAGTGGACTTACAAAGAAAGAAGAGACGAGAAAAAAAGAAAGGAGAGAAAAAAAAAAAGGGAAGGTGAAAAAAGGAGAAGAAAAAAGACCAAGAAAACAGTGCATGGAAACTAAGGACTAACAAAAGAAATGCAGTCTTCATGGTGCAGAAATGATTCAATACAAATGCCAGTGAAACCTTTATGAGAAAAACTAGTAATAAAACCCACACACATGTAAGTGCATAAGACCAGAGATACTACTTTCATTCACAGCATTAGTGAATACAGCTGTGTAGCCCCAACATTGTTTTCCCAAGATTTCAAAGATCTTGTTTCATCTTGTTTTCTCCATAATTCTCAAAAAACAAAAGGGGAAGAATTCTGTACCTCCTAAAGATTTTAACCAGAATGCTCCACATGCTGTTACTAGCATAGTGAGGAATTTCGACAGTTGTGTAAAAAGAGCACAGCAGCAATTTGAAAAGGCTGCAGAGTACCAATGAATATTACATGAACACAGAAACAGTCTCTGGTCCATTCCAGTAGGGTAAGAGAGCTCAGGCCTAATGATAGGACTGGGCAGTACTGACTGTGGCGTAGGCACAGTGGTAAGACAGATCTTACCACTGATGTGTTTTGGGCTTATCTCCTACCTTAGCAATTACTTAACACCAAAGCCACTTGAAGAATCATACAGTACTTCTTTGCTTTGCTACTTTTTGGTTCTTCAATCTGTAGCTTACAAGCCAACTCTGAATAAATGTAGACTTTTTGCCAAACATCTCTATTTGAGAGAGCTGGACTGTTGCTGCCTCAAATGACAGCATAGTTAGAAGTACATCATCACATGCATGCAAAGGAACTGCTTACCAGGGAAAAACCTGACAGGCAGTTGGACAGGAAACTGTCTGCCTGAGGTAAGCTCTTGTTTGGCAATTACTTTTGGCTTACCTGGTCGTGAGACCCTTGAGCTGCTGAATGCTGCTCCTCGCAGGCTGCTGTCAAGAGTCTGGGGGTTTGAGTTACCATGGAGATCACCGCATCTGACAGCCGAGGGGGCTGCAAGACAGACAGAGGTACGCGTCAAGCCTGTTTTCATCGCCTCATCAAAACACGAACATCTTTTTGCTTCTGGTGTTCACCAAGGTACAAGCTCCCAAGTCAGGAGCTTTGGCACAACTGCAAAGGAAAAAAAACCCAAACCCATCACAGGAAGAATTAGAGGTGAGGGCAAGCCCCAGCGACTCATAGCATTTGAGCACTTTGCAAAGCCTTGCACTTTTTCAGGAACCTGGAAGAATCCTAATACACCCTGAGCTTGGTTCAACAATTTTCAGCCTCTTTGGTTAAGTGTAACATCAGTAAGCAATTCATCCAGAACCACTGCTGAGCGCGGGACTGAAATGCCAGCGCATTGCCTCAGAACAGCAGGGGGACACACAAAGTGCTCCCTCAGAAAGCTTCCAGTGGGAATTGATTTAGCATAACTTCTGTGCAAAAGGAAGTAAGTAGGCCAAAGAAATTACCTTCTTCTATGTTTTGGGGGGAAAGTCTAAAGGAAAGCATTTATGAAAATCAGACATGAAAGACAGCCTAGCATTCTTCTGCAGTAATAAACCTATGGGTAGACTTCCCCATGCCTGCCATCAAGCATGCTGAATAAAGCCTTATTTTGTATGTCCTCTACCATTCAACTGCCATGTATCTTGAGTAGTTTCATACTTGTGCATTTCGAACCTTAAGTCTTATGCTCAGTTTTTATTTATATAATCTAAGAATTAAATGCTGTTAGTGAAATGAGATATTCATTGGAGAGTTTTTAAATTAATTACACTCTTCCACACAAATGTCTAACAGCTTTTAAACCTATACATTAAGGAACATTCTGCAATATAATCAATTTAATAAATAACATATTTAAACACATCATAAGGAGAGCCTTTCACAAAAACCCAGTTCTAATTCTGTCTGCAGTACAACAACATGTTCTTATTTACATCATCGTGAGACAAGTACACCATTTAACCAAACACAACTGCTCATTTGAGAGTTATACCTATTCTAATTGGAGACACCATGAAATGACTATTGAAGCAAAACAATGTATTAACAATTCATCAGCTACAGGTCTGTGGCTTTTCTGAGTTTGTCTGCTAAACGCTATGAACCTCCATCTACCTGGCTGCCTATATAATTACATATCTCATTCTCAGATGGCATTCTGAGATGACCATTGTCATCTTTTCATCTTATTTTCAAATTGTCTCCCATTCATCATTCTGTGGAGCATGTTATGTTTACTCAGAATATAACACACCCAAGAAGCGTAACTGTGTAAATGTAAAATCTGAAAACGCAAACAGTAATTAGAGGATTTTTCTGTTACAACTTCTTCATGTCTTACGGGAAAACTGGTGAGAGTATTATGTTAAAATCATCTCTACTGAACACGCTGGCATTATGCTGTGCAACAGTAGCTAACATATACTGGTGCTGCTCTGATGACAAACAGAAGGAAAATAACTGGCTCACCTGTGCTGAAGGCTTTGGCAAGACTTACAGGGTTTAAAGGACACTGTCGAATACCTGTAGCACTGTAGATGGAAGCACTGTTATTGAAGAAATGGTATTCTTTCTGTCATAATTATACTCTCAAATTGGTAGAGCCATGTTTTCATTTGTTCTGTTTATAAATCCTATATACTGGCTCACTGGCAGCTTTTATCAGTGACAGGATCACTTAAAGGTCATTCATCTTCCCATGCGCTACAGAGCAGGGAGAAGGTATCAGTACAGGCAGCACTGGGAACAAAGGCTGGTAGAGCTAATCGAATCCTGTAATAGGACTGGCTTTGGTTACCTTGCCAGACAACTTTGTGGTGAAAACATTCATACTGTTTCTCTACTGGAAAAGTGTTTCTGTGTGAAGCCAAGAGCCAAGTAAATAAATTATTTTCAAGAATGAAGCAAGGGGAAAGAGACAAATTAGAGATTAAAAGATACGATTTATTATTATTTCATTACCCGTAAGTGTCATGTATTTCCCTTACGAGTGGGTGCGAGCATACATGTGGACAGTTGTAATAATTTGTTGTGGTAGCAGATGCCCCTACCCATAAGGCTTTATTCAACAATAAAAGTTTCTTAAAATCTAAATTTCATGCAGAAATCAGTGTTAATATAAGCTTTGAAATCAACAGTACACAAAGACAGAAAATGCTTTTTAAACTTTCATTGGTAACACTAATATTATAAGCTATGACTACCTATAATAGGACAAAGGTTTCCACAGGTTAGAAAAAGACTGGAAAAAAAACGAAAACCAACCACAGATCACAGAATACAGCTGCAAAAGTGACAGAGTACTGTGGAAAATACTTTAATACGAAGTATTTGGAGAATTCAACATATACGGTTTATGTAAAAAAAAAAAAAAAAAAAAAAAAAACAACCAAAAACAAAAACAAAAAAACCAAACAGATGACCTGATTATAGCACCGAAGTATTTTCATGGGGAGAAAAGCCTAAGTACCAACTAGCATGCTTATCTAGCAAAGAAGGGTATACACAAAATAAGTCAGCATCTGGAAGCCAACATCAAATGCAGCTGAGAAATAAAGCACATGCTTTTCATCATCTTTGACTAACCATTAGTGTAGCTATCAAAAGGAGAATGCAGAGATTTCTCCATTTGTTGATGTCAAGGTTCTGTGGGACTTCTCTAGGAGAGGAATTTTTGTGAAAACACAAGTTAACCAGTAGTCATATATAGATAGGCAATGTTTGCAATACAGAAAAAAGGAGTGCAGGTGATGTAGCCGTCCCTTCCTGGTCATACAGTAAGTATATCATGATCCAAAACAATACCCTAGCTTTGTAACCAAAGCACTGGATGGTGCTGAGCACTGTGCATGCTGAGCTGCTGGTGCTAGCACATAGTGACATATATATGTAAACATACAGTGAAGTGGTGAAATGTGTTAAGGCAGTATGTGGAGCCAGAGTATTACAACCATCCTTACAGAGAGAGGTGGACTAAATTCTGACGCAAATAATATTCCGGCTTCTAATTTAGGAAGCCTATTCTTTCCTTCATGATCTGAAAGGACTCGGTCACAGGAGAGTAGTAGCTGGAGCTCTCTTCACAAGGGTCATTCGGGGCACCAGTGAGATGACTGAAGGCAGGCAATATGAATGCTGTTTTCTGATGCTGTGTCTCCACTCCACAGCCACAGAGCAATGAATAACAGTACTTTGTGTTTTTAACCACTTGCCAGTCTTGTCCCTGTGGGCTGTAAGCTTTCTGGGCAGAAAAAGCTTTTTTCTGGCGTTATTTCAGTGGGTCAGACAAGCAGTTCCCTGCCCCTGCTAAAAATCCAGGTGCTGCTGGGGCCTCACAGCACCATGTTTCCAGTTCTGGCCCTGCAACAGCAGCCTTCCTCAGGATGGATACACAAGTAGCACAGGCTTCTCACAAAAGGGGGAATGGCAGAAGAAGAAAAAATTAGAACAAGAAATGGCCTAAATGTTACACTGAAGTGCTCTCGTAATTAGCAACCTCAAAAATTCCAACCCTTAAGCAAAGATAAGGAAAGAGACTCAAAGTGTCAATTTAGCTCATGTTAGGGCCCTTGCTATGCCTTGGGCTGCTAAGCTGCCACATATTTAACAATGTTTAAATACCAACTGAAAGTAATAGGTCAGAAATTTCATTCATTTTCACTAATTGTAAATCTGGTACATGCAGTTTGACTCTGGATGTTGCACTACTTTTGAAATAGAAAAGTCAGCCAGACAACGCAAATACATCCATCGATCTCCTCTCAGCTGCTCCCTCGGGCACAACCTCTGTGAAGCAAAACCATGGAAAACCCTGACTCCAACTCACAGTCAGTACAAAACCCCCTGCTTATATCAGAAGTGCAAATTTAACTGAAGAGCACTAACATTGCCCTTCATCCCCATCGCCGCAGTGCCGGTTGGAAAGCAGCCGCCTGCCAGGACATGGCAGAGTACAAGCTCACAGTCAGTGCCAAAGCTGCACAGCACCATTTGAGAAGTCAATAAAGTGACATTCTCGTAAGAGAGGCCTGAATTTGGTGCTGCTCTTAGTAGGCCACAGACAAATACGGCATCTGTCTACTCCTTCATATGTAGATTTCCTTTCCCAGGCATCTGCATGACTTTAGGAAACTGAAAACTGGGGGCAAGATTTATAGGAGGCACTTGAAATTATTAGCTCTGCAGGTGGCTAGAGGAAAGAGCACCTAGATAGTACAGTAGGTTTCCTCTTCATTTAATCTCAGAATAATTAGTCACACCATTTAGGAAGATGCTTTTGTAACTCCAAGTAAATTCTTCTACATAGATATAGATAAATATTTTTCTAATCTCATTTGCATTTAAATACTATTTGTGCAGTTTCAACCACGTAATTTCATTTATTTTTACAAAACAATATAGACAAGGAGAAACCAAACTAGCGACATTACTGTTCTGTTCTCTTAATGCTGTTCCACAATGAAAAAAAAGATTAATTGGGTAATAAAAGTACTACCCCTTTTCCTTCCGGCTTTTAAAGGCACAGGAGAGTTTAGATGGTAAATAGGGCATCTTCAACAGACACTGAACTAAAAAAAGCATTTTTAAGAAATTTCACTGTATCTCTGGGAAAGAAATGCAGGATACCTAGTGCACAACGTGAATATTTTGCTTTCTTTGAAATTGATAAACAGCTTTAATACTTTCAAACAACCCCTGGGGGGATTATACTCATAGTAAACCAGAACGACATG